>JALBCR010002310.1:0-600000 GCA_030710515.1 Abscondita cerata
AATATGATCATATTTTTCTAATTTGCCCTTACAGTATTATGTTTTTATAATAAGTGAACAACATGATGTATTATTTAAATGATTGCAATACAGTTACCGTTTTCATCATCCTCATACGTTGCATCGACAGTATATTTCACAACTCCTAACATCGATAGCTTGTTTGATCAGAGCTATACAGATTATTTGTTTTACATAATATAATAGGAGTTAATAGGTCACATTATGTATTGATATTTCTGACAGCAGAGTCGCAGACTTGTTCTAAGTTTTCGGCTATTTTATTAAGAAAAGTTTTTATTTTTGCATTATAATATTGTTTTTTGCTTTTAAATATCTCGTGATCGAGTAAGTTTACTTTAAAATTAGAAATTGATATTACTTACTTCAAAATTTCTAACCTACAAAAATAATCACACAATATCATATTAATTTAAGTAACTTACTCGATCCACGAGATTTTAAAAGCTAAAAACAATATTAAATACAAAAAAAAAAAACTTTTCTTAATAAAAACCGAAACTAAAGAACAAACAAAAATTATACGACTTCCAACACTGCAATCAAATTATCAATACAGAAAAATGTGTGTACAATTTAACAAAAACTCCTATACCTAATTATGTAAAACAATGTCTCGCATTAAACCCAAAATTCATGTATAATTATGATCACAAAAAAATTCCTATCGTGAATGTTGTTAAGGATGTGGAAGATATACTGTCATTACACGATGAAGTTGATAAAGAACGGTTGAGAGGTAAAGCAGTTAACTGTATTACCAATCATTTAAATAATACATCTGTTCATTATAATAAACAAGATTTTTTTATTAAAAAACTTATTTATAATACTGTAAAATTTAAAAAAGAAAATAATGACATTATCATCTGTAGATCCGACAAAGGGAATGCTACTGTTTTGTTAAACAGACAGGAATATCAATCGAAAATTACAAAATTATTAGATAATGAAGAAATATACAAAAAACTGACTTTCAATCCAACTATTTCTTTTCAAAATAAAAATAATTCCATCATAAAATCGTTATACACTAAAGGTCACATAGATGTTAATATGTACAAAAAATTAATGACTTATACCAGTATTCCATCTAAATTTTATGGTCTAATTAAAATCCATAAAAATAATAACCCTATGAGACCCATAGTGTCATGTATTGGTAGTCCGACTTACAACTTATCTAAGTTCATGTCTAATATTATGTCAAATCTTTCCCCTATTTTTGATTATAACATAAAAAATTCTTATGAGTTAGTAGAACATATTAAAAAAGCTAATCAAAACAGATACCTCATAATTATATACTCATTTCGTTTGATGTTACCTCTCTGTTCACCAACATAACTAAAAATGTAACGATTAATGTAATTAAAAAATATTGGGAAAAACTAAAAGATTACACTACACTAAATATTCATGAATTTCTATTTATTATCAACTTTATTTTTGATTCTAGTTTTTCCAATACAACAATAATTTCTATTTACAAATTTTTGGTACAGCTATGGGATCGCCAGTCTCGCCTATAATGGCGAATTTAATAATGCATGATATTTTGACGGAGTCCACTAAATTGTTACATTATACCCCATTTTTATTATATGTGTATGTAGATGACATTATAGCATGTATACCTCATGATAGTGTCAATGAAACATTAAGAATTTTGAACAACTATGATCAATACATAAAATTCACAGTAGAGCTAGAAGTTGATAAAAATTACCATTTTTAGATTTAGAACTTATAAGAAATACTAACACAAATACATTACTAATAGATCATTACACGAAACCTATTGCTTCAAATAGAATCATTAATTACTTTTCTAAACATCCTTTCCATCAAAAGCTCAACATTATTAATTCTATTAAAAACAAATTAATCACACTATGTAGTGAAGAATTACGGAAAAAAATTTAACAATATTAATGACTACTCTAATTAAAAATAACTATCCTAAAAAATTGACTAAAAACTTATTTATTATAATACCTCCTCCATTACTAATACTACAACTACTAATACTAATAATACCACCACCGTTACTACTAATACAAATTCCCACTACAAAAAACTAATTAATATTCCTAATCTAAGTCATAAATTAATCAGTATTCTAAAAAAGAAAAATTAAAATCATTCTGTACAACAATAATACAATATACAACACATGCTATACCAAATTGAAAGACAAAACGCCCTCCATTGAGAAATCTTGTCTTGTGTATAGGATAAATTGCAAGGGATGCAATAGTTGCTATTTAGGCCAAACAAAACAAAAATTAAAAATAGAATCAGAAATCACAAATATGATTGCTCAAAAAAGATGGATAGTACTGCACTTTCATTACACCATAACCAGACAGGACATATATTTAATTTTGAAGAACCTATAATTGTAGATGTTGAATCCAATTATTATAAAAGAATTATCTCTGAAATGATTTACATTAATGTCCATAAAAATAATATTAACTTCAAAACAGACACGAATAATCTAAATACTTGTTACAACAACATAATTAGTAAGATTAAGTTTTAGTTTAATAATTGTTGCTATCCATCCCCCATAATGTTATTTAAGCGTAATTTGGGTTGCATATCTATAAGGTATATTTGCAATTTGTATTTTTCATGAATTTATTACTAGGTCGTAATTTTACCTTATCATTTACATACACGTACAATTGTTTGTTTATTCTTTTTGGTCATTTTATATCATATTTAAAATACATATCTCACATTTACAATAGTGCCGTTAATATCAATGTACCGTTTTAATGTTAATTTAATTTAATGTTTGTTAGTTTGGTAGTGTTAATTATTCGTCAATTTTGTCTTTTTATACATATTTATTATAGTTTTATAGTATGACAAATAATCATATTATTAATTTTAATTTTAATGACAAACGGCTTCAATTTTTGATATCGAAGTAAGTATTTTATCAACTTTATGTCATCTTATATTGTTGTTCTTGGAATTGATCCTAAAATGATCAATTTGTTAAATTTATTACATAGGCTCTGTTGTTATCTTTGTAACTTATACCTGTATTTTGTGTCTTCATTAGCGCCTGAGGAAGGAAACACTTCGTTTAATTATTTAAATATAACGTTTCCGAAACGTCGCAAGATAATCACTTGAAGTAGTTTTATTTGCCCTGTTCTCCACTAAGAAGGATTTTCTACAACTGTGTGAACATTATTAGGAGAAATTATCATCACTGCAGACTTCATACCTTCGTAACTCAACAATGAACAATTCACTACCATGGCACCAGGTAATAAAACAAAATACAGCCACGAAGTTTCAAAACAGATCAACCTATTAGAAAAAACGAATTAAAATTAAAAACTACACTGCAGAACTAGTTTTTAAAAACGTGTAAAAATAATTATGTCATACCGTCACATATCCAACAATTGTTTAAATCTACCTACATCATTCAAGCAGAAAACACGCCTTTAATGATAAATTGATGAGAACAATTGAGACTTTCCAGTTTAATTTGTTAAAATTAGAAATTGATATTACTTACTTCAAAATTTCTAACCTACAAAAAATAATCACACAATATCATATTAATTTAAGTAACTTACTCGATCCACGAGATTTTAAAAAGCTAAAAAACAATATTAAATACAAAAATAAAAAACTTTTCTTAATAAAAAACCGAAACTAAAGAACAAATTCCAAAAATTATACGACTTCCAACACTGCAATCAAATTATCAATACAGAAAAATGTGTGTACAATTTAACAAAAACTCCTATACCTAATTATGTAAAACAATGTCTCGCATTAAACCCAAAATTCATGTATAATTATGATCACAAAAAATTCCTATCGTGAATGTTGTTAAGGATGTGGAAGATATACTGTCATTACACGATGAAGTTGATAAAGAACGGTTGAGAGGTAAAGCAGTTAACTGTATTACCAATCATTTAAATAATACATCTGTTCATTATAATAAACAAGATTTTTTATTAAAAAACTTATTTATAATACTGTAAAATTTAAAAAGAAAATAATGACATTATCATCTGTAGATCCGACAAAGGGAATGCTACTGTTTTGTTAAACAGACAGGAATATCAATCGAAAATTACAAAATTATTAGATAATGAAGAAATATACAAAAACTGACTTTCAATCCAACTATTTCTTTTCAAAATAAAAATAATTCCATCATAAAATCGTTATACACTAAAGGTCACATAGATGTTAATATGTACAAAAAATTAATGACTTATACCAGTATTCCATCTAAATTTTATGGTCTAATTAAAATCCATAAAAATAATAACCCTATGAGACCCATAGTGTCATGTATTGGTAGTCCGACTTACAACTTATCTAAGTTCATGTCTAATATTATGTCAAATCTTTCCCCTATTTTTGATTATAACATAAAAATTCTTATGAGTTAGTAGAACATATTAAAAAGCTAATCAAAAACAGATACCTCATAATTATATACTCATTTCGTTTGATGTTACCTCTCTGTTCACCAACATAACTAAAAATGTAACGATTAATGTAATTAAAAATATTGGGAAAAACTAAAAGATTACACTACACTAAATATTCATGAATTTCTATTTATTATCAACTTTATTTTTGATTCTAGTTTTTTCCAATACAACAATAATTTCTATTTACAAATTTTTGGTACAGCTATGGGATCGCCAGTCTCGCCTATAATGGCGAATTTAATAATGCATGATATTTTGACGGAGTCCACTAAATTGTTACATTATACCCCATTTTTATTATACGTGTATGTAGATGACATTATAGCATGTATACCTCATGATAGTGTCAATGAAACATTAAGAATTTTGAACAACTATGATCAATACATAAAATTCACAGTAGAGCTAGAAGTTGATAAAAAATTACCATTTTAGATTTAGAACTTATAAGAAATACTAACACAAATACATTACTAATAGATCATTACACGAAACCTATTGCTTCAAATAGAATCATTAATTACTTTTCTAAACATCCTTTCCATCAAAAGCTCAACATTATTAATTCTATTAAAAACAAATTAATCACACTATGTAGTGAAGAATTACGGAAAAAAAATTTAACAATATTAATGACTACTCTAATTAAAAATAACTATCCTAAAAATTGACTAAAAACTTATTTATTATAATACCTCCTCCATTACTAATACTACAACTACTAATACTAATAATACCACCACCGTTACTACTAATACAAATTCCCACTACAAAAACTAATTAATATTCCTAATCTAAGTCATAAATTAATCAGTATTCTAAAAAAAGAAAAATTAAAATCATTCTGTACAACAATAATACAATATACAACACATGCTATACCAAATTGAAAGACAAAACGCCCTCCATTGAGAAATCTTGTCTTGTGTATAGGATAAATTGCAAGGGATGCAATAGTTGCTATTTAGGCCAAACAAAACAAAAATTAAAAAATAGAATCAGAAATCACAAATATGATTGCTCAAAAAAGATGGATAGTACTGCACTTTCATTACACCATAACCAGACAGGACATATATTTAATTTTGAAGAACCTATAATTGTAGATGTTGAATCCAATTATTATAAAAGAATTATCTCTGAAATGATTTACATTAATGTCCATAAAAATAATATTAACTTCAAAACAGACACGAATAATCTAAATACTTGTTACAACAACATAATTAGTAAGATTAAGTTTTAGTTTAATAATTGTTGCTATCCATCCCCATAATGTTATTTAAGCGTAATTTGGGTTGCATATCTATAAGGTATATTTGCAATTTGTATTTTTCGCGAATTTATTACTAGGTCGTAATTTTACCTTATCATTTACATACACGTACAATTGTTTGTTTATTCTTTTTGGTCATTTTATATCATATTTAAAATACATATCTCACATTTACAATAGTGCCGTTAATATCAATGTACCGTTTTAATGTTAATTTAATTTAATGTTTGTTAGTTTGGTAGTGTTAATTATTCGTCAATTTTGTCTTTTTATACATATTTATTATAGTTTTATAGTATGACAAATAATCATATTATTAATTTTAATTTTAATGACAAACGGCTTCAATTTTTGATATCGAAGTAAGTATTTTATCAACTTTATGTCATCTTATATTGTTGTTCTTGGAATTGATCCTAAAATGATCAATTTGTTAAATTTATTACATAGGCTCTGTTGTTATCTTTGTAACTTATACCTGTATTTTGTGTCTTCATTAGCGCCTGAGGAAGGAAACACTTCGTTTAATTATTTAAATATAACGTTTCCGAAACGTCGCAAGATAATCACTTGAAGTAGTTTTATTTGCCCTGTTCTCCACTAAGAAGGATTTTCTACAACTGTGTGAACATTATTAGGAGAAATTATCATCACTCGCAGACTTCATACCTTCGTAACTCAACAATGAACAATTCACTACCATGGCACCAGGTAATAAAACAAAATACAGCCACGAAGTTTCAAAACAGATCAACCTATTAGAAAAAACGAATTAAAATTAAAAAACTACACTGCAGAACTAGTTTTTAAAAACGTGTAAAAATAATTATGTCATACCGTCACATATCCAACAATTGTTTAAATCTACCTACATCATTCAAGCAGAAAACACGCCTTTTAATGATAAATTGATGAGAACAATTGAGACTTTCCAGTTTAATTTGTTAAAATTAGAAATTGATATTACTTACTTCAAAATTTCTAACCTACAAAAATAATCACACAATATCATATTAATTTAAGTAACTTACTCGATCCACGAGATTTTAAAAAGCTAAAAAACAATATTAAATACAAAAATAAAAAAACTTTTCTTAATAAAAAACCGAAACTAAAGAACAAATTCCAAAAATTATACGACTTCCAACACTGCAATCAAATTATCAATACAGAAAAATGTGTGTACAATTTAACAAAAACTCCTATACCTAATTATGTAAAACAATGTCTCGCATTAAACCCAAAATTCATGTATAATTATGATCACAAAAAAATTCCTATCGTGAATGTTGTTAAGGATGTGGAAGATATACTGTCATTACACGATGAAGTTGATAAAGAACGGTTGAGAGGTAAAGCAGTTAACTGTATTACCAATCATTTAAATAATACATCTGTTCATTATAATAAACAAGATTTTTTATTAAAAAACTTATTTATAATACTGTAAAATTTAAAAAGAAAATAATGACATTATCATCTGTAGATCCGACAAAGGGAATGCTACTGTTTTGTTAAACAGACAGGAATATCAATCGAAAATTACAAAATTATTAGATAATGAAGAAATATACAAAAAACTGACTTTCAATCCAACTATTTCTTTTCAAAATAAAAATAATTCCATCATAAAATCGTTATACACTAAAGGTCACATAGATGTTAATATGTACAAAAATTAATGACTTATACCAGTATTCCATCTAAATTTTATGGTCTAATTAAAATCCATAAAAATAATAACCCTATGAGACCCATAGTGTCATGTATTGGTAGTCCGACTTACAACTTATCTAAGTTCATGTCTAATATTATGTCAAATCTTTCCCCTATTTTTGATTATAACATAAAAATTCTTATGAGTTAGTAGAACATATTAAAAAGCTAATCAAAACAGATACCTCATAATTATATACTCATTTCGTTTGATGTTACCTCTCTGTTCACCAACATAACTAAAAATGTAACGATTAATGTAATTAAAAAATATTGGGAAAAACTAAAAGATTACACTACACTAAATATTCATGAATTTCTATTTATTATCAACTTTATTTTTGATTCTAGTTTTTCCAATACAACAATAATTTCTATTTACAAATTTTTGGTACAGCTATGGGATCGCCAGTCTCGCCTATAATGGCGAATTTAATAATGCATGATATTTTGACGGAGTCCACTAAATTGTTACATTATACCCCATTTTTATTATACGTGTATGTAGATGACATTATAGCATGTATACCTCATGATAGTGTCAATGAAACATTAAGAATTTTGAACAACTATGATCAATACATAAAATTCACAGTAGAGCTAGAAGTTGATAAAAATTACCATTTTTAGATTTAGAACTTATAAGAAATACTAACACAAATACATTACTAATAGATCATTACACGAAACCTATTGCTTCAAATAGAATCATTAATTACTTTTCTAAACATCCTTTCCATCAAAAGCTCAACATTATTAATTCTATTAAAAACAAATTAATCACACTATGTAGTGAAGAATTACGGAAAAAAAATTTAACAATATTAATGACTACTCTAATTAAAAATAACTATCCTAAAAATTGACTAAAAACTTATTTATTATAATACCTCCTCCATTACTAATACTACAACTACTAATACTAATAATACCACCACCGTTACTACTAATACAAATTCCCACTACAAAAACTAATTAATATTCCTAATCTAAGTCATAAATTAATCAGTATTCTAAAAAAAGAAAAAATTAAAATCATTCTGTACAACAATAATACAATATACAACACATGCTATACCAAATTGAAAGACAAAACGCCCTCCATTGAGAAATCTTGTCTTGTGTATAGGATAAATTGCAAGGGATGCAATAGTTGCTATTTAGGCCAAACAAAACAAAAATTAAAAATAGAATCAGAAATCACAAATATGATTGCTCAAAAAGATGGATAGTACTGCACTTTCATTACACCATAACCAGACAGGACATATATTTAATTTTGAAGAACCTATAATTGTAGATGTTGAATCCAATTATTATAAAAGAATTATCTCTGAAATGATTTACATTAATGTCCATAAAAATAATATTAACTTCAAAACAGACACGAATAATCTAAATACTTGTTACAACAACATAATTAGTAAGATTAAGTTTTAGTTTAATAATTGTTGCTATCCATCCCCATAATGTTATTTAAGCGTAATTTGGGTTGCATATCTATAAGGTATATTTGCAATTTGTATTTTTCGCGAATTTATTACTAGGTCGTAATTTTACCTTATCATTTACATACACGTACAATTGTTTGTTTATTCTTTTGGTCATTTTATATCATATTTAAAATACATATCTCACATTTACAATAGTGCCGTTAATATCAATGTACCGTTTTAATGTTAATTTAATTTAATGTTTGTTAGTTTGGTAGTGTTAATTATTCGTCAATTTTGTCTTTTTATACATATTTATTATAGTTTTATAGTATGACAAATAATCATATTATTAATTTTAATTTTAATGACAAACGGCTTCAATTTTTGATATCGAAGTAAGTATTTTATCAACTTTATGTCATCTTATATTGTTGTTCTTGGAATTGATCCTAAAATGATCAATTTGTTAAATTTATTACATAGGCTCTGTTGTTATCTTTGTAACTTATACCTGTATTTTGTGTCTTCATTAGCGCCTGAGGAAGGAAACACTTCGTTTAATTATTTAAATATAACGTTTCCGAAACGTCGCAAGATAATCACTTGAAGTAGTTTTATTTGCCCTGTTCTCCACTAAGAAGGATTTTCTACAACTGTGTGAACATTATTAGGAGAAATTATCATCACTGTAGACTTCATACCTTCGTAACTCAACAATGAACAATTCACTACCATGGCACCAGGTAATAAAAACAAAATACAGCCACGAAGTTTCAAAACAGATCAACCTATTAGAAAAAACGAATTAAAATTAAAAACTACACTGCAGAACTAGTTTTTTAAAAACGTAAAAATAATTATGTCATACCGTCACATATCCAACAATTGTTTAAATCTACCTACATCATTCAAGCAGAAAACACGCCTTTTAATGATAAATTGATGAGAACAATTGAGACTTTCCAGTTTAATTTGTTAAAATTAGAAATTGATATTACTTACTTCAAAATTTCTAACCTACAAAAAATAATCACACAATATCATATTAATTTAAGTAACTTACTCGATCCACGAGATTTTAAAAGCTAAAAAACAATATTAAATACAAAAATAAAAAAACTTTTCTTAATAAAAAACCGAAACTAAAGAACAAATTCCAAAAATTATACGACTTCCAACACTGCAATCAAATTATCAATACAGAAAAATGTGTGTACAATTTAACAAAAACTCCTATACCTAATTATGTAAAACAATGTCTCGCATTAAACCCAAAATTCATGTATAATTATGATCACAAAAAAAATTCCTATCGTGAATGTTGTTAGGATGTGGAAGATATACTGTCATTACACGATGAAGTTGATAAAGAACGGTTGAGAGGTAAAGCAGTTAACTGTATTACCAATCATTTAAATAATACATCTGTTCATTATAATAAACAAGATTTTTATTAAAAAACTTATTTATAATACTGTAAAATTTAAAAAAGAAAATAATGACATTATCATCTGTAGATCCGACAAAGGGAATGCTACTGTTTTGTTAAACAGACAGGAATATCAATCGAAAATTACAAAATTATTAGATAATGAAGAAATATACAAAAAACTGACTTTCAATCCAACTATTTCTTTTCAAAATAAAAATAATTCCATCATAAAATCGTTATACACTAAAGGTCACATAGATGTTAATATGTACAAAAATTAATGACTTATACCAGTATTCCATCTAAATTTTATGGTCTAATTAAAATCCATAAAAATAATAACCCTATGAGACCCATAGTGTCATGTATTGGTAGTCCGACTTACAACTTATCTAAGTTCATGTCTAATATTATGTCAAATCTTTCCCCTATTTTTGATTATAACATAAAAATTCTTATGAGTTAGTAGAACATATTAAAAAGCTAATCAAAACAGATACCTCATAATTATATACTCATTTCGTTTGATGTTACCTCTCTGTTCACCAACATAACTAAAAATGTAACGATTAATGTAATTAAAAAATATTGGGAAAAACTAAAGATTACACTACACTAAATATTCATGAATTTCTATTTATTATCAACTTTATTTTTGATTCTAGTTTTTTCCAATACAACAATAATTTCTATTTACAAATTTTTGGTACAGCTATGGGATCGCCAGTCTCGCCTATAATGGCGAATTTAATAATGCATGATATTTTGACGGAGTCCACTAAATTGTTACATTATACCCCATTTTTATTATACGTGTATGTAGATGACATTATAGCATGTATACCTCATGATAGTGTCAATGAAACATTAAGAATTTTGAACAACTATGATCAATACATAAAATTCACAGTAGAGCTAGAAGTTGATAAAAAATTACCATTTTTAGATTTAGAACTTATAAGAAATACTAACACAAATACATTACTAATAGATCATTACACGAAACCTATTGCTTCAAATAGAATCATTAATTACTTTTCTAAACATCCTTTCCATCAAAAGCTCAACATTATTAATTCTATTAAAAACAAATTAATCACACTATGTAGTGAAGAATTACGGAAAAAAAATTTAACAATATTAATGACTACTCTAATTAAAAATAACTATCCTAAAAAATTGACTAAAAAAACTTATTTATTATAATACCTCCTCCATTACTAATACTACAACTACTAATACTAATAATACCACCACCGTTACTACTAATACAAATTCCCACTACAAAAACTAATTAATATTCCTAATCTAAGTCATAAATTAATCAGTATTCTAAAAAAAGAAAAATTAAAATCATTCTGTACAACAATAATACAATATACAACACATGCTATACCAAATTGAAAGACAAAACGCCCTCCATTGAGAAATCTTGTCTTGTGTATAGGATAAATTGCAAGGGATGCAATAGTTGCTATTTAGGCCAAACAAAACAAAAATTAAAAATAGAATCAGAAATCACAAATATGATTGCTCAAAAAAGATGGATAGTACTGCACTTTCATTACACCATAACCAGACAGGACATATATTTAATTTTGAAGAACCTATAATTGTAGATGTTGAATCCAATTATTATAAAAGAATTATCTCTGAAATGATTTACATTAATGTCCATAAAAATAATATTAACTTCAAAACAGACACGAATAATCTAAATACTTGTTACAACAACATAATTAGTAAGATTAAGTTTTAGTTTAATAATTGTTGCTATCCATCCCCATAATGTTATTTAAGCGTAATTTGGGTTGCATATCTATAAGGTATATTTGCAATTTGTATTTTTCGCGAATTTATTACTAGGTCGTAATTTTACCTTATCATTTACATACACGTACAATTGTTTGTTTATTCTTTTGGTCATTTTATATCATATTTAAAATACATATCTCACATTTACAATAGTGCCGTTAATATCAATGTACCGTTTTAATGTTAATTTAATTTAATGTTTGTTAGTTTGGTAGTGTTAATTATTCGTCAATTTTGTCTTTTTTATACATATTTATTATAGTTTTATAGTATGACAAATAATCATATTATTAATTTTAATTTTAATGACAAACGGCTTCAATTTTTGATATCGAAGTAAGTATTTTATCAACTTTATGTCATCTTATATTGTTGTTCTTGGAATTGATCCTAAAAATGATCAATTTGTTAAATTTATTACATAGGCTCTGTTGTTATCTTTGTAACTTATACCTGTATTTTGTGTCTTCATTAGCGCCTGAGGAAGGAAACACTTCGTTTAATTATTTAAATATAACGTTTCCGAAACGTCGCAAGATAATCACTTGAAGTAGTTTTATTTGCCCTGTTCTCCACTAAGAAGGATTTTCTCATGTACTCCTTCTTCTGAAGGAAATTTACTTTCAAATGCGCCATCTCCCAGAAGCCCAACAGCAACCCAGGACAGTCAAGAGCTTGATGCAATTTTGAGCACTTTGTAGAAAGTTACTCATATTTTAAATAAACTTTTGTAACGAATAAAGTTTAAAAGATATTCTTATTTTTCTTACCTTAATATTATCTCTAAGTGAGTCGAGCAAGGCATCACAAACCTCTGGTATAGTTCTTGAAATAACTTACTTTGAAATCTTAAAAGTATACATAAGCGAGTGATAGGATTCACCTGTAGCAAAAAACGCAAAGTTACTGCTAGACGTTCGCTAGCTGGTATAGCCTGTCTAAATTTAGTATCTTTTTGGTAATTTTAGGTGCTATCACATTTAATAAATCTTCAAAATCTGAACTCGTCATTCGAAAAAGTTTCGGAAACCAGCATCACATCTATATTCCAAGTTTATATTATCAGCATCGTCTAATATTAACTCTTTCATTAAATCACTTCCTCGATATTTATTTCTGCTTCGAAGGCTTGGTCGAATCCAAAACCTCCTCTTCAATTTGGTGCGCTTACAAGAATCAATAACAATAATTGCAGCAGCAGCTACTATTAACAGTTGGTCTTCTTGATCACTCATTTTCAGACAAAGTTAAGACCGACTGACACTCACTTTATGTGTAAATGGGGATGTCACAATGATTTCAACAAAGCCAGTCGGCTTTGCCGATCGGCATTGCCGATTGGCATAGTGGGGATGCACCTTTAAAGTTTTATTTTGTTTTACAATTACGGTATGAAGAAAAACAACTTTCAAAATCTTGTCAATAGAATGCTATAAAAACAGAAGTCAATAGTACATTATATTGTAAACAAACGAAGACAATGACAAGAAGTAAGCTAGAAGAAAATATTATAAATCGTAAGTTATTATCATTATTATTATTATTATTGTTTAATTCTTTATTTATAAAATTTTAATGCTATCTACTATTTGTGTTACACTTTTTAATTTAATTTTTAATTTCTGTAGAATGGATTTATCAATAGGGAAAGAAACTGGCATATCTCAACCAGTTGGAGAAGGTAATATAAAACTTTGTTTATTAGTTTTATTCTAAATATTTATACTTTATTATAGACATGGTGGTGAGTCCATATAACAAATATCATACCATGGTGCGGCACAGACTGGGGAAACACCTTTACAAATGCCACCCGGAGAAGACCCGAGTAAAGATGGAATTTGAAAATAAAAAAAATGGAAGAATGGGAGCAAACACAGCAGCAGCAGCAACCCCTTATTCAAGGACAGTGGAATGGGTCTCCTCCAGTGAGTAATGAATTCTGGGACGATGAAAACCCCTGCCAACCGTATATACCTCAATTAATTAATAATCAAATTGTAAATATAAAAGTCTGAAAGTATTCATTTTATTGACCTGTGTTGTTTGGTATATACATAGTTGTAAGAATTTTGACCCTTAAATACCGTCTCAAGGTTGTCGTTGTATTGTATAAGAGGATGGGTTTGAAGTAGGAATTCAGTATTGATTCTGGTTTAGTCGTCTGTTAAACGTCAGTATAAACGAGACAATAATTATTATTAAATTGGGTATAAAAGGTAACGAACTCTACAGCACGTGTTATTATAATTGTGTTTGTTGTGCGAAAAACTTGAAATTGGTGTGGAATCGTCAAAGTTTAACGAGTAAGTAAGGTTTATTTGTGGGAACGTATGTTTATAGTAACTTTGTATATATAGTGACAAGCAGAGTTCAAGGTCAATATAAATCATCTTCGAAGCGAAGTATGAGCGGAAAAAGTGAAAAATTAATGCCGAAGAAAACTAAAATCGAAATGGTACCTAAAAGTTCGATGACAGAGTGCGCTTGTAGACGTCCGTTTTTCACCGGATAACGGACAGTGTTTTTGCCGGATTCGCGGTGGTGTATGAATTATAATGAATGTGTGTACATGCACCGGACATCGGTCCGGCGAACAATTTACGCCGGATGCACTACCGCTTCCCCTCGGCGCGATGGACACCGGTCCGGTGTAAGAAAGGGCGGTCATCCACGTCAGTGTATTGGTGCGTGTTGACGCTGCCGGACGTATTGCCTGTCTTCTTTAAATTGAGTGCCGTCTACCTGCGTTATTTTAAAAATGGGTGATATTGACATGGAATTGTTAATAAGTTTGGTTGAAAATAGGCCTGTACTGTGGGACAAGACCCAAGAGTGCTATAAAAATAGACAGTCGAGTTTTGCCGCTTGGAGAGAAATTTGTCTTGCGTTAAATGAAGGTTTTGAAACGATGTCATTTTATTTTCATTATTTTTATGCATATTGATTTTGCCATGGTACACGCCCTACTGGTGACATGAAATACTCTGCATATTTGTTACGAATCATATTTGCTGTAACATTACCTCGTGTTGAATGAGAACGAGGCAAATGGCATAGAGTAGACATCATGTGTGAACTAGCATTGTCAGTAGCATTAGCAATACCCTCTACTTTATGAATTATGTTTTGTAATAAACAGCATGTTTTACAGTGTTAACAGCAGTATCTGTTGAAACATTTAATGGTCTATGCAAAATCCTCCATTTATTGGATAAAATACCAAATGCGCATTCGACGTAGCGTCGCGCTCTTGTAAGACGATAGTTGAAATTTTTTTATTGAGTCAAGTTGATGTCCACCGTAAGGACGAAGTACGTGTTGATGTAAAGCGAAAGCTTCATCAGCAACAAATACATAAGGTAACTCACTGCCTGCACCTGGCAACTGCTTAGGTCGAGGAATATTTAATTTATCGCCTACTATTCTTTCCAAAATTCTGTTTCTTTAAATACTGCTGAATCGCATTCTTTGCCGTAGGCTCCAACATCAATAAAAACAAAATTATAGTTTGTGTCTACCACAGCCATTAATACTATTGAGAAATAGTGCTTGTAGTTGAAAAACATTGACCCACTTTCTTCTGGCTTGATGATTCGAATATGTTTGCCGTCAATGGCTCCCAAGCAATGAGGAAAATTTGCATTCGTCTCGAAATTTTTTGCTATTGTTAACCATTCGTCTTCCGATGGTAGTTTCATATAAATTGGAGAAAGGGTTTCCCACAATGCTTCAAATACTTCTTGTACAATACAGCTGATAGTTTTTATACCCATTCTGAAACTGTAATGTAGATCACTAAATGTGTTCCCTGCAGCTAAATATCTGTAACAATTTTTTTCTTTTTTAGGCAAAGATATCATAAAAAAAAGGAACAATGCAAGAGATAACTGGATAAAATATCACAAAAAAGTTAAGGAATGTAAATCCGGCTCTGGTGCAAAAAGTCTACGAAAATATAAATTCTACGATCAAATGCTCTTTTTGTGTAAAATTGTGACTCGCCGAACAACGGAAGCAAGTATTACATCAGAAAAAACATCACAGAATCTCACAACAAAGAAACTGAATCACAAACCAATAATGACCCTACCGCACCAGCCAATACTACCGATAGAACAAAAACAAGAAAGAAGAGAAAGACAGACTGTAGCGAAGTTGATTGACAAATGCTTACTTTAATTAAATCAGTTGAAGATGAAGACAAGAGTAAGAGTATGTGTTTTTTCAAAGGTATTGCTCCGATTGTAAACAAGTATAGTGACGACGATTATGTTGAATTCCAATATGAAGTCATTAAAGTTATGAGAAATTTAACTCGGAGAAATCAAGCGTCCATGCAGCAGCAAAATTACAATTACAATATTAATCGAGGCTACACTACGGCTACACCCGACTACAGGATACAAGAATATCAACCAACGCAAGCCATTCCATCGACATCCAGGATGCACTATGAATATCAGCCAACACAACTCATTCCATCCACATCCAGGATGCCTCAAGAACTCATACAGCAAGATGATTCCCAATCTTCAATTATTACTGAATTAAGTTCAATCACATCGCCTGATTACGATTTCGATTTTTCTAAAACTCCTTAATTTTTTTTTAGTATAATAAAACTACTACTACCTACTAAATTTTGTTTTAATTAATACAGGTAATCTACTTTTCTATAATTTGAAATTGAACATCTCTTTAACATACCTTAGCGTAACGGCTAATCTGTCTGCCGGGGAAATAGATTTACGCATGTCAGTATCCTAGTGTCTTATTTTATCATATATGGCTGTTAATAATAGTTGAAAGGTTTTTTTCTTCATCCGAAAATAATTGTAAAATTTAGTTTCATCTTCTTCCAACTGCGTAAAAAGAGTTTGAAATGCACCATATTTTTCCCTTTCCAATAATATAGGATGCACCCACGATGACCTTTTACGTTTTTCTATTTCTTTTGTTTCTTCTTGTATAAATAGTAGGCCAATACGAGTTTTTTTCTTATTATTCGACATTTCACACGTGTGTAATCTCTGACTACCAGTTCAAAACTAACGCATATAGACGGCAGTCCATCCATCCGGTAAAAAAAATATGTATACAAGGATAGCCGTTTATTGACGGTCCGTTATCCGGTGAAAAAAACGGACGTCTATAAGCGCCCAGAAGCGACATGTTTAAATGTAAATAATCCTTCATCAAGTTTAAATATAAATAACCCTATTACAATGTTAAAAGAAATGGAAGATGCTGTTCAAGACACCATTAATTTGCTGCCTTCTGTCGAATGGGACAATATGTTAGGAAATAACGACCAAATACCGTATACGGCGCAAGATTGTGGGATAAATAGTGTAAGTGATAATGTTTTGAGAAAAACACACCCACACCATCGTTTAATAAAATTGAAAACAATATGAAAGGGTGTAACGCTCGGTTGTATGCGGAATGTATGTATCCGTTAAACAAAAGTCATAGCAAATGGATCAAAGTGGGATTGAGCGGAGAACTGCAATTCGAACCCGTCGTTAAATTTATGGGTAAGGGACAATGTCTTACTTTAACAGAAAACGAATGGAAAACGCTGATTTGTTATAAAGCCGTTATAACAAATAGCTTTGCGGGAAACGGTAGTACTCCATCGTATCTCGAAGTTTGCGGTATCAAAATAACTACCGAATGTATGGATAAAGTTCGGAAGGTTTTGAGGATGCAGAGAGGTGAAGAATCTATTTATTTAGCGTACGATTCAGTCCACCAGTTATGGAAATTGGGAGATTTAGTAACAAATCGTATAGATTATATTAACAAATTAGATTACGTACGTTTCTATAATAGTGCAATCGAAGCGGTAGCAACTATGAACGGAGAAGTTAAGCAAAATATGTTGTCAATTCTAGATAAAACTGGATTATCGGAATACACTTGTATTACCAAAGAATTAATAATGTTTGCTATGGAAAAGATATTGTTAGATATGGATTTGCGCGAATTCGTTAGAGTGTAAATGTAAATGTAAACATTATAATTAATTCGAACGGTGGGTAGTGGGAGTAATAATAGTAGTGAGGGTAATAATTGAGTATATAAGAGTGAAGTAATAGTTTTAAATCATCAGTCGGGGGAGTTCAAAATAAAAAATGGAAGCAAGTTTTTATTACGTGTTCAACCGCATTCTACTAATACCTGACGAGATGGCACTTCGACGTCTGGAGATGGACAACCTACATATTGGCGATTTAACATACGAATTTTATCTGGGCCCTTTCATCCTCTAACATTGATGTTTGAAGCTTATTTGGTAGACGGTTTCACCGGGCAACGCTTTCAATACGACGACGGCACTTTCACGATACACGGCGTATACGTACGCGACAGAGAGTGCCGGAGTTAGATGAGTTACGAAGACGGCTGGAAGAAGACTCCGACGATATCTTCGACGTCGATACCGTTTACCTAGGAAACCTCTTAGATAACATATCTGACGTTTCCTGGAAACGGACCAAGATATCGACGGGTTCGAGGAGCAGTCGGAGGATGGAGTGTTAGAGGATGATCGACGTGAAGACGTCGAAGAGTAGCGTTGTGATCTAGATGATAATTTGTAAATTGTAAATAGTCGCTTATGATGTAAATAGTTTATTTTTAATTTGTAATATTTAACTTGTATTTTAGTTTATAAATAGGTATATAAATGTCGTTAAATTAGTATCATCTTTTCATTTCGTAGAGAGTGATAGTGACGAACACGCGTATAAAAGACTATAGTCACGGATGAAAGACTGTATTAAAAACGACGATCGTTAAAGCAAAACTGCAGTAGGAAGCAGAGTATCGGGCGTGGAATAATAAACAAGTTAATCGACAAGTTACCAATAGAATTGCACATACCTGTTTATAATTATTGCGGTCCCGGAACGAAATTACAAAAAAGGTTAGATCGCGAGGACGCCGGTGTTAATAAATTAGACGAAGCTTGTAAAAGACACGACATCGCCTATAATCTGCACAAACATTTAAGTAAGCGTCACGAAGCGGACAAAGTATTGTACGAGTTGCAAAAGAATTGTTACGTAGTGAAGAGACTAGTTTAGGCCAAAAGCCGCCGCCGCAACAGTAGATACACTCATGAAAATTAAAACCAGTACAGGTCTGGGCCTACGTAAACGCCGCGTTAAGATGAGACGCACGAAGAAAGCGTCGAAACGTCGGGGTGATTCATTAACTTTTGCCAAAGCCGTTTCACGTTCCGGCACTAAAGATTTGTTGCGAAACGTTAAAGCGGCTTACGGTACGTTGAAGAAACATCGTTTGAGTATCAAAGCGCCACGTTCTCGTGTAATACGTTTACCAAAAAAAGGCGGATTTTTACCATTGATACCTTTGTTTGCTGCTTTGGGTGCATTAGGTTCATTGGGAGGTGGGGCTGCCGCAATCGAAAAATCCGTAAACGAAGATAAACGTCATAATCGTGCAATGGAGGCGCAAACAGTAGGAAGCGGATTTTACCAAAGTCATATAAAAACGGATGCGGATTATATAAAGACGGATATTCAAAAAACTAAATAAACTGCCTCGTCGAAACGTGTTTTTAGAAAAATATGCGCGTAAATACGGAATTTTAAAGTTTCGAGGAGTATTTATGCGAAACGATCTTCCAAGTAAAATTAACAAAAACGAGTGCGGAATTATTAATTTAGATAACCCCGACGGACCGGGCACACATTGGGTAGCATATAAAAAACAAGAGGACAATATAACATATTTCGATAGATTTCAAACGGGTCGAAAAGGAAAAATGAAATCCAACATGTCTACTTTCGATAATTTGAACGTAACTAATATCACCGTGTTTTTGAACGGAGAAAGGTATCCTTATGGTAATTTAAACGTCGACTTCGATAGTAATCGTTACGCATTAATGTACGATATGTATACACGTTTTCAGACCGCATATTATTATCAACCATCCGAACCTATATTGACGCCCGGGGAATTTAAAAGACACGGTCCACTAATAGGAATCGATTGTACGTATCAAACCGACGTTTTACATAAAAGCGGTGTCGAAATTAAGATCGAGTACATGACGAAAAAAGAAATTCCGGAAGGTACGACGGCATACTGTTTAATATTACACGACAAAGCGTTTCAATATTCTCCGTTGACAAAAATCGTAAAACAATTGGTCTAAATAATAATGTTATTTCAATTCGGGATACTCGCGTCAACTTTAAACTATAAAAGAAAGAATCTTAAACTAAATCGTATCAGTCGATCGGTGGATCGAAACATAAGTAACATCATCTTATAAAGCTGTTATAATAATAGTGCGTGTAGTAGACGACAAAATGGCAAGTTCTTTATATTGTAACGTGCATACACCAGCCAATTTTATCGTGGTCGATATTCAAGGATTTAAAGTGAGAAATAACGAATTTATGCCTAAAGAATTAGCTACGATGGATTCATTACATCGGATGAGTAATTTTGTTTTTAAAACTAGTCTAAGTTACGGATCTCTAACGGAAAATATCGCACAACGGTTAAATGGGTTACGTCTAACTATCACTGCATCGATTGGAACACGGGATACGTGCCCGCTACAGATTTCGATACTATCATCACGTCTATTTGCCGATCCGTAAGTGTGGTGTACGTTAAAGGAAAAGAAAAAGCTAAGTTTATTCGTAATATTTTGAGAGCACCTATCGTGGTTGCAGAATTGGACGAAAACGTATGTAGGGTGCGACGCGATTATCCCCATTGCACTTTTCATAAGAAAGATAACGGTGTTGAACTTTTGACCTCCGAGGGCCTCTTTCAATGGTCCAAACAGCGTATGCGCATTGATAAACGTCGACGTTCTATTTCGTTTCGCAAAAGATGAGTATGAAAAATTGACTGTTAATTACGATTTGAAACTAAATGTCGACGCAAACGGTTTTACCGATGGTAGTAACACAACAACTCAAGTGGTGAACGAATGTAATACCAAAGAGTCGACGACTATTAGCAGTAACAACGAAAATAACAATCAAACTAACGCAACAACCGACTTCATCAAATTTAATGAAGAAGAGAAGGAGAAAAATAAAAAATTGTTTTGCAAGTATAAGACCAGTGTAAAGTTAGCCGTATTTAGAAACGCACGTGTATACAGTTTAACTGCATTATGAAAAGTTTTTTGCGGTGTTTGCAGTGGTGTGGGATATTACGTCACATTATAAATAGAGTATGGAAAGTTATCGATAGATATGAAACCGATTTGTCGTTTAAGAACGTCAAAGACGACGAACTGCAATATTTACCTTTAGATTATTGTTTGAAAAACGTAAGACCCGTAACTTTGAAAGAAATATGGTGGAAACTTCCTCACGCCTATCGCAAAAATAAACGGTTGCAAAATAAACTGCCTTGTTTGGAACATTATAATTTATCCACCAGCAGAGATCATTGGGACGGACCACCTGTTTCTAAGGATATATGTGGTGTATGTCGTAATTCAAATGATAGTTAATACTATATGATTGTTGTTGTTTTGTGAAATCGCAGTAAATATGTAAAACTTTATAAAATAAATTAAAGAAATATTAATGTCTTTTATTGTTTAAACGATAACAATAAATGTTGTGGTCGATTATTAAATGTTGATATGTCGTACGCTCGGTGTTACCTAAATTAAGTTAGGTTAGATCGAAATGGTATAACTTAAAATAGGTTAGGTATGATCGAACTCATGTAACCTATGAGTTAGGTTAGTTCAAAAAACGTATAACCTAAAAGGTTAGGTTAGATCAAAATTGTTTAACCTAAAATAAGTTACGTTAGATCGAAATCGTTTAACCTAAAATAAGTTAGTCGTGTAACCTAAAATAAGTTAGGTTAGATCGGATTCGTTCAACCTAAAATGAGTGTTTAACCTAAAATGTGTTAGGTTAGATCGGATTCGTTAAACCTAAAATGAGTGCTTAACGTAAAATATGTTAGGTTAGATCGAAATCGTTTTACCTAAAATAAGTTGAGTGAAATAAAAAGAAAGAAAGAAGAAAAGAAGAAAGAAAGAAAGAGGAAGAGAAAAAAGAGAAAAAGAAAGAAGTTGAAATTGAGAAGAAGAATAGAATAGTAACGAAGAAGGCCTCCTACAGAGAGGAAAGAGTAAGGATGGGAGTGGGGACGGGGTTTCGTCACACCCCCCCCGAAAAAATCTAAATCCACAATTTTGAAAAGTTACCCCCACTACAACACGCCCCACTCCGCTTTCCCACCACACCTCACTCCACGATTTAGGGTATATAACCGCGAGTTTTTGGGAACAAATCAGTTGTGTTCCAGCTCCTCTAACAGCAACAACAAAAAGTGAAGTGTCATGGAGAAAAACATTGTAAGTACATTCAATTTTTAATTTTAGTATTAACCTTTAATGCATGCATTTAATTTTGTGCATTAACATGTACATACATTTGCTTACGACGTTTTTCTTATTGTTTGTGTAATGTGTTTGTGTTTTGTGCTTGAAGACGTCGCAAGACATCGAATATTTTTATTTGGCCGATTTCGATGCGAGTTTGGCTGCGCCAGACAACGAAGAGGCTCCGTCCAAATCGACCGAAGACGAAGATTCTGCTGCTCGATTCCGTGCCGTCCATGCACCTCCGGTAACGGAGTCCGTTTTGAAAGATGTCGATTTGTCCGGTACGTTTGCAACACCTACGACGTGTGTCGCTATCACCGGTACGTTTGCAACACGTACGACGTGTGCCGCTATCACGACGTGTACTCCTTCCTGTTCCACAACATCGGTGGCAACAGGTAATGGACGGTACAAGATGCGATTACCTCGTCAGGAATATCGCGCCCAGAAGAGACAATTAATTAATGTCTTTGAGACGTCACATCAAAAGTTATTTATATTAACAACCGCGTTGAATGTGTAGTTAAAACAAGTTTTTTCGCAGGTAAAAAATTTCGAGGTGATGAAGCTCTGTCTGGGAATTTAGACTTGATGCAGGTATCGCAAATGCTGGAGTTGCCTGGTTACTCATCGACTCCCGTTTCCGTTGCCGCCGCTAATAATACTGGTGCTTCGGCTACTGGTTTTCATCCTTCAGCATCTACTTCTGCTCTCGTTTCTGCTACTGCTTTTGGTCCATCGACATCTACTTCTGTTCACGCTTCTATTTCTTCTACTTCCGCTCCTACAACTTGGTGCTTTGACACTTTTTTAAATACTGCAATTCAAACTGGTTTTCAACGGGAATTGCTTGATAAAACTAACGATATAATTAACCATTTTGATTACCAACTTAATAATAATAATGGGTTATGTATGAACGTGGATAAAACGCAAAACATGATTTTTACCTTAAAAGACTTTAACAGAAATATGAATCCTAAAAGTGTAAAATATCTCGGCCTCCATATAGATGATACGTTATCATGGAATCATCATTGCTATGAATTAGGAAAAAAATTGTCCAAATATATTTTTGTTTTAAGACGTCTGACTAAATCCGTTTCTAATAAGGTTTTAATGATAGCATATCATTCACTTTTCAATCGCATATTGCTTACGCAATTGTAGTATGGGGTAGGTCCAGTGGTTGGATGGATATTTTTAAGCTGCAACGCAAAGCGGTTAGAATTATATCTAATTTAAATTATAGAGCAGATTGTAAAAACAACTTCCGAAATTTAAAAATCTTAACTGTACCTAGCATGTATATTTTGGAAACTTTACTTTACATTAAAAAAAAATTTTACTAACTATGATATTGGTATGCATGATCACTTTACAAGAAGTAGAAACGACTTAAGACCACCTTCTATACGTTTAAGTAAATCTGAAAAAAACTTTAATTTTATAGGTCTAAGATTTTTAATAAACTCCCAAGAACTGTGCGAAACATTCCTTATACTTTATTTAAAAACAAAATCAAAATGATTCTATTAAATGAGTGTTTTTATTCCTATGATGATTTTCTAAATCACAACTTTAATAATACTGTATTTTAAATTTGTTAAGTGCATTTTATGTATTTTATATACTTTATTATGATATATTATATTGTTTACCAAACATTGACGATTGTAAGCACGCTTGTGATAATAACAAAATAAATATCTTATCTTATCTTATCTTATCTTATCTAATAAACAATTGACAATCTTGCGCACCAGTTTGAAGCAGATTACGTCATTGGCTAACAGTCTTCGCCACACTAATAATTTAGCTTCGTTAGTGGTGACGTTTGATGCTTTAAGCAATGCCATTCGCCAGCAACTAACCAAAATTGACAAAAGTATTAATCAAATAAATCTTTCTTAACGGCTACTTAGGGTTATAAGTGACGGCGTTAAATAACGGGGATGATGAGAATCGGCATGACTCGGAGGATGCGGCTATCGTTGAGGTGTGTTGTCGTTTCTGTTATTATTATGTTACGGTTTAATGGTTATAGAACGAAATTAAGAGATCATCGACTTCATTTTATTATAGATTACATCAAAGGTGATGATCGGACAATCGACATCGACAGCTCGTACCATTGAGAGTGCTGCAGTGTATCAAGTTGAGATATGAAGTTGTTGGTTTTGTACAATAATTTTATTGCCTTGTTGGGGTTACAGATCGACGATCAAAACTACAACACCGTCTTGTCTACAGACATGCTATATTGTAGATGATGTATCGACCCTATAGATTATACCCGATACTTTCATCTTCTCCGTCAAACATGGTTGTTGGAAACAAACATGGTTGTTGGAAACGATGTTGACGATGTTCAAAATTGTAATACAATTTTTTGGAGATCGCTAACATCATTTTCAATGATCAAAGCTGCCACACCGTCTAGTATTATAAGTTTTTGCCATCTCCAACGCCATCTTCTCCGTCAAACTTGGTTGTTGAAAACGCTGATCGCGGCGAACAAAACTATATTATAAATATATATGATCTAAGTTGCCACACCGTCTCGTCAAAACCGATAAGACATTTAAAAAACCTTTTTTGAAACCTTGTCCAACGTCATCTGCTTTGTAAAATTTGGTTGTTGGAAACGCTGTTGGCGACAATCAAAATAAAAATTATAAATTTTGATGGTCACCAATCGCTACTTTTATGATCAAAGCTGCCACTGAGCTCTCACCAATATAAAATTTGAACCTACCTACATTTTACGATTTGAAGAAAATAAAATTTGTATGTCAACCGTTATCGTTACCGTATAAAACTTTGTTGAAAGTGCCGAGAATAAGTTTACTCGGCATAGTGCGCTATTTGGGGTGTATGTAAAAGAGCATTAATTATTGGACCTTCCGGTTGTGGAAAAACAAACGTTATGCTATCTCTTTTGCTATCGCCCAACGGATTGCGTTTTTAAATTTGTATGTTTGCTCAAATTCTTTGTATCAAACGAAATACGATTTTCTTAGACGTTTAATTGAAACCGTAGATGAATGCAATTATTCCGAAAGCTGCAACATCGAGGCGTTTACACCGCCTTCGAACATTTCGGAATATTCTGTTGTCGTGTTCGACAACATATGTTGCACGGGTCACAACGTGATGAAGGAGTATTTTTCTTACGGTAGACATAAAAACATTGATTGTTTTTTTGGTGTCAAAGTTATAGTGCTGTGCCTAAGCAATTAGTACGCGACAATTGGAACTTATTAATTTTGTTTAAGCAAGATTTAACAAATTTAAAACACATTTACGACGATCACATCGCAAACGACATGACGTTTGACAAGTTTAAAAAGCTTTGTAACCTTTGTTGGAAGGCTCCTTATGACATGGTGGTGATAGATCTCGATTATTCGAAAAACGACGGTCGATATAGAAAAGGTTTAGATACGTTTATACGTTATTAAAAAATTTTTTAAATTTACGTCGGCAATAATTCATTGTTCAGTATCTTTCGCGCTTTCGATACAACAAGTACGTAGTTATTGGTCGCGTGTAAATATGAATAAAAAACGCTCGCGAAGCTTTGCGACAAAAAATTCGGACATTAAAAGGAGACATCGAACAGATAGCGACAAAACTGGATGTTGTCGTACCTTCGACCGACGTTAAAGTAGAACCTATAGATATAAAAGTAAAAGACGACGACGACGAAATACAAACCGACGATTATTACACTTTTCCTGCAGATTCATCTTTTGGTATAAAAAAAGACGTTCAACTTCATTTTATCCTCATATTCGTAGTTCCCAAATAAAGAAAAAGAAACGTTCGTTCCCGAAAAAATTGTAAAATCTCCTCGTTCGTTCGCAATGTCTTCTCAAATATTAACGTCTACTCCGAAACCTAGGTCGTACAAAAAAGCGGACGAAGAAGTGTTTCTTTACGATCCTACGATAGATAATATGGAAGAAAAAACAACAAATACACCTACCGCTTACGAAGCTAACGAAGAATTACACGATACCACCGATTCCAACATATATATGGCATACGAGGGTGCAAAAAATCAAATAAGGTTGTTTCGACAAGAAATAGAAGAGGAATTAGCCAGTCCCGCCGTTCAATCGGTCTTAAATCAGTTTCACGTTTTGCCTAGAACTTATTTGACGGAATTGAAAGCCGACATAGATAATAATTTTGACACTAAATACGGAGTTCGCGAAGATGACGGAAATTTGTTTATAGGAAACAGTGAATTTAGCATAGACGGACGAAATATAGTCATCGACGATTTAAAATACAAAGGCACGACCGAATTATAGTTTAAAAAAGAACCGGGACAATTTACTATTAGGACGCACGTCAATATCGAGAATTTTGCGACGTACCAATTCTTATAAAGTTAATTACGATCCTCTTAAGCAGATATCCGCCAGCAAAGGATATAAATACGTTAACATTATTAAACCCATCTTGAACGGAAAGAAACCTAACGTATGGTGGGCAAAACGTTGGAAAAGTGGTGGCGGATTAGAATCACTACTACGACCACAAGAAAAATCAACGTTTAAACAAGTTTTATCTAACGTCGCCGCCACGGATTATCGATATTGGGACAATCCCAACGAATTGGTAGAAAGACTTCGACTATTAGTTGCTTCTAAAGCCGCCGGTCATACGGGTCACGATAATGAAATCATTGCCATTTTGGAGGAATTGCGTGAAGCCGGAATTGTTAAATAAGTTATCTTTTACTATTAAACTCGTTTTTTATATTATAAATACTTTGTTTCAAAGAATTTTTGCTCAATTTGATTTAGTTGCTGTCGTAGTCGGCATGCCTCTAAATAAATTTTCTAATTACGTACGCGAAAAAATGATTATAGATAAATTTGGGAACGACGTTCACAGTAACTTCACTTTAAAACGCTTAAATAAAGATGTCATAGAAAAATATGTTGACATACATATTCGAAAACGGGAAGATGATATACAACAAACTATAAACGGACATGTTACAATGTTAAAAAGATTTTCAAAATCTTAAACAGGAAGTTCAAGAAAACCTTGAAGGCATCGTACAACTAAAACAGCCACAAAAACTAAGCACTTTATACTCTGAAACTATACTGTATTTAAGCACAGAAAGACGATTAACTGACGGATTTATGATTTTAAAAGGCGGTCGAAATTGTTACACTTTTATGATGCAATCCGCTATAATTACGTTTTTAGAAATAACTCCACCCATTGGCGATCTACAAGTTGGATGGGATTACAAAGTATACAATATATATAAATATAGAAGGTACGATGACAAAACGATCGTCGGAAAAAATTTGAAAATGAAGGACAAAATTTATGTGCAAATCGAAAATCCAAGTTCGGAACTACCAAAACTAACGTTTTATCTTAAAGTTCCCGTTATTTCTACATTTGAGGAATGACGGTTGTCATGAATATTAGTATAAATTTGTTCGACTAATTTAAAAAGATTTTAGTGCTCGCCGGAAAGACGCTCTGATAATATCCGTTGATCATGTCAACAATTAAACGAGAAGTCTTTGACGAACTTCACGCACCGATAAGAAAAAAATTTCCGCGAAGACGAACTATAATTAAAGGTTTGATGGATTTGTTTCAAGCCGATTTGGTAGAAATGATACCGTATGCTAAACAAAACCAGGGATATAAATACATATTGGTGACGATAAACGCATTTTCTAAATAAGCTTGGGCGTTACCTCTCAAAAATAAATCCTCTAAAGAAGTCACGGCTGCCATGAAACAAATTTTATTAGACAAGAAGAATAACGTTCCTAAAAACCTGAAAACGGATAACGGGAAGGAATTTTATAATTCGTAATTTCAAAAATTAATGAAACAATACGGAGTTAATCATTATAGTACATTTTCAAACGTAAAATCCGCAATCGTCGAACGTTTCAATAGAACCTTAAAGGATTAATGTGGAAGGAATTTAGTATGCAAGGTGATTACCGCTGGTTAGCGTTGTTACCTAAATTGGTCCGAAAATACAATAGTACGGTTCACAAAACGATCGGTATGAAACCACAAGATGTTAATAAAAGAAACGCATCGCATATTTTAAAAACGGTTTATAATTTTATGAAAATTACGGATCCTACCTCAGCTAAATTACGTTAGGATTAGCAAAAGTAGACACGCTTTTACAAAAATTACACTCCAAATTGGACCAACGAAATTTTTCGCATTTCGAAAATTCAAAATTCTAATCCCAGGACGTATATACTAAAAGATAGTACGGGTGACAATATTTTAGATGGATTTTATGAAAAAGAATTGCAACGAGTCAAACATCCCGACGTTTACTTAGTAGAAAAAGTTCTACGACGAAAAGGAAACAGAGTATAGGTAAAATGGTTGGGACTCGATTCTAAACACAACAGTTGGATATCGAAAACAAACGTATTATAAGTAACGGGTGTTTTTTTAGAGGTATAGAACTTTAAGTTGGCATTACTGTTCAAGATGGCGACCAATTTAACAGCTGCCAAGTGATTTATTCTCAGTTTGGTTTGGCAATTCATCATGAATAGACTCACGCCTGAACAACGCTTGCAAATAGTGCAATTTTATTTCGAAAATAATGGTTCTGTGCGGAATACGTATCGCGCACTACGTCCATTTTATCGTTAACAAAATCGTCCATCAGAGCAGTTAATTCGATTAACCATGGAACGTTTTCGCACCACGTTTACTCTTATTGATAACTCGCATCCCCAGAGACGCCGTACGGTGCGTACAGAAGAAGCTATTGCTACTGTAGAGCGTAGCATTGAGGAAGACCCGAATGAGTCCATCCGCCATCGAGCACAGGAATTGGATCTGTGTCCATCCACTTTATGGAAGATTTTGCGGAAGGATCTTGGTTTGCGTGCTTACAAAATCCAACTCGTGCAAGAATTGAAGCCAAACGATCATCAAGCAAGGCGTAGATTCGTCGAATGGGCCCAAAACGAGATTGCCGTTGTTCCCGATTTTCATAAGCGAATCTTGTTTAGCGATGAAGCGCACTTGTGGTTGAATGGCTACGTCAACAAACAAAACTGCCGCATTTGGAGTGAAGCTAATCCTCAAGTGTATATCGAAACACCGTTACATCCAGAAAACTGACTGTTTGGTGCGCTTTATGGGCTGGTGGAATCATTGGACCGTACTTCTTCAAAAATGATGATGGCCAGAACGTTACAGTCAATGGTGATCGGTATAGAGCCATGATTACTAACTTTTTCATTCCTGAATTGAACAGCCATGATGTCCAGGAGCTGTGGTTCCAACAAGACGGCGCAACATGTCACACAGGTCGTGCCACAATCGATTTATTGAAAGACACGTTTGGTGACCGCCTAATTTCACGTTTTGGACCTGTGAATTGGCCTCCAAGATCTTGTGATTTAACACCGCTAGACTACTTTCTGTGGGGCTATGTAAAGTCATTGGTCTATGCGGATAAACCACAAACGCTTGACCATTTGGAAGACAACATTCGCCGTGTTATTGCCGATATACGGCCACAAATGTTGGAAAAAGTCATCGGAAATTGGACGTCCAGATTGGACTACATCCGAGTCAGCCGTGGCGGTCATATGCCAGAAATCATATTTAAAATGTAATGTCACAAGATTATCTTTCGAATAAAAAAAAATTCATGTCAATCAAATAATCCATCATTGTTTTATTGCAATTTAAAGTTCAATACCTCTAAAAAAAACACCCATTACATAACATTTTTATTTACATACGTGATATATACAATTTAATTACATATATACAAACGACACATAACATAAATTATTAATTTATTAAATGAACAATTTCGAAAATTCAAAATTCAATTTAATTATAAACAAATCTACAATTAATTATCGTTAAAAACGCTTATTAAATTGCCTAGACGTTCGTTTATTTCGAATTCTTGTGCCAAGTCGTCAATCGTTTTGTGTCCCCAAGCCAACGTGTGAAAACCGTCTTCCATAATGTAAGGGCGGTCGCATACTTATACGATATTTGTTTCTGACATGTCTACAGCACGTATACGACAAGTATACGACACGTCGTATCATTCACAACACAATATTCTTTATGAGAGTTCGTACACCAAGCAGACATGTCGCGGACAGGATAAAACTTGTCGCTAACAAATTACATATGACACTGCTTGCTCGAATTTCAAGCGACATTTGCTTCCGACCGCTGTACGTGATGGAAGATAATCCGTCATTCAATATTAAATTTGTGCAAATCGTAGAGAAGTACAATGTTTTGTATGACCATTCAATGGAAGATTACTCCAATAGACTAGTGCAAGAAAGAACTTGGAACGAACTAGGAAAAGAAATAAATGAAACCGGTAAGAGAAAGATGTATTTAAACTCACAGTAAATAGTTAATGCACTAATTTATTAATTTAAAAAAATGTTAGGAGTAGCATTTCTAATATTATTCATATATTTATACACAATATTGCTGCTGCCAAGGTAATGCCGCATAAGGCTGATTTACATATGAACATAATCTATCTCGAAATACTATCCCTTCATTTGTGCCCCGCTGACATTGAGGTTGCAAATTTTGCAATATTTGTTGTGTGCTCCTATTATCATGTAATAATAACTCGCCCGTATCAAATGTGGCTTCTGACAATTTTCCATCCATTTTTCTTACAAAATTATGTAATACACAAATTGCTTTTACAATTGTATCAACTTTATTGGGTGAGCATAGAATAGGTCTTTCTAGTATTTTAAATTTTGCTACCATAATACCAAACGCACATTCTACACTTCGGCGAGCTCGTGACAATCTGTAGTTGAAAATTCTTTTCAGATTTGTTAAATTTCTTGACGGATAGGGCTTTAATAAATTTTTGGAAAGAGGGAAAGCTGCATCTCCAACAAAATAATAGGAAAAAGTCGGTTCATGTGGTTCTTTGGGCAAAGGCTGCGGTAGTGGAAAATTGAGTGTTCCTGCCTTAAAGCTTCGTCCAATACTTGAATTTCTAAATACTGCCCCATCACTATTTCTTCCGTAGTCACCAACGTCAATTAGAATAAAATTGCTATCTGCATCAGCTAAGGCCAATAATTGTAATGAAAAATAACTTTTATAATTATAAAAAGCGGATCCTGTTTTGGCTGGACAATTTATTTTTATATGTTTACCGTCAATACTACCAATACAATTCGGTAAGTTCCATAGTTCTTAAAAGCGTTGAGCTTTTTCAATCCATTGCAATTCACTTGGAACAGGCATGTACTCTCTGTTCAAACCAGACCAAATGCTGTTGCAGACTTCTTCAACTATTTGCCCAATTGTAGAGTCTCCTCTCATAAACTGAAAGGATAACTGCTTGAAACTCATTCCGGTTGCCAAGTATCTAAAACAAAACTTCATTTTTAGGGGCTGCATGTAAGGAGAAGTGGAAAAATATACGATCTGCTTATACCCGATATCTAAGGCAAAAACCACCCAGTGGATCATCGGCACAACCAAAAAAAATATTATTTGTCAGACTATTTGGCTTTTCTTATGCCATTCACTAAATCTAGGCAACAAAAGAGTAACATTCCATCTTCCGATACCGTAATTGAAGAAATATATAGTTCGACTCAAGAAGCTACCGAAACCGAGCCTTCTGAAGTACTTGAAGAAAATGAGGAAAATGAGCAATTAGTTGAGGACTCTTCTAGAAATGAATCTTTATTAGTCGCTGAAGACTCATTAACTCGCAATAAAGGTTTTACTAAGAAGCGCAAAGAATTGGACCCATTGGAGAAATGTGCCATAGATTATTTTACATCTAAAAGCGATGTCAATCGGAAAAACCTCAGGAAAAAACAGAAAATGCTGACTTGCTATTTCTTAAAAGTCTTTTGCCGGATTTGGCTCAAATGACAAACGTCCAAAAACATGAATTTAAATCGAAGACAATTCAGACTATTGGCGAAATCCTTTACAAACCACCACCTATAAATTCCCAACATTTTCATTTTACTTCAAGCAACATCTCAACTCGTCCGCCGTCAGTGTTCTCACATAATTCTCAAGGACAAACCTCGTACCCTTCAAGCCAAATAAGCACACCTGTTGCATCTCCAATTATAGCTTGTGATTATGAGTATCTACAAACTTTGTAATGCATATTATATGTACCTACGATAGAAATAAAACTTGATTAGTTTGCTTACCTTAATGTAATAACTAATTTTTCCTTTGGTGTTACAGCTTCTCGAAATTTCGTGTCCGATTTCTTGATCGATCGTTCAATTTTTTCCAAAAGAATGAAAAATGTCTCTCGAGACATTCTATAAAATGACTGAAATTTTATTGGATCCTCAATCATTTCTTTACTACTACAACTTTTAAATATACTGCGATAAATATTAGCTGTACTATGGATGAACCCAATATTTTCGAGTATTTTTCTTCTTTCTCCTGCGTGATATTATTAACGACAATACTGCCGCATCTTCATTCGACGACATGATGTGTTGTACTAATGTGCGAAGGCACGACTTTTTGTTTTCTACATTTGTATTCGACGTGTTGAATCAAAATTATGTCTGCGACATGTCGCCTAAGTATGCGACCGGCCTAACGTTTGTCGTTTTGAGCAGAAAGTGCAATCTTATTTTTTAATTCTGTATACATTGTATGAAAATGTAATCGAAAAACATACATTTTTTTATATATAGATTTTCCTTCCGTCACTACTCGTTTATAATCGTTTAAAGTTAAATGTTGGTTTATGACGTATTGCTTTACACCTTTGGCCTTTTTTATTAAATCCGGCAATAATTGTATACAATAGGCTTTTGCTCCAGTTCCTAAAAACAACGCAATCACGTTTCCGGCGTATTCATCTTTCATTTTTCCCAACATCGGTGTTCCGCAAGGAATGTCATGAATATTATCGATATGATAATTAGATGTATCGAATCTATCTATGTCGTTTTTCATATCTTCGTACACGTTCTCCGATTTTATTTCTAAAATCAACGAATCGGTATCCGTATATAGCAATTCGACATTATTGTAGTATTTACGCTTTAAATAATCATAAAAAAATTCGTACATTACGGTTTTTTACCGCAAATCCTACAAACACAGGCTTATTATATCGAACTTCTAATACTTCCATTTCTACGACCACCAAATTATCGCAAAATATTTTACTCGATTTAAAATTAGGTTTCGCTACAAGTGCTTCCACTCCGGCTATTCTATAATACGATTCCCAATGCGTCACCAATTTGATGTCTACCCTATTTTCGACATTTTCCATTGTTTTGCCGAAAACCATGTTGTTCATCAACTTGTACTGATTTTTTTCGAATTCGTTACTAGCGTTGTTGCGTTTGTTCGTATTAAAATCTATATATTGTTCATCCAATTCGACTGTTTAAATTGTAACGCTCTATGAACGTGTAAAAATTTTATACCGTGGTCGAGGCATTGCTTTAGATTAACGTAGTGTATTATATATTTACTTTTATCGTATAAATTTGGAACTAACTTCTTAAATTTTCCATTGGGAGGAAACATTTCTTCGGGACAAAACGGTAAACAATTATGGTATTCGTGCAGTTCTTTCGGATACTGAAGATCTACTTCAAATACGTATTCCACGTCTGATTCATCGAGATCGCAAATCGATAACTGTTGAATTTCGGCGTCCGTTAACCATCGAAATTCTCCCGTAGGCAATTTACGTCGCATGGAGTGGCCATATAAATTCGTAGCATCCAAATAAAAGATGTAAGATGACGGTTTCGACTCGTTATAATAGGGAGTAAATTTATTGTTCGCCTTAGCCAAACGTTTCGAACACATGCTGATGCCGCCGCGTATACCGCTTTTAAAAAAATGCACCATATCGATATCGGTCAACAAATCGAGTTTTACGCCGGTCATCTTTAATAAAGCGTCCCAACCGAATCCGGGCGCCGTAAAATAATGACACGGATCTAATTTATAATATTCAATGCATATGGTGCGAAAATTTTCAAAAATATCCGACAACAATAATACGTCCGACTTTAAATATACATCACTGTAATCGCCTAAAGTATTACACTGAAAAACGTTCCACACTCGTAGGGCTCTCGCGTAATTAAAGGTGTTCATCGTTTCAAACATCGTAAAAGTCTATGCAATCAGGTAACTTCGTAACTTCTGAAAAGAATCCGCAAAAGAATAGGGAAAAACCCCTTTTTGGCGTATTAATTCAAATTTTACATCGTCCGGGTAGTATTTTCTAATTTCTAAACATTAGTCATTTTCTAAATACGATCCGAGTTTTTCCAATGACGACGCCATAAATCTAAACGAATCGACGAATCGCAACTTTATAAATTGTTTATAGCTTTTTCCTCTGGAATCGGTCAAAACATCTACCAACACTTCTTTTGAAAACGAAATGTATTTTTCTTTATTTTGAGCAATCACGTATACTTATTCCTTATTCAAAGCGATTTCTTTTACGAACATGTGACAGTCGTAATTAGATAGGTTGTGAAAAAATATCGGTATAAATTTAGGAACTTTGTAATTTAAATTGCACACCGAATGCGCGGGACCACGATATAAACCGGTCATATGATCGTGGTCGTACACTTTATCATTAATTTCCATAAATTTTGTACATATGTGACAATAATTAGCGTTACGAATAGATTCTTCTTGAAAATCTGCTAAAGGAATCATATCTTTCACGTCACTTATATATTTTTTATAAATTTGTACAACGTCATTTTCTAACGTATTCATAAATGTTTGAGCGGCGTTTTTTCCACGAAACATTTTTAGTTTTGACAAACCATCGTCGTAACTACATTTAATGTAATAAGCGAAAGAATACGGTTCGTGTTCGTAACATCGTACCGTATACGATGAATTTTCCATGTCGGGGTTCCGGTTAAGGTTGTCGTCTTCAGCAATCGGTTTTAGTATAGCTTCAAAATCTGCATACACTACGAACGGAAGTTTCAATTGTTTTTCAACATTTTCAAACTCTAACAAGTTTTCTCTCACCTCTTTTCCATATTTGTTTATTTTCATCGCGACAGTTGGTAAATTTACTTTCACTTTGTTGCAATCGTCATTTTGATGTCGAATGAGATCTGTTTCGATCGAAAAATGTACTAAACATCCTTCACATATATGTTTTTTATGTTCGTTACGAGACTTTTGCGATGAAATCAAACGAGATAAGTTTTTGATCCAACAATAATGACTATTTCCCGAATCGTCGGTCACCAGTAGCAAATTTACATGGCGAGATTGTTTTTGTTCACAAACGTACAACGTAATTATAGTGTGAGTCATTTTTGTAAAACGCTATTAAAGTTACTACTTACGCCGTACACATTTACAGATATGTTATTTAAACGTTCAAACGTCGGTACATCACTTAATTGTACTGGAAATTTTATATTTGAAAAAATTGAATCCGACAGTTCGATAATCGGGATACGACGAAGTTCTTTGAGATAATCCTTTCGGTTCGTAAAAAGCAGACGTTATGGTCCACGCAAAGCAAGCGTTATCAGAATTGTGAATGTTAATAACCGCATGTTTTGTTTTAATAGCATACGGTAAATCTATATAACTCGATGCACTTATTGGATTATATTTATTCACATTAATTTCAATATATATAATATTTAATAAAGACCATCCAGAATCTCTTTCTTGAAATTCCGACATTTTTTGTTTTATTTCTACCAAAAGTATTTCGTATATTTCATACAAGTCGGAGGCCATACTGATAATTTTATTTTTGGTGTTAAACGATTTTATTTCACTATCCATTTTAGTGGACAAAAAACACACTCCGATACATTCCAAATTTACTTTAATCGATTTGTGCAAATCAATGATGCTTTGTACAAGAGCTAAAACTTTTTCCCGAATATCATGCCCAAACTCGTACTGTTTATTACCGCTAACTCTATAACTCACTATTTTATTACCAAACGCGCCAGCAATTTTTTCGATTCCGTCATCTATTATAACGAACGCGTTTTTCTTATGTGCGTTACTTCGCAAATGTGCAGAGTAACACACGCTCGAAATATATAGGTTACACATTTCACAAAATACGTCACTTGAAGAGCAACCTTCATTGTCAGCAATTATCGTGTCTGGTAAACGTTTTTGCACAGTTTTCACATTCCATCCTTACCGACTTAATGTTCAACTTACGACTGAACCAGAAACAATACTGAACTCCTTCTTCAAACCCTCCCTCTTATATAGTACAACGACAACCTTGAGACGGTATTTAACGGTCAAAATTCTTACAATGACGTATATAACAAACAACACAGGTCAATAAAATGAATACTTTCAGACAGTAATTAATTGTAAACATCAGAATTCTTTTAACGATTATTTTCGTCTGGTTTAAAATTTATACCAAGGATAACACGTACAATGCATATACAAAACACAGGTCAATGAAATGCATACGTTAATAAAAACAACTTCCAGACAGTACTAAATTTTAGGCATCAGAATTCTTTTAACGATTCTTATCGTCTGGTTTAAAATTTATACGATGTCTATAGAATGCAGTACAGGTAAATGATACAGGTCAGTATGATGTATACGTTACGCCTGTTAAGACCACCAAGGATAACACGTACAATGCATATACAAAACACAGGTCAATGAAATGCATGCGTTAATAAAAACAACTTCCAGACAATAATAAATTTTAGGCATCAGAATTCTTTTAACGATTATTATCGTCTGGTTTAAAATTTATACGATGTTTATAGAATGCAGTACAGGTAAATGATACAGGTCAGTATGATGCATACGTTACGCCTGTTAAGACCACCAAGGATAACACGTACAATGCATATACAATTGACCCCTGCAACGCGTACGAAAGAACCTACGCCTACAATTGCTTTGAGGAACTGTCAACCATTTGCCGGTTGAAGAACCTCCGCCTACAATTGCCTTGAGGAACGCTTACCCATCTACCGGTGAAAGAACCTCCGCCTACAATTGCTTTGAGGAACTGTCACCCATTTGACGGTTAATATACCCTACTATGTATTTTATAGAGTTTGAAGATAATACGATATATTGTTGAAAGTAGCCATAAAGTAAAATTGAAAACAAAAAATAAGTTCTAAATTATTAATTATCAGATCTAAATACAATTTGTGAAATTAGTTATATTGTTATAAAGATATTGAAGTGCATCCCTCTAACGTTACAAAACTAATCTTCAAATATTTTTTACCTTAGAACATATTTTCAAATATATTAGATTTTGTTAACCCAACCTAAATGGTATACTTCTTAAGGTATAATATTTCCACATCTAAAATAATTCAAAGATTTGGATAAGAAATAAAATAGTTTCTAAAAACTTGGAAATATTTAATACTTAACTAAAGTTTCTGAATAAAACTAAAACGTTAAGAAAATTAAAACGATACTACAGAACACAAACATTGTAAAAATATAAAAAAATACAGTCTCCACAACATGTTGATCTCATGTTCAAAAAATATTTGATTTAATAAATATTTTATTTGGTGTTATTTTTAAATAATATTCGCAATATAACTTAAGTTGTCAATAAACTTGAATTGTCGATAAAACATCGATTATTTAAATAAATTATAATTAAGAAACTGAAATGATAATTTTATTATACATCTAATCAGAAGCTGTAGGAAGTACTTATTACAAGTTTGAAAGGCCGATGAAGATGAGTAAATAAGATACCTGGATGTATGTTCTCTGTACCCGTTTGTGAACAGTAAATAGTTGATGTGGTAACAAACGTGAGTGCTGTTTGTGATTTTAATTACATAAATAAAATAATGGATGACACAGCTAATCATTTAGAAGTTATGGAAACCTACAACTTATTATTGAGTTGGGATTTCAATAACGTTGTTGCAAAGAAAAAATTTCGAAGATTTTTGTAAGGTATAGTACAAACGGAATACAGAATTTTGATGGTCAGTTAACTAAATATTTTCCTCTAGGAATCCGATCCTCGTCGTTTGTTGGTAATTTTCGAAAACAGGGTAACTGGAGCTGTTGCTTATTTTACCGATTCTTCAACTTCTACCACAACTAGACGTCCTGTTGATGAATTCAACATTTAATTAATTAATATTTACAAAACGTGTTTTATTGAATTAAATTTGATTTTGTATATCCATTTGCATTAGTTCATTGTATTAAAAAATAAAATTTGTAATGAAATAATTTATTTAAGTCTTAATTCTCAATAGATATACAATTTTAGTTTTGAAATAGTAAAAAACGAAATTGATTTTTTGTGTAACTATAATGCTTACAAGTTCGTTCCAAAAATTAAAACAGTCTAACCTTATAAGACAATTTTTCAAAAAAAAACAGTAGTAGAATAATGGCACCGTGGACTTTGGACCCTGGACTTTGACCCCACCTTATCAGTTGAACTTGACCCTTATCGCCCCTTATCAGTTGACTTAACCTTTGATTACACGCGCGTTATCAGTTGACTTAACCTTTGATTACAATCGCGTTATCAGTTGACTTAACCTTTGGTTGCACTCGCATTATCAACGAACCTTGTTCTCACCAACATTTTGAACCCGTGTGTATTTTTAATATAGTATATTGGAAGAAACTCTTACAAAAAAGTAATGATATTCATTATTCCAACAATGAATTACAACAATCGAGTAGGGCAAGGTAATATGAAACTTTATTTAATAGTTTTATTTTTAAACATTTACGATTGTTATAGACATAGTGGTATACAAATACAATCAATTCCATATATTATTGCGACACCGAATGGCAAAACATTTATTTAAATGTCATCCGGAAGAGGTTCGAAGAGTACAGAAACAGGCGTTTAAAGAAAAAATGATTGTGTGGGATCAAGAGCACCAGAGAATAATCATGTTTCAATCCAAATACAGGGTCAATGAAATGGGACTCCCCCACTGGCTGACGAGTGTTGGGATACCGACGAGCCAACTCAACAGTATATGCCACAGTTAAAAAATAGAATGTTAATAAATAGAAAGGGTTTTGTATTTGGGAAAAAATAAAAATGTATACTAAATTAAGAGGCTATTTACAATTCTTTCAAAAAGAACGCCTCCCCTTACCAAAACAGCATGTAACGTTTATACATAGCTGTAACATGGGTGGTGTTTTGGCGGTTGGTTTGAATTTTGGCATTAAGTTTTGTTTTAAATAAACCTGCCTGAGATTCGAACTTGCAACCATTGAAAAACTACGGTGCCAATTGGAAAACAGTATGTAAAGTTTGTACATAGCTGCTATGCAAAATCTTCTTAACAAACCTGAATATCGATTTTATGTACCGAATTAAATACAATTTGGGAATTACAAATAAAAACTAAAAGATTGTGAATTAAAAATGCGGGTTTGTAAACCTTTAATGGAAATCGTAGATAAACAAATTAATTCTTACTTCTTAAATTGTTAATCGAATAAACGTAAATCTTTAGACAAATTGCTGTTAAAAAATATTTCTTACAACTAACATCTACTTCATTGTTAACCACAATTTAAAAACGTTCATAGACATGTTAGATGATATTATTAATGCTCTTCGATATAAAGAAGTTGGAAGATACGAACTTGAACATTATATCTTACTTACAAAAGACTTAAACGCTTTCAATTTAATTATTTTGTTACGTGTTTACCATTAGATTTAGAAGTATTTGCAGACAATTCGTTTATAATATTTTTCACCAATTTCAATAAATACTAAAAGAAATAATTGAATGGTGGTTTAAAGATGAGACAAACGTTTTGAATGATTTAAAAAATAAAACAATAGTTTTCAAAGAATTATGTAATTGAAGAAACATCTTATCATCAACAAACTTTAACTATAACCGTAATCTTAATGAAGATGGTAACAACAACAACAACTATTTGTGTAATTTCGATTTAAGTATCGTACATGTTTACCCTTAGTTCTAGAAACAGAAAAAAACTTTGGTATGGTGCTAAAAGGGAAGTCAGAGAATTCATGAATGTGAGTTTGGAACTGATATTTGCAATTATGAAGACAGGGAAGAAGCTTGGGTGATCAGAAGTATGCACAAGCCTTTACCTTCTTTAAAAGTCAGTCTTCATAATATAAATACTGGACACGATAAAAATGGTCAGAAGAGAAAAAAACTGGAAAGCAAGTTCATGACTTATGAAGAATTAATGATTGTCCAAGAATCAAAGGCTAGAAGCAAAAGATCTAACACAGAACTTAAACGATTCACACTTTTTGTGGAGGCTGTAAAAACAAAAACTGGATTTGTCAACAGTTTATTAAAGAACAACACAACCAAAGCAAAATATATCAAAGCTAAATGGGTATATCCTGAAAGCATGAAGTATTCAGTTATAGAAGAGGGTGTTAATAATGTTGACAATTACTTTAGAATTCTAAACTCTGATCTAATGTGTGAAAAAAGAGGTACGAAAATCATAGATAAGAAAAGAGCTTGTGTTTCTATGGAAATTCATTTTACCTTTGATGATCTTAGCTTTGAACTAACAGAATGTGAAAGTGGCCAATTTTGTTGTAAGCAAGGCTGATGGGAAGACTGAGTGCTATCCCAACCCAACTTGTCTGAAACCTCATTTTAATCTAAGAATGGACATGATCTGTTGACTCAGCTTTGGAAAACGACAGAAAGACCAAGGAATAGCTTATGATTTATTTAGATAGAAAGTTAATTAGACAATCAATCACGTGGGACATTTTAAAAATAAATTAGATTCGTAAAAGTATTTCAACAGTCATCGTAAAACTACCACCGATACATCGTTAACATTCGTGATGTCTACTTCCACACTTTTGAATCTTTTTGCGTGCGGAATTTTCAGGAAAGATGAGTTGGTGGGTGTATACCATGATTTATGCGAAAGGGTAGAAACCCATGGGGATGTGGTGGCCCCGGAAGACGAAGAGATTTTAATAAATTTATTCACCAAGTTTGTGAAATCAAGGTATGTTTTTTTGTTTTTATGTTACAATTGTAATTTTGCATGTGTTTTATTAGGGTATCATGAATTCATCTATTGACTACCAAATCACACCAACAACTTCGCGGCCCTCAACCTCTCGATCTACCGGTCGTAATGTATGTTCTCATTAATTTTGTTTTAAGAATGTGATTTAATAAGCGCTTATTGCAGTTTGTCGGAGGCGCAATGGAAAGTGGTTTCAAACATTTCACGCTCATCGGCGAGGGTAAGAAGGAAATCAAGAAATTTAACACTATGGGTAAAACCATAGTGTTTAAATTTAATGAAGTGGATACCGGCGTAAATCCGATCACCTGGCTAGAGGTAATATATTCTTATCCGGTTTAATTTTTCAAATTTGCTAACATTTTCAATATTTTTTCAGCAAGCGTTCAACGCAGTGTTGAACCACATCCTGGCTGAACCCCGTCCATCGGACCGCGTAGGACTTGTCCTACGTAACGACAACTTCGCTGAAAAGCCGGTAGGAATTTCGTTCAGGCGTAGGGATCAGTTGGATTCAAAGGTGCTACTGGTGACTTTGGAAAAATCTTGCAGAGCAACGCCAACTTTTTCGCCACTGATGCTCTACGCCTACACGTAGACCGAGTCTAGGTACCCACCGGAACGGGTCAAGACCGAATGACGGGTGTCAGTTATGAGGAGTTCTGCCGCCGAAAAACCGGTATCCTCGTCATTCAAAACAATGATGAAATTTGTTTAGCGCGGGTGTTGGTGGCGGCGATGGCGTGGTCGGTAAATAACATCACCATTACACCATTATTGCAACCAGGTTCCCCAGAAATGTTATCAAGAGCGAGGGACTTATGCACCGCTGCAGGGGTCGACCTCACCAACGGCGGAGACCGCAGTCATATTCACCAGTTTGAAGAGCACTTGGTAAGATACACAATTGTTGTTTATAACCATCATCTGGGGAAAACTGTGTATTAAGAGGGTCCCCGTAGTTCAGATAGGGTCGTTCAGAATGGTTCGGAATGGCTCGGGATCGTTCAAGGTTGCTCGTAATGTTAACACTCTGTGTTCATTAACCATTATTTAGGTCAACAATAAATGTAATTTTGAATCATAAGCAGAATTTGCGAAAGTGGAATGCTGGTGTGGTTAATAACCTTGAAAACGTTATGTGAAACAGGATGTTGGGATCATGAACTTTATTTACGTCAACAATAAATGTAATTTGATTTATAAGCAAAATTTACTCGAGTGAAATGCCGATGTGGTTAATAATTGTTGAATCTGCAAGGTTCAAGGTTACGGAAATAAAATTGCTGACCTGTAAAATACCAACTCAAGGCCAAGAAAGTGCTAAATCTTGAAATCCTTATTATATGAAAACGGTCAAAGCGATGCTATTCAATATCTTTTTGTACATTCATCAATTTAAAACTAACAAGTATTTCTTTATGTTATAATTGGTGAATCTGCAAATTTCTATACACAGGAAATGTTACAGACAGTAGTAGACAAACGAAAACGCGCATAAACTTCATTCCCATGTAATGGCCGAATCTGCAAATTCCGATGTGACTTGTAAAAACCAAAAGCAAGAAAGTTCAAGTCTACATTGCTGATTAAGGAAATGGTGTAGAGAAAAATGTCATAGTTGCAAATTTGAAAATAAATTTCTTTCGCATGTAAATGTAAATTTAATTAAAAGTATGAAGTTCTCATAAAATTTTTACGATTTTGTGGTAATACACCCTGAAAATTTAAATAAGAAAGAATATTTTTTTAACAACCAAGTTCGAGTTAGAAAGTACGTTTCAATGTTTTAAAAGCACTCGTTTTAATTAAATACATTTGCTGCTTGTAAAGTACATATTTCTCAATAAAATTTTTTAATACTTTAGATGGTACTACACCCTGAAAATTTAAATGAAAAAGATTTATCATTATTTAATTCCTCGCGTTTGTAATGCATGTTTAAAGTATAAGTAGTTAAATGAACTCGGAAAGAAAAATGCAATAATATCAAATTTAAATACTTCATTTCACGCGTAAAGGTATTATGCGTAAAGTATGCTATAAAAAAACCTAATTTTTCAAAATAACCAATCAAATGTATTATTTTTTAAATTTTCAAATACTTTTTCATCATATTGTTATGTCTGTTTAAATTTAAAATTGTTTAAACTAAAAACCATTTCTTCAATAAAATTTTTTCATCTTAAAGCACTCAGTAAGTATGTGAATTATTAAAAGCAAATGCTTCATGCATGTAGTGTGTTACGGTTATTTTGCATAATGTATGTTAAAATAACGCCTGAAATAGCGCAACCATGAATACAAAAATCAATGCAATAGTTTGATTAGGATTAGTAGGGGAAATATATAAATTTTAAAAATATGCGCAATTTTGGGTGATAGCTATTTTTTCGAATCAATCAATTTTAATCAATTTTTACAATTAAATAGCTACTAATAGCTAAATAAAGATAAATAATAATAAGTGTAATTAACGAACGTCCAGTCGGTGAGTTAAGAACTTAATAATCCGCTCTGTGTAATTATAATTTTCCTTTTAGTGGTTTTTTTTTTCTTTCTTTTCCTTACTGGCACTTTCTAGAATTCTTATCCCAGTTCATGATTTTGGGTAATCTTTATCAGTTGTGACTGGTTAAAACCTCGCTATCTGGGATGAATTCGCAACCCATCAGCTTCTGATTTATTTGCTGGTTAATGGATATTTGGTCAACGAAAGTGTTCCGTAGAAGTTCTGGTTCTTTTTTTGGTTATTGCCTTATCTACCGCTACATTTTCGTCAAGACGAACAGCATAAAGCCGTTATCAGTACGGGTACGCAGGAGTAAAGGTCAGGAAACATTATTGTTATCCGCTTTGAAATATAATTATCAATGCTATTATGCTACGTTTTGAATCAAAATAATTTCTTTCTTATGCTTCTTCAAAGAATTGTAATTTTTCTAATTACGTTTATTTATTACTAATAATTTCTGTAGAGTTAAAATTTTGAATGCGTATTCGATTAAATTTTTATTGCGAATTTGTGTATCGAATTGCATTGTCATTTCTTAGTTATCATCAACGACATAAAAATTTAATCGAGTACAAATAATTTACATTTTGCAATTCTTCTAATTACTTTTATTTATTGCTGTAATAATTATTGTCGAATTAAAATATTGTATGCGTATTCGATTAAATTTTTATTGCATATTTGCGGCATAAAATTTAATGGATTACAGATAATTTGTATTTTTATTTTTAGGTACATTTATTAATATTGTTGCGCTAATTACTTTATCTGTCATATAGTTTTAGTATAAAAAAAAATCGTAGTACTACGAAGCATAACAATTGGTATGTTTTATCGCTTTCACTGGTTTAATAATTTATCAATCAGTGGTTTAATCTTAAAGCTGGCAAAACGTAGTATTTTAAGCGTGATATTCAAACAGAATAGACGCTTGTTGTTATCGGTACTGACTGGCTTTATAATTAATAGTTTTTTTCCTCGGTTATTTTGTCATTATTATTTTACAGACACCCAAATATACTCATTTTAGTATCTTATACATCACGTATGTGTTGTTTTACTGTTCCTTTTCGAAGCTGCACCGCGAAAGTAGCTACCTCGCGTTTCACAGTGTGCTTGATTGTAGCTTGGCGCCCATTTTAATTTCTACATCTGACTTACTGACCCCAACCCACTCTCCGACTGAAGGGCAAATTGAACTATCGCTTCGCAATCGTAACAAATAATTGTGGCGCCCAACGTGGGGCTCGATCGGTTTGCGTTGGTTTTTTTCCTATCTGATTTTTTTTTCTTTCAGTTTTCTAAAGCCACAGATGTATAAGATACTTGTGTATTCTGGGTGGTTGCTTAATTATTACTGGTAGATAAACTATTTGTTTTGTTTAGCTTCTACGCAACGGTTTTCGATTTAAGTATCCTAAGTGCAATTACAATTTAATGGTGCTTTCTTTTATTATTTTCTTATTAGTGCCCAGGAGTATAGATCTAATTTTGACTTGTATTTTAGTGGCTTCCACTATAAATAGTAACTTTGAGTGTTTTGTGGGTTCGATTACTACGTACTAGTCTGTATAATTTTTTCTCTTCTTTTTGTTTTATTACTTGAGCATTATGGGTGAAGTGTGGAAATTTGAGATTACTAGGCTCAATAAAACAGAATTGCAATACGAACTAATTTCCAGAGGCATTCCTGGAGATTCTCCTATAAACGAATTGCGTAAAGATGTTCGTAGGATTCTTCGTCTAGAAGCGAATCAGTCTTTAACCGCAATTAAGTATTCAATTCCTTTTGAAAAGGATAAGGTAGCCATTGAAACTGCTTTAGTAGAGTTGGATGACTATTTACAAACTTTTGATGGGAACATTTCTCTCTCTTCTTCTTTTACTAGGTTTACGACCTTGTGGACTCATGTAGAACGGAGGTGTAAGTTGATGTTTTCAACTAATGAAGAACAACACAGTACAAAAAATTTGTTAATGCTTTGTTTAGCAAAAATTCATGATGACACAATGGAAATCATCAAGAAACAACGACATAGTACTTTTAGAGATTTTTCTAAAGTTGCTACTTCCAGTCCAAAAACAACGTTGCAAAACCAAGACGAACCTAATCTTCTTTCCTCAGATTCAGACTTAGAAACCGATTCTATGCGAGATCATAAGGTGTATATTGGGTCAAATAAAAGTCAAACCTCAATTTCTAAACTTACCCTCACTTTTTCGGGAGATGGTACTACTTCTCTGACGGAATTTCTCACGCGCTTAGACGAGTTAAGCGTATCGCGGGGACTCTCGCATGCTCAGTTATTCCAAGGAGCTGCAGAATTACTGACGGGAAAAGCTTTACTTTTGTTACGGGCTCATCGATCTTCCCTTTCCTCTTGGAAAGATCTTGTGCACCTACTGCAATCTGAATTTCTTCCAGTTGACTATTCGGAACGTTTATTAGAGGAAATCAAATCACGTACCATGGGAGCTAAAGAGTCAATTGGACTATATGTTGCTACGATGCAAAGTCTCTTCCAACGTTTACACGAACCATTGTCGGAAGCACAACAGTTAAAAATTATTCGACGTAATTTAACGCCTTATATACAAAATGCGCTAGTATTACATGAGATCACTTCCATTGATCAATTACTCACATTTGGAAAGAAAATAGAATACAATCAATTGGTTACAGAATCTTTTAAGCCCCCACCTTCTCGTCGCTCTAATAGTCTTTTGGAGCCAAATATGGCTTATGTTGAACCATCTACTTCGAGATCTGTTTGTTCTGTTGTTTCCACTAATCCTCCTACTAACCTAACAAAACGGGTTACATGTTGGAATTGTGGTCAGCAAGGTCATGTATCGCCTCGTTGCCCTAGCCCACAAGTACTACATTGTTTTGGCTGTGGTAAGCATGGCGTGATCAAAAGCAAATGTGCTAATTGTCAATCTAAACATTTAAACTCAAATCTGAGTCGTCCTGTCGAGTGACATCTAACCTCGACACATCCTTTTAAGGGCTTAACTGATAGACAGCGTGTAGTGTTAAATTATGTTTTTACTAATGTTCGTGGTGACGAACGTCCGTTTCTTACTGTAACTATATTTGGTCATTCCTTTCAAGGACTCTTAGATTCCGGGGCTTCACGAACTATTGTTGGGAGCTCAGGTTGGAAAATTCTCAGTTCATTGAACCTTAAGTTAAATGCCGAAAGTATTACGTCTTGTTCACTGGCTAGTGGAGCCAAATGTGCAGTAATTGGTTCACTCTTACTGCCAATTGTTCTAGAAGGAAGAGTACGGGCTATTAATGTGCTGGTGATTCCTGATATTCCACATACACTTATCTTAGGTATAGATTTTGGAAAGCCATGGATTGCATCCCAGACATGCGGAATGGATCTTGGTCGTTTTCTTCTCCTGTAGATGTTGTATCATTAGAAGAGGGTTTCTTTGCCGCCGTATCTCAGTCCAGCGGAAACTAATCTTCTCTCTTCTGTGGTAAAGCAACATTTTTCTTCGCAGTCGTCCGAACTTGGTCGTACCCAACTAGTAGAACATTGTATTCGCACTTCGGGCGAACCCATCAAACAAAGGTATTACCCACTTTCCCCGACCTTGTTACAAATTGTAAACGCTGAACTTGACTCTATGCTACAGATGGGAGTAGTTGAACCATCCTCCAGCCCTTGGTCAAGCCCTATTGTGCTAGTCCGAAAGAAAGACGATACATATCGCTTCTGCATTGACTTCCGTAAGGTAAATTCTCTGACGCAGAAGGACGCCTATCCTATACCGTATGTCTCGGCTATTCTTGATAGACTTCGAGACGCACGCTTTCTATCCAGTCTGGATATTCGATCAGCATACTGGCAAATACCACTATCTCAAGAGTCTAAATCTATAACTGCCTTTACAGTTCCGAACCGTGGACTTTTTCAATTTACGCGGATGCCATTTGGGCTACATAATTCTCCAGCGACCTTCCAGCGGCTTATTGATCGGATACTGGGTCCAGAACTCGAGCCTTTTGTTTCGCCTATCTCGATGACATTATTATAGCTACACCATCTTTTCACAGACACATTCAAGTACTAGAATTAGTTTTGGAACGTTTACGTAACGCCGGTCTCACTTTACGTCAGGACAAGTGCCATTTCTGTTTGCCAGAATTAAAATACCTAGGGTACGTAGTCAATCAACATGGTCTTATGGTTGATCCCGATAAAGTTTCTGCTATTTTACAAATCCCTACTCCTACTACTGTAACTGAAGTTCGTCGTTTGGTCGGAATGGCAAGCTGGTATCGACGATTTATCCCTAACTTTTCTTCTATAATTGCACCTTTTCATTTCTTACGAAGAAAAACGTTTCTTTTAACTGGGATGCCAAATGTGAAACCGCCTTCTCGACCTTAAAAGAACTCTTAGTTTCGGCTCCGATCATGTCCTGTCCCGATTTTTCTTTACCATTTACAATTCAGACCGACGCATCAGATTTTGGTTTAGGTGCGGTTCTGACTCAAAAGTCGTCAGACGGAGAGCGAGTCATTAGCTATATCAGTTGCTCTTTAAAGAAGAACGAACGGCATTATTCGACCACCGAGAAAGAATGCTTGGCTGTTTTATGGGCGATACAAAATTCCGTCCGTATGTTGAAGGCACCCATTTTACGGTGATAACAGATCATTATTCCCTGATTTGGTTAAACCGACTACAATCACCGTCTGGTCGACTTGCTCGATGGTCAATTAGCTTACAGCAGTATTCTTTTACTATTGTGCATCGGAAGGGCAAAGACCATGTGGTTCCGGATGCTTTATCTCGCTCAGTACCAGCTATAAGTTCTTTTACATTTGACACCTTACCTATGGATGAACCTTTAATCTTTTCTTCTATGACTTCACCTCCACATGGGATTCAACTACCTATTACGAATTTATGGTATAACAATTTAGTCAAACGCATACTTACCTCACCCCAAAAATTTCCGTTTTGGTCAGTGGTAGACAACTTCCTTTATCGACGTGTAACAAATACTTTCTCTGTCCTTTCTGAGGATTCAAACGAGGAATGGAAAATCGTGGTTCCATCAGATCAAAGACAACGTATCATACAAGAACACCATGATCCGCCTACTGCGGGACATTGCGGTGTTACCAAAACTACGGCAAGGATCCTACAATACTATTATTGGCCACGAATGCGTGCGGATGTGGCTCGCTACATACGTTGCTGTTCGGTGTGTTCGGCCAATAAACCGTCTCAATTGGCACCGCCTGGATATTTTTCACCTCGCGCAAAACCTTCTCGACCATGGCAGATTCTTTGCTGCGACATCGTCGGCCCTCTTCCTCGCTCATCAAAAGGACATTGTTACATTTTGGTCATAGCGGACTGCTTTACAAAATTTCCACTCTTCTTTCCAATGCGTAGGGCTACTGCACTTGCTGTATCTAAGCTGATTGAAGAACAAGTTTTCCTTATATTTGGGGTTCCACAGTATATAATAACCGACAACGGCGTACAGTTCCGTAGTCGCGAGTTCTCTAAATTATGTAACGACTATGGCACCGGTATTTTGTTTACTGCAAAATATCACCCACAAGCTAATCCAGCAGAACGTATAAATAGAGTATTGAAGACTATGATTGCCTCGTATGTCTCCGACAATCAGAGAAAGTGGGATGTAAATCTGTTTAAAATTGCGTGCGCTATCCGTACGGCCAAGCACGAAGTGATCAATTGCACCCCGTATTTTGCTCTTTTTGGTCGCGAACATGTTATTGCCGGCAATTTATTTAAGAACTCTTTAACTGCTGTTGACGAGGATAAAACTGAATCTTCTTCTTCTTCTCCTAAATTGTACAATGCCATCCGAGACTACGTTCATAAACGATTAACTAAAGCTTACGAAAAGACCCATACTAGGGATAATCTGCGTAGACGCTTTGTTAACCCTTCAGAACACGCCTACGCGAAGGAAAGCTCCGCACTATTTGTAAAACTGATTTTCGTTCAAATTCGTTTATTCTATTTCTTTGTCGTTTTAGCTATCTATTTTTAGACATTTTAGGGGTACGTAGGTATATTGGTTTCTAGTAATTCACTTGAAAACTTATTGTAAAGAGTGTAAAAGTTAGTCGTGGACGATTCCTCCGCGTATGCGTGTGCTGGTGATTTAAGTTTTATAAAATTATAACGTTTTACTAGTGTGATTATAATTTTAGTCGTTTATATAATTTAAATATGGCGTTATCTCGGGGTCGTAAAATTTTGCAAATGGCACTAGCAAAACCATATGATGAAGTATCGGACTGTTGTAGTGAAAATATAAGTGACAAAAAATTCTGACTCTGACACTCTAAACTACAGTGAACCAGACGAATGTTTAGATGATATATCAGAAAGTGAATCTGACAGTGAACAAAAAGTAATTGCAAAAAAAATGTACCATATTATGTGGGCAAAGACGGGTCGACAGTTTGGTGTATGATTTCGGATAAAAATAAAACTCGAAAAACTCCAAAACAAAATATATTCAGAGAATCTCCTGGACCGACGAATTACACAAAAGAATTGAAAACAGAACGAGAAATTTGGCAATCATTTTTTCCCGATAACATTTTACAAGAAGTTGTCAACAACACTAACATATATATATATACAAAGAATTCGTATCAATTATTCTAGAGAAAGAGACGCAATGAATACGAACTTATCAGAGCTAAAAGCTCTTATAGGATTACTATACATGGCAGGACTTTTGCGTTTGCATCATACAAATGTAAAACAGATTTGGGCAAATGATGGTACGGGTACAGAGCTATTTCGTCTTACAATGGGAATGAACAGGTTTTTATTCTTGTTGAAGGCCCTGAGATTTGATGATGTAAACACAAGAAACGTCAGAAAGCAGACCGATAAATTAGCACCCATTCGTAATTTTTTCAAGACTTTGTTAGTAATTGTCAGAAAAACTACACAATTTCAGAATTTGCAACCATAGATGAAATGTTAGAGCCGTTTAGAGGAAGATGTTCCTTCAGGCAATATATACCGTCAAAGCCTGCAAAATATGGATTAAAAATTATGGCACTTGTGGATGCTAAATCGTTTTATAGTTTCAATATGGAAATATATCCAGGAAAACAACACCCCGGTGAATACGATCTTAGCAATAAGCCGTATGACGTCGTGTTACGATTATCCAAACCAATATGGGGTTCGGGAAGAAACTTAACCTTCGATAATTGGTTTACCTCCATACCTCTTGTCAAGACATTATTAGAGAAACAATTATCTGCAGTAGGAACTCTAAGAAAGAATAAAAAAGAGTTACCGCCATTATTTGTTGCAACAAGGGGTAGAGCACAATTTTCATCCATGTTCGGTTTTTCTGACAATATGTCTATATTATCATATAAACCAAAAAAGAACAAAGTTGTTCTTCTTGCATCCAGTATGCATTTTGAAGATACTGTCGACAATGAATCCCCCAAGCGATTACCAGAGATGGTAAGTTTTTATAATCAAACAAAGTGCGGTGTGGACGTGGCTGATCAAATGAAAGCAACATATTCCGTTGCTCGCGTAAGTTGTAGATGGCCACTTACCATTTTTTATACCTGCTTAAATATTTCGGGTATAAATAGCCTAATTATTTATAAACATAACCATGCTCAACCAAATCTTTACCGAAAAGACTTTTTGTTGGCCTTGGTAAAACAATTAATAGGGGATCATCTTAAAAACAATAGACTTTCGATGAATTTACCAAACACGGTTAAATCCAGAATTTGTGAAATATTGAACATTGAGGAACAGCAAAACCTACCAGAAATACAACATCAGGAAGGTGTAATTTCTGTGATCGAAAAAAACAGACCCACGAAATCGCAGTGTTCTAATTGTAGTGCATTCATTTGTACAGAGCATACAACGAAAGTGAGTCCTAATTGTAACCATGAAAAGGATGATGACATGGACATAGATGAGTGAAAAACTTCCTAAGATTACTTTTTTATGTAACTTTTATTTTTATAATACCTATTATATAGCAAAATTACCAATATATTTCGTTTATTTTTAAAATTAGTGTTTACAAAATGTACTTGTATTTGGCATTAACATTTCTATAATATGTATTAAATATTTATATACCTAATACATTGATAAACATGTTTTATTTGGTAAATAAAATACGTGTCGCTGAATGCGGAGGTTTCGTCCGTAGCGCGTGTACTGAAGATATATATTTAAGCGCGTGTACTGAAGGGTTAAATATAAAGTGGGCGATAGAGTCTGGCGACGTAATTTCATCCTGTCAGATGCTACCAAACATATCAACGCAAAATTATCTCCTAAATACTTAGGGCCTTTTGTAGTTACGTCTGTTGTTTCTCCATGGACATACGAATTAAGTACTACTCGGGGAGTCTCCATTGGCACATGGCATGTCAAAGACCTAAAACCCGAACACTCTAAAGAGGAAATTGCTAGTGTCGCAAAGTCAATTAAAAACCTAAATGTACCAATATTTCGTTAAAAGATCTAGACGTCGCAAACGTCATAAACGCTCCTCGAAGATACAGTAGTGGTACTCTGATCTCCTGTCCGGCTAATTTTATTTGATTTTTGCGATATTAATTTTAAGGATTTTACTTGTACATAAACGATAGAGTTCTAAATGAGAGTTTGTACTCTGTTGGAGAGATTGCATTATATTCTTTTTTCTTTTTATTTTTTACCCGACCTGTGTATCTCAAAGAAGTAACAGTAGTCCTTGCCTAGCAATTGAAATGTAGGCACTCCGACAAAGTCGATTTTACTGTACTTCGGTACTTGGGATATTGGCTTACTTACAATTACTTTTTAGTTCTTGAACTGGATTGATCAACCAGTTTCTGTTTAGTTCTCTTATGGAAGCATGACGATGGAACACAGATTAGATGGATATAGGAATCTTGTCTGGTTCACGTCAAAAGTTTAATTTGGGATTTTCTTTGTTTTTATAATTTTTTTTCCTGTTTTATTAGCCAATATCTATTCGCTAAGGCGACTTATTAGATGCACTAGGTTATGGTAGATAGGTATTTATGCAATTAATGTTTTTTTGGTTGTTGTCTTGTTACTGGTCCGTGATCTGAATGTTTTAATCTTTATTACTCTTTCTGTTGATTGGAAATGATTACGGGTTGAATAGGAAAAGGATACTCAGCATTGCTACCTTGCTTCCAGGGTTTCGCTATGACGGATTTAGTTGAGGTTCCTGTAATTTTGATACTATCCTTTTCTATACAGTTAATTTAACCTGTCAGGAGGTATCAACCGCTTTGGCGATTTGATGTACCTATTTCTGCTCTCGGTCATTGCCAATTGACAACAACTTGTATTTTACGGTGGGTATCTTAGGGGTTGGGTCTTCTATTGAATGAGTTGGGAATGTGTGTGTGACTCTAAGTAAGAGTTAGTGATTTTTTTTTTTCAATTATATTCATATGGAGCTTGTACTCGTGTAGGGGGGATGTGTTACGGTTATTTTGCATAATGTATGTTAAAATAACGCCTGCAATAGCGCAACCATGAATACAAAAATCAATTCAATAGTTTGATTAGGATTAGTAGGGGAAATATATAAATTTTAAAAAATGCGCAATTTTGGGTGATAGCTATTTTTCGAAAACCACGAGTTGTGACAGGTGACTGAGTTACAGTTTAATCAATTTTTACAATTAAATAGCTACTAATAGCTAAATAAAGATAAATAATAATAAGTGTAATTAACGAACATCCAGTCGGTGAGTTAAGAACTTAATAATCCGCTCTGTGTAATTATAATTTTCCTTTTAGTGTTTTTTTTTCTTTCTTTTCCTTACTGGCACTTTCTAGAATTCTTATCCCAGTTCATGATTTTGGGTAATCTTTATCAGTTGTGACTGGTTAAAACCTCGCTATCTGGGATGAATTCGCAACCCATCAACTTCTGATTTATTTGCTGGTTAATGGATATTTGGTCAACGAAAGCGTTCCGTAGAAGCTTTTCTGGTTCTTTTTTTGGTTATTGCCTTATCTACCGCTACATTTTCGTCAAGACGAACAGCATAAAGCCGTTATCAGTACGGGTACGCAGGAGTAAAGGTCAGGAAACATTATTGTTATCCGTTTTGAAATATAATTATCAATGCTATTATGCTACGTTTTGAATCAAAATAATTTCTTTATTATGCTTCTTCAAAGAATTGTAATTTTTCTAATTACGTTTATTTATTACTAATAATTTCTGTCGAGTTAAAATTTTGAATGCGTATTCGATTAAATTTTTATTGCGAATTTGTGTATCGAATTGCATTGTCATTTCTTAGTTATCATCAACGACATAAAAATTTAATCGAGTACAAATAATTTACATTTTGCAATTCTTCTAATTACTTTTGTTTATTGCTGTAATAATTATTGTCGAATTAAAATATTGTATGCGTATTCGATTAAATTTTTATTGCATATTTGCGGCATAAAATTTAATCGATTACAGATAATTTGTATTTTTATTTTTAGGTACATTTATTAATATTGTTGCGCTAATTACTTTATCTGTCATTTAGTTTTAGTATAAAAAAAATCGTAGTACTACGAAGCATAACAATTGGTATGTTTTATCGCTTTCACTGGTTTAATAATTTATCAATCAGTGGTTTAATCTTAAAGCTGGCAAAACGTAGTATTTTAAGCATGATATTCAAACAGAATAGACGCTTGTTGTTATCGGTACTGACTGGCTTTATAATTAATAGTTTTTTCCTCGGTTATTTTGTCATTATTATTTTACAGACACCCAAATATACTCATTTTAGTATCTTATACATCACGTATGTGTTTTACTGTTCCTTTTCGAAGCTGCACCGCGAAAGTAGCTACCTCGCGTTTGACAGTGTGCTTGATTGTAGCTTGGCGCCCATTTTAATTTCTACATCTGACTTACTAACCCCAACCCACTCTCCGACTGAAGGGCAAATTGAACTATCGCTTCGCAATCGTAACAAGTGCATATTTCATTTCTCACAATTTTTTTAATATTTTAACGTTTTTAAAACAAATTAGTGGACACAGGACCTAAAAATTTAAATAACAGGATTACATAGAAGATTTAGTAACGGAAACTGTAAGGGTAATGAGGAAACAGATTGCTGATGTAGCAAAGTTAAGAATATAATGACCTATAAAGTCAACATGAAGAAATGTAAGGAAATCAGCATTAAGTAAATCTATTTTTTTTTAAAACAACCAATCAAATGTATTATTTTTTAAATTTTTAAAGTATCCATTATTTCTAATCGTGCTTTTAATGCTTTTAAATTTGAAACTGTTTAACACATTAAGCGCCACTTATTAAGAAAAAAAACTGATCACTTGGGCCACTATTTTTATTTATGTAATATATCAAATTTGTAATAAAAAATATTTACGACTCCGTTTTTTTTATTTTTTATGAAAAATTGAGCTTTTTGATTAGAAAAATAATTTGGCACTAGGTTTGTGCCACATAACCTAAGTAGTATTTTATTACCGTTTCGGGCCGCGCGGCATTAACGTGTGCCGCATTAGGTAGGGACCTTTATGAGTCATTTGCGTTTTTCGAGAACAGACTTGTTGGTTTTACTTCGCACTAGTTGCAGTTCGAGTGTTGATACGTACACATAATTAGTTTGATTTAGAAAGTGCTCGAAATGAGTTATGAAAAAGAGCAGAAACGACTTCAAGCACTTATGGAAGAATTTTTGTCTGACGATGATGGTCACAAAGATTTGTATGGCAAAAATTCTGCTGAAACAGCTGAATCAGAATATGACACTTCGGATGATTCATCGGACTCACAGCCTGTACAAAAACGGCAAAAAGAACATTTCCGTAGTACAGAGAATGGCGCTCAAAATGTACCTAGTACTTCTTCTGGTAAGAATTGTATATTTGTTTTATATTTATTTAGACTAATGCCAATTTTTCTTTTTCAGTAAATACAGATAATTTTTCTAACCATGAGCCAATACAGATGACGAATATGATAGCTGTGGTGAGGCTGAAGATATTGACGAAAAATAAAGTGGTTTGAACCTGACGGAAGTTATATAAAGAAATTTCCATTTACCGAAACAACGACAGGAATAAGACCGCAGATCAAAGAAACTTACAAAATAAAGAGCCTTTTGATTTCTTCAAAATGTTTGTAACAGATGAAATTATAGCCCTTATTGTGACTGAAACTAATACATACGCCGAACAACAAAATTAGTAACGACTCATAGGAAATCTCGCTTACGTTGGTGGCGAGAAACAACCCCAGATGAAATAGAAAAATTTTTGGCATCATATTATGGATGGGTTTGTGCAATTTTCCGATGATACGTAATTATTGGAACCAAAACGCAATTTACACCAACACACTTAAAAATATATGTCACGTAATCGCTTTGAGTTAATACTAAGAGTATTGCATTTCCATAACAACGAAGATATGACTTTACCCATAACAGATAGATTACGAAAAATTTCGCCCCTTTTAACCAAATTGAAGGTAAGGTTTCAAGAAGTTGTTGTTCCATCGGAAGACGTATGTATAGATGAAACGATTGTCCCGTTTAGAGGACGCCTGTCATTTCGCCAGTACGTAAAGAACAAACGGCACAAATACGGGGTGAAATTGTACAAACTATGTCTAAGAGGGGATATACATACGATCTCAATATATACTGTGGAAAGGACGATCACCCTTTGGGAGCTTCTGCCAACGTAGTCATGCAACTTACACAAAATCTCTTGAACAAAGGCAGGACAGTATACACTGATAATGTTTATACCAGTGTGACTTTAGCACATAAGCTGTTAGAAAATAAAACATACTTAGTTGGAACTCTTAGACCAAACCGACGGCTTAACTGCAAAGAAGTGACCACCGTAAATTTACGAAAGGGAGAAATGATAGCAAGAGAAAGCAATACAGGGGTATTGATCTTAAAATGGAAAGATCGACGAGACGTACTTACACTAAGTACCAAGCATACCCCAGAAATGACAACTATCGTAAACAAACATGGAGAAACCAAAACAAAACCAAATCTTATCCTTGATTATAATAAGTGTAAGTCGTTCATAGACATATCTGATCAGCTAAAAGCGTACAACCATGTTCTTCGCCGAGGTGTCAAGTGGTACAGAAAACTGGCTTTTGAAATTTTATTAGGCACATGTATTGTAAATGCATACATTCTATACAAGGAAGTAACCAAGAAAAAAATATCAATAACAGAGTTCAAAGAAAAAATTGTAGAAAACATTTTTAATCTGACATCTGAGGTACCTGAAGTGGAAAACGAACCAAACGAACAGCACGAATTAGAGGACACGGGTAAGAGAAATAGATGTGTAGCATGCTACAGTAGAATATCCCAGACATTTGACAGAAAAATTGCAACAAACCGAACTCCCAGATCACCATGGAAGTGTAAAATATGTAATAAGCATTACTGTGTAACCTGTTTTTTTGAGGATCACTTTACTAAAAAACAATGAATATTATTTTTTATCTTTTGTTTGTAGTTTCGAATTATTATTTTTTTGTAAAATAAATATTCTTTTGATTTTAACATTTTGTGTTTATTTTATTAATTATGCAGCTTTAACAATAAATAATAAAATAATATAGTCAGTAACGTGTAATTTTTTCACACACGTAATTAAGAAAAATTAATTTTATCAAACCTTCATAAATAAACAGCCACTGTTAAGATATAAAAAAAATCTCAGGGAAGTAAGTATACAAGGTCCCTTGGGCCACCTATTTTAAGTACCCATACAAATATACATGATGTGCGGTCTGTTAGTGATGCCATGTAACATGAACTGGTTGAACGGCATGCGGCATTAGTATTGTGCCATAAGCCTGAGTAGAAATTTTGCTGCGGCACAAGTGAATGCCGCGTGGCACTTAATGTGTTAAAAGAAAACACCAGTAGTTAAATGAACTCAAGAAAATGCACGGTTTGCAAATTGAAATACATCGCTAATCAAATGTATAATTTTTTAAATTTTCAAAGCATCTATTACTTTTTCATCATGTTGTTATGTCTGTTTAAATTTAAAATTGTTTAAACTAAAATACATTTCTTCAATAAAATTTTTTCGTCTTAAAGCACTCAGTAATTATACATTATTGTTGATCTATTATAATGATGACATTGCAAATTTATTTTCAGAATTTAACTTTGAGTGACAATATATAAGCAGGTCTCGCGCAATTGGAAGTCAGTCGCAATCGTTTTGAGCTTCATCAACAATTTGTAATAAACTTTTAAACCATTCTCGTTACAGTTATATTTTGTGAGAGTGCGTGTTATATATTTTTTGGATACTTTATAAAAGGTAACTACGAGTCTTGTTACAAGTCAACGTTTCAAATTTCATATCTTGTTACAGGTCATTGACCTTATTAAAAGTTGATGAACATCTGGTTTCACGTTACCGTTTCATTGACTTTTATTCAAGATACAGCATTCTAGTATCTACTATTTTATTATTACTGTGACAATATACAAACAGTTTGAAGGCAACCGCTATCGTTTTAACCTTCAGTTTAATACTTTGTAAGAGTGCGTGCATATTTTTGATACTTATCAAAGACAACAATGAGTCAAGCTACAACCATACCAACTAGTAGTGACTTAGTTAAAGTAACAAGAAATGCATTTAAATTGTTAAAAACGAGGGATGAATTTGTAAAGCATATTGGAATTATTAATACCGACATAAGACTGCTTCAGCGCATGATTGAACATAAAATTTATTTAGAATTAAATTAGTTTGCTTAGTTTAGAAACTAATTTATCTTTACTGAAATACTATCTTGTAAAACAATTAAAGAATGCTTCCGAAAAAAGGTAGTGGAATTGCTGATGCTTCTAGAAAACGTACACGTAAATTGGGTTGGTACACTTTAGATTCATGTTTCAATAATAGACTACTTACGGGGATTATAGTAAATATAGCAAATGTCAAGGAGCCTTTGATTTTTTACAAAATGCATAACACAGTTTTGCACGAAAGATTAAATTAATGTTAAGACAAACAATGCTAAAAGTAAATGTTGTTTTAGCTAGCAATTTTATTCAACCTCAAAATAATAATGTTGATTTGAAAACGTTTGCCACAAAAAAATTATGTAATTGATAGTACCACCAATATACATAAGTGGTATAAAGAAAACGTTTATTTCAAATTACAACAAAAATTAGAAGAGTTTTCCGAAAAAGATTCCGGTTGGGTATTATTTGAAGTTTTGCACTTGAAAGTAAATATTAATAGTTACGTTCCTTTTGTTGGTGGTTTTTCAACTTTTGTTAAAGTTCCACATTTCATAGCAGTAAAGCATGCTGTAGTAAATGTAAAAAATAATGATGAATATTACTTGTTATGGGCTATTGTTTCAGCTCTACATCCAGTACAAGATCATGTGGAGAGAGTTTCAAGTTATCCCCATTTCAGGGAAGTTTTGAAGTATGATTCAATTAATTTTCCAATTAAACTAGATGATATAAAGAAATTTGAAAAACTTAATAATCTTGCCATCAATTTGTTTTATATTCAGGATAAAGCCGTGCTATCATTTGTATAAAGTAATAATCAAAATAGTTATAGAGAACCTATAAATCTTTTGGTACTGCTAACTAATTTTCAGTCTGATGAGTCTATTACCGATTCTGTTAAAAACAATACAGTGTTCCATTTTGTATGGATTAAGAATATGTCAGCTCTTTTCTATAAACAATTATCATCTAAGAAAACTAAAAAAATTATTTGTAATAGATGTTTGAATTACCTTACAACAGATCTTCTTCTTCAAAAGCATAGTATTCACTGCCACCAATTAAATCATTGCTCTGTTAGGTTACCAAATGAAGCAGAGAAACATTTACAGTTTAAAAATTTCCGTTTTCAGAAAAGGTACCGTTTGTAATTTATGCTGATTTGGAAAGTATTTTAGAAAAAATTTAACCTTTTAGTATTGCATATTACTTAAAGTGTTCTTACAACGATGCTTTGTCCCGATTTAGGTTGTATAGAGGAAAAGATTGTATTTCATGGTTCATTAAAAAACTTTTCGGTGTTGCACAGTGGGTCAATGTAATCATCAATAACGTAATTCCAACGGAAACTTTAACTCCTACCGAGGTTGAACCATTTCAAAATGCCGCGGTTTGCCATATTTGTCTGAAACCATTTACCGATAGTGACATTAAAGTTCGAGACCATAGCCATTTTACGGGTAAGTATCGAGGAGCTTCCCATCAGAATTGTAACTTAAATTACACCGATTCTTACATAATACCAGTCGTCTTCCACAATTTGTCAGGTTACGACTCACATTTTATTATTAGGGAATTGGCTTCTAGTTTTACCGGTCAAGTATCACTGTTACCTGTGAATAAAGAAAGATAAATTTCTTTCACAAAAAAGTAGAGGGTACTAAAATTAGATTCAGATTTATCGATTCTTTTAGATTTATGAGCTCTAGTATTGAAAAATTATCTAATTACTTGGAAAACGATAAGAAAGTTATTACCAGGGCTAATTGTATGAATGATGATGAGTTTTCTTTATTAATTCGCAAAGGTGCATTTCCTTATGAGTATATTGATAGTTGGGATAAACTGAATGAAAGTTGTCTACCTCCAAAAGAATCATTTTATAGTCACCTACAACATGATTATATTAGTGATGAGAGTTATAATCATGCTTTAAATGTTTGGAACAAATTTAATGTTAAATCGTTGGGAGAATATTCTGATTTGTATTTAAAAAACGTTCTCCTTTTTAGCAGACATTTTTGAAAATTTTAGGCAAACATGTTTAAATACTTATAAGCTGATCCTCTTCACTATTATACAGCCCCGGCTTAGCTTTTGATGCCATGCTTAAAATAACTCAGGTTCAGTTACAATTATTAACCGGCATTGGAATGATTATGTTTCTTGAAAGGGGTATTAGAGGTGGTGTGTCTCAATGTTCTAATCGATATGACAAAGCTAACAATAAATACATGGGTGACCAATACGACCCTACTTCTGAAACCGTATACTTAATGTATTATGAATAAACAACTTAGACGGTGCTGCAATGTCAGAATTTCTACCATTTGGTGAATTTTCATTTTTAGATGAAACACAGTTTGCATCTGTAGATGTCATTAACCATCCTAATGATTCAGGCATTGGTTATATATTAGATTGTGATTTAGATTATCCTGTAGAATTACATAAAATCCATAGTGATTTACCGCTAGCGCCGGAACATATGGTTCCACCTGCACCTTTTTCAACATCAAAATTATAGAAACTACTACTTACACTATTTCCAAAACGAAATTATGTCCTTCATTACAGAACTTTAAAATTCTATTTAAAATATGGATTGAAATTGGTTAAAGTAAATCGTATCTTACGTTTTAAGCAGTCGCAATGCTTGAAAAATATATTTAATTAATAGATTAATAGGTATCCAAGTTTTTCAATAATGTCAAGTTATTATACACATATACTGACAGTCTGATATACTCCTTTTCAGTACCGAACATTTATGAAAATATTAAAGAGGATATTGATAAATTTGATACTTCCGATTATAGCTCAGACAACATTTACGGAATTCCGTTAGTAAATAAGAAAGTTTCGGGTTTAATAAAAGATGAAAACCATGGTAAAATTATGTTAGAGTTTGTAGGACTTCGGGCAAAAATGTATGCGTACACTGTTGATGACAAGGTTCTAAAAAAATCAAAACGTTCAACCGCAGCTAGTGTAAAACAAATCACCGTAAATGATTATAAAAAATGCACTATTTGATAGTGAGGTAATAAAGCAATATCAACATCTCATAAAATCAAAGAAACATGAAGTATTTACAATCAAACAAAATAAAGTAATACTTAGTCCTTATGACGATAAACGGATAATACTTTTAAATAGTACAAACACTAGACCGTGGGGGTACAGTTCTACTTAAGTAATACATGAAGCATGTTACAGCAAGAAAGAGAACTGTGGCAAAGTAGCCTTCAAATTTATAAGAAAAATCTGAAGCATTCTTTAATGAGTGAAAGTTATCAACTTACACTAACTGTAGATGATATTATTATTCCTAATGAGTGTTTTGAGTGGTTTGTGCTAATGAATTAATTATTAAGATATTATTTCATAAAAAAATTAAATTAGACTATATTTTCTCACAGTTTTGTTGAAGGTTGTATTCATAAAGCGTTATTATTCATTAAGTTTTAAGCAGGTAAACAATATTTGTAACGTGTCAATTTCCACGTTTACGCTTTCAATTAATTTTGGGTAGTTTAATTTTGAATAGTCGCGCGTTATTTGGTTTAAGTGGGAGATGCGTGACCCGGCGGGTTCTCTAGCGTCTGCCCTCTCATTTTGCCGATTTGCTTCCTGCGTGAATTGCAAGCGCTTTGTTGTTTCCCATTCAATTAAAAAAAGGGTAAAACTTCTAGACCAAGAAAAACGTTTAGGCAAAACGTTTAGCGAATTACCTTTAGAGCATTACGTTTGAAACGATTTCGATAATTACCTTTGGCATTGCGTCGTACGTTTTAATGGCCGCCCCTTCTATTGTGGACCACGTTCCTTCGTATGTTGAATAATATCTACGTAAGTGATTTTTACGTTTTCGTATCTTAAATGCGTCTTTGAGAAGTTTTGGTTGATATTGCCGAGTTTGCATCCGTTGATGGTTCGTTTTCGTTTACATTTAATTTGATTAGTCAGCTGCACATTCCGTGATATATACAGAGGCGTACCGATTATATTTACGTCGGGATTCTCCTGCAGAGTCGTGCGGAATTTACCTGTTTTGTAGATCAATTGCCGTTTTTGTAGACATTTACCTTACGTTGTGAATAGAAGTACCTTGCTGTAGTTAAAGTAATTACGGGCTAAGATTGACTAATCTTTGTGTGCATCATTAAGTACTGTTTCGTGAGTTTTGCAGTACCTTTACGTTTTTATTATTAACTACGTTTTCTATAAAATGATTGGGTTCGTAACTCAAGTTTAGTTTTAAGTTTTTGTTTACGTTTTATGTACAGGATCCTTAAAGTAAATATTTAGATTTAAGTATATTTAGCCTTTTTTTGGCTAGTTATGAGTTAACTTTAAAATTTAATCTTGTTGAAGCATACTTATTTATTTTGATTGAATTTTATTCATTATATGCATTATAGTTTTTTGATGTGTTTAAATTTCAAAGGTTTTGTATGTTTTCCCTTAATAAACATTACTGGCGCCCATTTAACCCCCTGAATTTATAAGTAGATGAGCAACCCTAAACCGCAGGTAAGCAATAAAACATAAACCACCCCCGAAAATATTCCCATGACCCCTTAGAGTCTCAAAATTCCTTGCTGAGCTATAACCGGAGCATTCAGTTTTTATTTGTGTGCCTAAGGACTTTTTGGCGTTACACAATTGGCGTCCAACTTTCGGGGCTTTGTTTTGTTGCTTGCGCTGCCTACGTTAGTATCTTAAGTTAATATTTTGTTTTGTGTGTTTTGTATTATTTAGGATTTATCGTATTTTTGTCAATTATGGAACCTAATCATTTAAAGAAAAAGGAGCTTTGTTTTGAGCTTCTCATTCGCGGCATTGCTCCCCAAACTACACAAGAACTTCGTCGAACACAATTGCGTGGTGCATTAGCCAAAGAAAAAGTTTCAGGTCCAGTTAGTTTTGTTGTGTCTTTAGATTCCGATACAAATATTTCTGAAATTAAGGAGACTATTAACGATCTTCGAAAATTATTACTTCCTGATGGCGCAAGTGCAGCACCGACTGCCACTGATTGTCGTCGTATTAGGTCTCGATTGTTACATTTGATAAATCTGTTTCTGGTTTTGTATCTGAGTTAATGCTATTTGAAGGACTTCTTTGGAACGTACCGATGTTTTAATGTCTACAGAATCTCCCTTGCCGTCTCTTACAGTACCTTCATTACCTTCTGTTTCTAAACAAGTTTCAGTTTATAAATGGAATATTAATTTTGCTGGTTTAAGTTCTAAGGATAGTCTTATGTCATTTCTTGAACAAGTTGAAGATTTATGTATAGCAAGACATGTAAGTAATGCTGAGTTGTTTGTTTCAGCTAGAGATTTGTTTACCGGTCCTGCTTTACAATGGTACCGTAATATTAGAAATGAAGTTTCAAATTGGGATGAGTTAGTCAAATGTCTTAAGCGTGATTTCTTGCCTTTTGATTATGATCATGACTTACGTGCAGAAATTAATAACCGAACTCAAGGTCCTCAAGAAAACGTTATTTCGTATATGATTGCGGTCGAAGCACTGTTCAAGCGGTTGAGTCAACCCCCTTCTGATGATGAAATAATGAAACAAATTATCAGAAATTTGAATCCTTTCTTTGCTGGACATGTAACGTTGCAAAATTTTCAGTCTTTGCCTGAATTAAAGAATTTTGTCGGCGTGTCCAAGATTTAAAGTTTCGTCAAGATCGATATAAGCCTCCCCTTCTCGTCGTTCTGGTGTGTTAGAGCCTGACTTAGCCTGCCTTTCGATTAATGATTTACCTTCTGTAGTTAATGAAGTTAGCTCTCCAGTACCTTTGTCTTCAAGTAAGTGTTGGAATTGTTCTCGTGTAGGGCATTCTCATCGTGAATGTACCGAACCTAAGTCTATCTTTTGTTATCGCTGTGGTCACAAGAACACTTACAGTTCCTCTTGTCCTACTTGTCGTTCAAAAAACGGGCAAAGTGGTGCCGTGCCGAACCAGTCTCAACGTCCCGCCGGTACGACACCAAATGTTTCTACAACCACTCAGTAAATGCGATCACTTCTAGACGACTTTTACAGAAGAAGCAACCTCGTGAATCCGCTCACCCTATTCCTGTTGAAGAGTGGAACAATTGGCTTCTTACAGTGAATTCTTTTATGACTTCGTCTAAAATAATTTCTCCAGTCGTTACTTCGTTGCCTTTTGATAATCGTCCTTACATTACGTTATATATTTTGGTTATTCTTTACCTTGTTTGTTAGATAGTGGAGCTTCTATTTCAGTTATTGGCGAATCAGGTCTCCAGTTTTTACGTTCTCGTGATATCTCTTATAATATCGTACCTTCGAACCTACAAGTTCATACCGCCGATGGTTCCTCTCAAATTTGTAGAGGAAAAGTTTCGTTACCGCTTACCTTGAATGGAGTTACTAAAATGTTAGACTTTGTTGTAGTTCCATCAATCACACAACCAATTATTCTAGGTATGGATTTTGGTTCTATTTTCGCTATTCGTTTAGATTTACAGAATAAGGTTTTAGTTCGTTATCTCCTCTTCCAGACAATGGTACTTTGTCTGATTCAGTTTCGATATCTCCTATAGCTACTGTTTGTGATCAAGACACTCTTAATCATGAACAAAAGCTCTCCCTTCAGAATGTTGTTGCTCAATTCAGTCAGTTAGTTTCAGATAAACTCGGTCGCACTAATATGGCTGAACATTACATTGATACGGGTACTGCGCAACCTTTTAAGCAAAGGCAATATCTTCTGTCTCCTGCTATGCAGTCTCATCTACACAAGGAAATCGATGAAATGTTGAAATTGGGTGTTATTCGCGAATCCAAGAGCCCTTGGAGTAGCCCGATTTTATTAGTTAAAAAGAAAAATGGCGAACTCAGAGCATGTTATGATGCACGTCGTCTTAATTCACTCACTCTTAATGACTCGTACCCACTTCCTCGTACTGATGCTATCCTTAATCGTCTACGGATGCTAAATATCTTAGTTCTATAGACCTTCGTAAGGCTTTTTGGCAAATTCCTTAGAAAAATCTTCATGTGCCAAAACCGCTTTTGTGTGCCAGGAAAGGGTCTGTTTGAATTTGTGGTTATGCCTTTTGGTTTGTCTAACAGTCCTCAAACTCTGCAACGTGTTATGGACCGTGTATTAGGTCCTATTTTGTTAGATCAAGTCTTCGTTTACCTTGATGATATTATTATTGCGTCATCTACCTTCGAAGAACATATTAGTACGTTACGTTCTGTTGCTACCTGTTTACGTAAAGCTGGTTTTACTATAAATTTAGAGAAATGTCAGTTTTGTCGTCCCTCTCTTTCCTTTTTGGGTTTTATTGTTGATAAAGACGGGTTGCGTACTGACCCTGATAAGGTTTCCGCTATTGTGAATTTCCCTACTCCTAAAAACACGACCGAAATCAGACGAGTATGTGGTCTTGTTGGTTATTATCGCCGTTTCATTAAGGATTATGCTAAGTTATCGGCACCTATTACATCCCTTCTTAAAGGAAAGACTAAAGGCCAAGCCATTAAATGGTCTGATGCAGCTGAAACAGCATTCCAAGAAATTAAACGACGTATTACTTCCGCTCCTGTACTTGCCTCCCCTGATTTTAATCGTGAATTTTTTATTCAGACTGATGCTAGTGATACAGCTTTAGGGGCTGTATTGTTTCAACGTATGGACGATGGGCTTGAACACCCCATATCTTTTTCTAGTCGTACTCTGACGACCGCCGAACGAAAATATTCGGCTACTGAGCGAGAATTGCTTGGTGTTATCTTTGGAATAGAACATTTTCGTGGATACGTAGAGGGTACCCAATTTACAGTTATTACAGATTGTGCTGCGTTAAAATGGTTAAATAACTTAAGAGAACCCTCGGGTCGTTTATCTAGATGGAGTCTTCGTTTATCTCAGTTTACGTTTAATGTTTTGCATCGCTCAGGAAAACAAAATGTTGTGCCTGACGCGTTATCTCGTGCCGTATCTTCTATCGATTTGTCTAAGTTTACTCCGGATGATTGGTATCTTGAAATGATTAGGAAAGTTTCATCACATCCCGACCAATATCCATTCTTTAAAGTTGAGAATCAGTTTTTTGTATAAGTATCTACCTTCTGTATTACCTATGGAATCAAACTTGCCCGAATGGAAGTTAGTTATTCCTCAACCAAACCGAACCGAAATTTTGAAACAATGTCACGATGACCCTTTGTCTTCCCATCTTGGCGTTTCTAAAACTATGGCAAAATTACGGATCTTTATTATTGGCCTAAGTTGAAAATTTCAGTCAGTAAATACATTAAGGGCTGCAAAATTTGTGCAGCACATAAAAGCGAAAACACTTTACGTCCAGGTTTGATGGGTAAAGAAAAAGATATTAGTTTCCCGTTTCAGTTAGTTAGTATGGATTTGATGGGTCCCTTGCCTAGAAGCAAAAAAGGAAACAAGTATCTGTTCGTAGTGACCGATTGGTTCACAAAATTCGTTATGGTTCAGCCTCTTCGAATGGCTACCACGAAGCCAATCATTAAGTTCTTGCGTGACCAAGTCTTTTCCCTTTTCGGCGTTCCCCAGATTGTTATGTTTGATAACGGCTCCCAATTTGTTTCTAGAGAATTTACAAACTTCTTGAATGAAATTAAGGTTCAGAAAACTTGGTTAAACGCAAAATACCACCCTCAGGTGAATGCCACCGAGAGAGTGAATCGTGTTTTGGGCACGGCCATCTCCTCCTATATTAAAGATAATCATGGCGATTGGGATCAACACATTTTTGAGATTGCTCAAGCAATTAGAGCCGCTCGCCATGAAGTTACTCAAGTTTCACCGTCGTTTTTGATGTTTGGTAGACACGTCCCTACCTCTGGTGACTTTTATGGTCCAGTTGAATCTACTGACAACATTGAAATAGCAAATAGGTTATACTGGTCGAAAGAATTGTCTCATCTTCCTGAACTATATGAAGACGTAAAGAAACGACTTCACAAGGCTTATGAAACAAATTCTAAACAATACAATTTACGTAAACGTCACGTAACCTATTCTCTTGGTGATATAGTGTGGAAGAGGAATTTTGTTCTGTCCGATGCTTCCAATAACTTTTCTAAGAAACTCGCTCCAAAATATATCGCTTGTAAAATTACAAGGATTGTTTCTCCTCTCGTTTATCAATTACAGGATTTAGATGGGAATGATCTTGGACGTTTCCATGTTAAGGATCTCAAGTCTAATCACTGTGATTTTAGTGTTGAAGATTAAGTTTGTTTCGTTCAGCTGTATAGAGCCGGCTTAAGAATTGCTCTATGGTAGATGTCAACTACCTCTCGTAAAAGGCGAGTAATCAAATGTGCACCGGTGTGAGCTAGGTGTTCTTCTTCTGGTGTCTCTTGTGCACTTCTATGTCTTTGGCCAGTTGTTGATTTTATGCAATACAGTGCAACATGTTCTGTACTCCCGTACACCAGTTGGTAGTGTCGAACTCATCACCTTACCTTCTCTTTTTGACTTACGTTGGATACAAATTGTTGTATTCGTACCTTTACATTTGGGCTCTGTTTACCTTTGTTGAGCTTCAGTTCGTTACCTTTTTTGTATCTTGTTCGGTACAGAAATTCTGTGCTTGATTACCTTTACGTTTATCGTCGTTATGTACCTTTATTGCCTTGACTTTGGACTTGAGTTGAGCTTCATTTTTCTATGTCTCTCTGATATGAGGTTCATCCATTTTCTTTGAAAAATATCTTTAACAGAGTTCAAAGAAAAATTGTAGAAAACATTTTAATCTGACATCTGAGGTACCTGAAGTGGAAACGAACCAAACGAACAGCACGAATTAGAGGACACGGGTAAGAGAAATAGATGTGTAGCATGCTACAGTAGAATATCCCAGACATTTGACAGAAAAATTGCAACAAACCGAACTCCCAGATCACCATGGAAGTGTAAAAAATATGTAATAAGCATTACTGTGTAACCTGTTTTTTGAGGGATCACTTTACAAAAAAACAATGAATATTATTTTTATATCTTTTGTTTGTAGTTTCAGAATTATTATTTTTTGTAAATAAATATTCTTTTGATTTTAACATTTTTGTGTTTATTTTAATAATTATGCAGCTTTAACAATAAATAATAAATAATATAGTCAGTAACGTGTAACTTTTTCACACACGTAATTAAGAAAAATTAATTTTATCAAACCTTCATAAATAAACAGCCACTGTTAAGATATAAAAAAATCTCAGGAAGTAAGTATACAAGGTCCCTTGGGCCACCTATTTAAGTACCCATACAAATATACATGATGTGCGGTCTGTTAGTGATGCCATGTAACATGAACTGGTTGAACGGCATGCGGCATTAGTATTGTGCCATAAGCCTGAGTAGAAATTTTGCTGCGGCACAAGTGAATGCCGCGTGGCACTTAATGTGTTAAAAGAAAACACCAGTAGTTAAATGAACTCAAGAAAATGCACGGTTTGCAAATTGAAATACATCGCTAATCAAATGTATAATTTTTTAAATTTTCAAAGCATCTATTACTTTTCATCATGTTGTTATGTCTGTTTAAATTTAAAATTGTTTAAACTAAAATACATTTCTTCAATAAAATTTTTTCGTCTTAAAGCACTCAGTAATTATACATTATTGTTGATCTATTATAATGATGACATTGCAAATTTATTTTCAGAATTTAACTTTGAGTGACAATATATAAGCAGGTCTCGCGCAATTGGAAGTCAGTCGCAATCGTTTTGAGCTTCATCAACAATTTGTAATAAACTTTTTAAACCATTCTCGTTACAGTTATATTTTGTGAGAGTGCGTGTTATATATTTTTGGATACTTTATAAAGGTAACTACGAGTCTTGTTACAAGTCAACGTTTCAAATTTCATATCTTGTTACAGGTCATTGACCTTATTAAAAGTTGATGAACATCTGGTTTCACGTTACCGTTTCATTGACTTTTATTCAAGATACAGCATTCTAGTATCTACTATTTTATTATTACTGTGACAATATACAAACAGTTTGAAGGCAACCGCTATCGTTTTAACCTTCAGTTTAATACTTTGTAAGAGTGCGTGCATATTTTTGATACTTATCAAAGACAACAATGAGTCAAGCTACAACCATACCAACTAGTAGTGACTTAGTTAAAGTAACAAGAAATGCATTTAAATTGTTAAAACGAGGGATGAATTTGTAAAGCATATTGGAATTATTAATACCGACATAAGACTGCTTCAGCGCATGATTGAACATAAAATTTATTTAGAATTAAATTAGTTTGCTTAGTTTAGAAACTAATTTATCTTTACTGAAATACTATCTTGTAAAACAATTAAAGAATGCTTCCGAAAAAAAAGGTAGTGGAATTGCTGATGCTTCTAGAAAACGTACACGTAAATTGGGTTGGTACACTTTAGATTCATGTTTCAATAATAGACTACTTACGGGGATTATAGTAAATATAGCAAATGTCAAGGAGCCTTTGATTTTTTTACAAAATGCATAACACAGTTTTGCACGAAAGATTAAATTAATGTTAAGACAAACAATGCTAAAAGTAAATGTTGTTTTAGCTAGCAATTTTATTCAACCTCAAAATAATAATGTTGATTTGAAAACGTTTGCCACAAAAAATTATGTAATTGATAGTACCACCAATATACATAAGTGGTATAAAGAAAACGTTTATTTCAAATTACAACAAAAATTAGAAGAGTTTTCCGAAAAGATTCCGGTTGGGTATTATTTGAAGTTTTGCACTTGAAAGTAAATATTAATAGTTACGTTCCTTTTGTTGGTGGTTTTTCAACTTTGTTAAAGTTCCACATTTCATAGCAGTAAAGCATGCTGTAGTAAATGTAAAAATAATGATGAATATTACTTGTTATGGGCTATTGTTTCAGCTCTACATCAGTACAAGATCATGTGGAGAGAGTTTCAAGTTATCCCCATTTCAGGGAAGTTTTGAAGTATGATTCAATTAATTTTCCAATTAAACTAGATGATATAAAGAAATTTGAAAAACTTAATAATCTTGCCATCAATTTGTTTTATATTCAGGATAAAGCCGTGCTATCATTTGTATTAAGTAATAATCAAAATAGTTATAGAGAACCTATAAATCTTTTGGTACTGCTAACTAATTTTCAGTCTGATGAGTCTATTACCGATTCTGTTAAAAAACAATACAGTGTTCCATTTTGTATGGATCAAGAATATGTCAGCTCTTTTCTATAAACAATTATCATCTAAGAAAAAAAAAAAATTATTTGTAATAGATGTTTGAATTACTTTACAACAGATCTTCTTCTTCAAAAGCATAGTATTCACTGCCACCAATTAAATCATTGCTCTGTTAGGTTACCAAATGAAGCAGAGAAACATTTACAGTTTAAAAATTTCCGTTTTCAGAAAAGGTACCGTTTGTAATTTATGCTGATTTGGAAAGTATTTTAGGAAAAAATTTAACCTTTTAGTATTGCATATTACTTAAAGTGTTCTTACAACGATGCTTTGTCCCGATTTAGGTTGTATAGAGGAAAAGATTGTATTTCATGGTTCATTAAAAACTTTTCGGTGTTGCACAGTGGGTCTAATGTAATCATCAATAACGTAATTCCAATGGAAACTTTAACTCCTACCGAGGTTGAACCATTTCAAAATGCCGCAGTTTGCCATATTTGTCTGAAACCATTTACCGATAGTGACATTAAAGTTCGAGACCATAGCCATTTTACGAGTAAGTATCGAGGAGCTTCCCATCAGAATTGTAACTTAAATTACACCGATTCTTACATAATACCAGTCGTCTTCCACAATTTGTCAGGTTACGACTCACATTTTATTATTAGGAATTGGCTTCTAGTTTTGCTGGTCAAGTATCACTGTTACCTGTGAATAAAGAAAGATAAATTTCTTTCACAAAAAGTAGAGGGTACTAAAATTAGATTCAGATTTATCGATTCTTTTAGATTTATGAGCTCTAGTATTGAAAAATTATCTAATTACTTGGAAAACGATAAGAAAGTTATTACCAGGGCTAATTGTATGAATGATGATGAGTTTTCTTTATTAATTCGCAAAGGTGCATTTCCTTATGAGTATATTGATAGTTGGGATAAACTGAATGAAAGTTGTCTACCTCCAAAGAATCATTTTATAGTCACCTACAACATGATTATATTAGTGATGAGAGTTATAATCATGCTTTAAATGTTTGGAACAAATTTAATGTTAAATCGTTGGGAGAATATTCTGATTTGTATTTAAAAAACGTTCTCCTTTTAGCAGACATTTTTGAAAATTTTAGGCAAACATGTTTAAATACTTATAAGCTTGATCCTCTTCACTATTATACAGCCCCCGGCTTAGCTTTTGATGCCATGCTTAAAATAACTCAGGTTCAGTTACAATTATTAACCGGCATTGGAATGATTATGTTTCTTGAAAGGGGTATTAGAGGTGGTGTGTCTCAATGTTCTAATCGATATGACAAAGCTAACAATAAATACATGGGTGACCAATACGACCCTACTTCTGAAACCGTATACTTAATGTATTATGAATAAACAACTTATACGGTGCTGCAATGTCAGAATTTCTACCATTTGGTGAATTTTCATTTTAGATGAAACACAGTTTGCATCTGTAGATGTCATTAACCATCCTAATGATTCAGGCATTGGTTATATATTAGATTGTGATTTAGATTATCCTGTAGAATTACATAAAATCCATAGTGATTTACCGCTAGCGCCGGAACATATGGTTCCACCTGCACCTTTTTCAACATCAAAATTATAGAAACTACTACTTACACTATTTCCAAAACGAAATTATGTCCTTCATTACAGAACTTTAAAATTCTATTTAAAATATGGATTGAAATTGGTTAAAGTAAATCGTATCTTACGTTTTAAGCAGTCGCAATGCTTGAAAAAATATATTTAATTAATAGATTAATAGTGTATCCAAGTTTTTCAATAATGTCAAGTTATTATACACATATACTGACAGTCTGATATACTCCTTTTCAGTACCGAACATTTATGAAAATATTAAAGAGGATATTGATAAATTTGATACTTCCGATTATAGCTCAGACAACATTTACGGAATTCCGTTAGTAAATAAGAAAGTTTCGGGTTTAATAAAAGATGAAAACCATGGTAAAATTATGTTAGAGTTTGTAGGACTTCGGGCAAAAATGTATGCGTACACTGTTGATGACAAGGTTCTAAAAAATCAAAACGTTCAACCGCAGCTAGTTAAAACAAATCACCGTAAATGATTATAAAAATGCACTATTTGATAGTGAGGTAATAAAGCAATATCAACATCTCATAAAATCAAAGAAACATGAAGTATTTACAATCAAACAAAATAAAGTAATACTTAGTCCTTATGACGATAAACGGATAATACTTTTAAATAGTACAAACACTAGACCGTGGGGGTACAGTTCTACTTAAGTAATACATGAAGCATGTTACAGCAAGAAAGAGAACTGTGGCAAAGTAGCCTTCAAATTTATAAGAAAAATCTGAAGCATTCTTTAATGAGTGAAAGTTATCAACTTACACTAACTGTAGATGATATTATTATTCCTAATGAGTGTTTTGAGTGGTTTGTGCTAATGAATTAATTATTAAGATATTATTTCATAAAAAATTAAATTAGACTATATTTTTCACAGTTTTGTTGAAGGTTGTATTCATAAAGGTTATTATTCATTAAGTTTTAAGCATGTAGACAATATTTGTAACGTGTCAATTTCCACGTTTACGCTTTCAATTAATTTTGGGTAGTTTAATTTTGAATAGTCGCGCGTTATTTGGTTTAAGTGGGAGATGCGTGACCCGGCGGGTTCTCTAGCGTCTGCCCTCTCATTTTCCGATTTGCTTCCTGCGTGAATTGCAAGCGCTTTGTTGTTTCCATTCAATTAAAAAAAGGGTAAAACTTCTAGACCAAGAAAAACGTTTAGGCAAAACGTTTAGCGAATTACCTTTAGAGCATTACGTTTGAAACGATTTCGATAATTACCTTTGGCATTGCGTCGTACGTTTTAATGGCCGCCCCTTCTATTGTGGACCACGTTCCTTCGTATGTTGAATAATATCTACGTAAGTGATTTTTACGTTTTCGTATCTTAAATGCGTCTTTGAGAAGTTTTGGTTGATATTGCCGAGTTTGCATCCGTTGATGGTTCGTTTTCGTTTACATTTAATTTGATTAGTCAGCTGCACATTCCGTGATATATACAGAGGCGTACCGATTATATTTACGTCGGGATTCTCCTGCAGAGTCGTGCGGAATTTACCTTGTTTGTAGACCATTGCCGTTTTTGTAGACATTTACCTTACGTTGTGAATAGAAGTACCTTGCTGTAGTTAAAGTAATTACGGGCTAAGATTGACTAATCTTTGTGTGCATCATTAAGTACTGTTTCGTGAGTTTTGCAGTACCTTTACGTTTTTTATTATTAACTACGTTTTCTATAAAATGATTGGGTTCGTAACTCAAGTTTAGTTTTAAGTTTTTGTTTACGTTTTATGTACAGGATCCTTAAAGTAAATATTTAGATTTAAGTATATTTAGCCTTTTTGGCTAGTTATGAGTTAACTTTAAAATTTAAGCATACTTATTTATTTTGATTGAATTTTATTCATTATATGCATTATAGTTTTTTTGATGTGTTTAAATTTCAAAGGTTTCGTATGTTTTCCCTTAATAAACATTACTGGCGCCCATTTAACCCCCTGAATTTATAAGTAGATGAGCAACCCTAAACCGCAGGTAAGCAATAAAACATAAACCACCCCCGAAAATATTCCCATGACCCCTTAGAGTCTCAAAATTCCTTGCTGAGCTATAACCGGAGCATTCAGTTTTTATTTGTGTGCCTAAGGACTTTTTGGCGTTACATATTTTAAAAGATATGGACTTATTAGGTAACATACCGCTTAAAATGTATTTTTATGATTTATTGAGGGATGGTTCATGTTCTAATTTAAAAGTTGTTACGAATTTAGATAATTTAAAAAATTGTATAAGGATACCTCAGTTATTGTAGCTCATTGTAATGAAAAATCAGCTTATTACGCTAATTATAAGCGTCTTGATATTTTTATTAAGATAATGATAGAACAAAACATCGTTTACAAGTTTCAACCATGGGAAAACGATGAGCACCACAACAGCTATGATTGGATATGCCAAAATATTTCAAAAGGGGAGCAAAATTCCTATTTAGGATGGACATGTGGACCAGACTCGGGGGCATGGTCTTCGAGTAATTTAGATGATTACAGAAATACTTTAAGTTTACTACATAGTATTTCTAAGTTTTAGTGTATATTGCAATAAAAAACAATAATTTGTATTTCATGTTTTATTTCATCTATATTAAACTACTACTAAAACTATGATATTTTTCATCTTTAATAATAAATACAATAAGTTGCTTATGATACAATATTTTCTTGATTAATCCAGGATTTTTCATCTAACCCTAACCACTTCACACACATTGCCATTCTTACGCCGAAGGATCTTTTCTATCAAATATACGTCAGGATGCTTAGTCTTCTGTAATTCGGGTTCATAAAACCCTCCGAATACAGGATCGCATTTCATATCTTCAAGTAGGTAAGTAACAGGGTTGGTGATGCGAATTTTTACAATTTTAAACAACTTACAAGACCAGTTGGTAGTATACCCTTTATTGAAGACGCTCTTATACTTGCTGATGCGTACTATGTCACCAACTTTAAAACGATGCGTCTTATTGAACAGCTTAACATGCGTGTACGCTTTAAGGGTTGTATCTGTAGTAACCTCGTTAGGTTGTTCTGTGTTTTCAATTATTGTAATCGTTTGTTATACTATCCAATATATCAATCCATTTGTATTTTCCTCGCATACTAAAGATTTTATACAACGAATTTTTTATTGTTCTAATCACACGTTCGGCGATTGCAGCTTTCTTGGTACTGTACGTGGAATAATGACTGATGTTTTTACCTTTCATTAACTTTTTAAAATGTTTATTGTAAAATTTGTAACAGTTAAAACTGATATTTATTTCTAGTTACCGATTTTAGCGACACCTAGGGGAATAATAATGTATCCCCGATGTAAACAAAACATTTTGGCACCAAAATTCAAATTTATTATCATTTCCGTTTTTTTTTATAATTATTCAAATTTGATCCCGGCCCCTTTTCCCCACTATTCATTGTTATCTTCTATTTCCTGGTCAGGCCACGATAGCCATTTTTACATTTAACTTTCGCCTGAGCCTGCAACTAAAATTATTTGTGAAATCGAATGCGGTTCAGTATTTCTTTATTCAATTCTCACATGATTTGTGTACGTGTATCTATAATATATAGTATTTTTAATGTCCTTCTCAAGCCGCCCTCCATCACAGGTATGTGTTAATACTCCCAGAAGTGGCCGACCACATGTTTATATTTTAGGCTTTATTTTTTTATCTTCTTTACCTTATTCTTGATTCTAACGAAAAGGAAAACCTATGGGCCGTTCAGTTACCTGCAGTTAGAAAAGAATCTAAATTAGTTCACTGGCTGTCCCCGGAATTGGGAGAGTTCGTACCTTTGGCCCTAACGACGGCAAAGCAATCCGAGGTCCATCTCGGCGAGGTGGTGCCTGGAGCGTTTCTTTATCGCTCTGGCCGGTGCACTACACATCAGGTCCAGGTCCCGAGAAAAGGGAATCCCTCCGTTGATTGTCAACTAAAGGTCATATTTACTTTTATTACATTTATTTCAATTAATTGTGCGAGGTTAGCAAAGATATCAAATTTTGATTATAACTACTTACTGTTACAAAACTGTGAGGTAAGGCAACGATCGTAGCTGAGCTGATTCTAACGTGTAAATTGCTTTTATCAATCGCTACCACGCAAATAATATGCACCTACCGTAATTTTTTTGTATGTTTTTTTCTCCCGCACAAATAAACATTCTGGCGTCCATTTTTATTTAGTTTCTTTTGACAATTATTGTATCGCTACCAACCTCACCAAAATTATTACCGCATGCCACCGACCCTGAGAGCTGCTGCTGGAGCAAATTCCTTTTAGTACTTATGCGCGGTTTTTTTTCTTTTTTTAAATATCAAGAAAACTGTTACAAATTCCTTTCCCGCATCAGGTTGCATGTTGTGTGGTATACGATGACTAGATTTAAAAATCTTTTGCATAGCTTTAGTCACCTCTTCCCCAGTTTTTGTTTTCAAACCTTTAGTCCAAAGATATTTTGAGAAACAGTCTATAACTACCAGTACCAGTTGTTTTGCTTAGCGAATTGAGTAAATTCACCCAAATCCCTTGCCAAAGATCATCGAAACCCTTAATTATGGTTCTTCTTCTTGGAAAATTCTTCCTTGCTGGTTTGTGTAACTCTTCTACTAGTTGTTGTTTGGACATTGAATATCTTTTTTTATTTTATTACTATCTCTCTGTAACACTTTCAAACGAGAGTCATGATCTTCTAAGACTAATTTAATATCTTATATATAATTTTAAAGAAATCTTTTCGTCACTACAGCACCATCTTCTTCTGGATCCACGACCTTTTGAGATGATTACTGTCTAAGTTATGTCGTGTCTTGAGACAATATTGTAAAGTCATTGCGTTATGACCATCAACTGGGTCAGCGACATTAGTCAATCTTTTTATTTTCTATATTGAAGTGATTGTCACTAGTTAACTGAAGACCGTTAGCAGTGGCATATTCAATTTTTATCTTTTGATGATGAACGTTCATTTTGGTAATGATAAAACCAAGTCCAACTTTTCATTATTTATATTGAATTTGAGAGAAAAAAATTTTAAATGTTTTTTCTTTGTAACCTTCTTCATAAAGTTCTTCTACAATTGATATTGTCTCGTTTACCAGAGCTATGTTGCCTGCGTTCCTTTCAGCCCACAATACTTGTAAGTCTTGTATTAACTCATGCACATTATTTCAATATTTGTACTCGACAGGTTTGTTATTAAGTTCTTAAAATATGGTAGCTCCACTACCTGATATTGGTTGCGAAATGGATTCGAGCAATAAAGGTTTAATTATTTTAGTATATTTATGACTTCGGCTTCCACGCAATTGTTCATTGTCATTATAAAATCGTCTAGCGACATTCATATCCTTAAATATTTTCGTATAATTACTTTCATCTTCTTTAGTTATTAGACTTTTATCAGGTTCACTCATAATTATTAAATCGTAAAGACCTGGAGTTCCTTTGTATTTATGTCCATTGATTATCAAATCTTTTCCTTGTATTTTAATTGGTGTATTACCAATTACCCATTTGTCGGTACGAATGTCATAATGAACACCATAAGTAGTATCAATCAAATTTTGAGTGTCTCTAATCATTCGCTCTACGTATATCCTGGTAATTCATCGTATTGTTCGAGAAATGCTTCTGATCCTATTGAATCGAGTAAGGTTGAGTTCAAGTGAGAAGAATCGGCCAAAGGTGGATTTTCTTCTACATCTTCAGGATTCACCTCCCCAATACAACTTGATTGTAAAAACGATGGTGAAATTAGAGAACGCTACATAAGAGAAGGAAGAGGAAGAGGACGAAGATGGGCAGGAGGGTTTCGTCTAAAGTATGGAAGTTGAGCGAGGGGGCTTACAGGAGTTCTTTTTGGATTGATAATCGACAGTTTTCTTTTGTTAAAAAAATTGGATTCGATGATCTTATCTCTTTCCTGTTCATTTTCCTCCTTCTTTGTTGGTTCTGGTTTTATTTCACGCTTTTTATCTACATCGATATTTTTCACTATTTTTGATAGTTTAGATATTGATGACTCAATAAGAGGTTTATACGTGATAGCAAAATTTTGTTCACTATTAAATTTGTTGGTTTTGAGTGCATTATATTTCTGATGAATGGCTTTACGTACTAGAATAATTTTTCTTTTTAAGTTCATCTCCTTATTATCCATAGTTTAGCGAGAACAGGTAACAGTTAAACAGGTAACAGGTAAACAGATTTGTTGTTATTATTGTTATTGTTGTTGTTGTTGATATGGCTTCACTGTTGATAATAACATCGGATAGTGCTGTTAGGTATTATATACTGATCAAATCCTTTTCTAAAAACGACCTTTGCTGAGATCTGCTTCTTTGTTTATAACTAGAAACCCAAACTGATATTTCTAACATTCAGAACATATTTCGCGGAAAACTTGAATGCTTATTGTAGGACTCACATGATCAACATATACATGTTTTAGATTCATTTCATCTTGTTCGAATATCACAATAAAGTTTGCATTGTCTCTCACTAATTGTCTAGGTATTTTACTATAAGTTTGACCTAAATAAAAGCAATCAACAGCATTGTCTTCCCATAGAAAAATATGCTCTTATATTGTCTTGTTTTTCACATACGATGTCATCAAATATAAAGATTGAATCTGGTTGAGCATCGTTAGGTTCTATAATACTTTCATTATCCTTGAACGTAGAATACCCTATGTACCTTCTAAACTGAACGTTGTTGACATGACTGATCTCAAACTATTCAGATTAGTTTTATTTATATAAAAATTTCAAGCATAAATGTCCACAAATCGTTGTATTAAACTCTTGTTCTTGATTATAATTGTAGTAGATTTTACATTCCCGAAAGTAGTTAATCAGTTCGACAGGCGGTCGAATACTACCGAAACTGTCATAGTACCACACTTTCTTATCACGTTTTTATAACAAACCCAATGTGTTCCAGGACCAGATTGAGTGTCTAAATTTACAACTCCGCTCTCGTTTTTCCATGGTGCTTTAGGCATATTATCACACATAAACACATTTCGAAAATATGGTACGTCTTGGGCAAACTTTCTTATATCCACATCTGTTAACGGTCTTTCGGGTAACTTTATCAGTTTTTTGAATACAGCTTTAAGTATAGAGAACCACTTGCTTTATGAGGTTTTAAATACAGCCCCCCTCCATTTTTTGTGTTCTTCCCTATAGCTATAGCTTCCATGGTACGGTTATGACGAGACGTTTCCTCATGCATATGAAATTACCCATTTTTTCAACACTTTGGCGAATCAAAATTATGTAAGCCCATTACCACTCACTCACTATTATGGCTGTGATGAAATGTCAACTTCTGTTAGAAGTGATTTTATGAAGTGGTACGAGAACCAGGCAAGTCTTAATGCAATTTTTGATTTTCAAGTTGAAATCGTTAAGTACTGCATTGAAGATGTCAATATTTTGCGGAAGGCTTGCTTAGAGTTTTGGTCACCCTTCACCACATCTAACGGGGTTGACCCGTTCAGGAAATCTTGCACAATCGCGGGATCGTGCAACGCCGTGATTAGACGCAATTATTTGAAAGCAAATTCGATCGAGCTTATTCCTCCCAACGGTTACAGAATGGCTGATCAGCAATCCGCCATTGCAATCAAATGGTTGCTTTGGTTGGAAAAATCTTTAGACATCCAAACTCAACAAGCCGGAAATGCTCGCGAAGTTAGGTTGAAGGAGGGTATTTTGGTTGACGATTGCTATTTTCACGGCTGCGAAATCTGTTTTCCGGATCAAACAGTAGAACTTAGGGGTGATAAAACGGATACAATGGGTATTAGACGGGAAAAAACGAAAGCCAATAGTATCGGCATCCGTTCCTTCGGTTATACCTTGGTAGAAATGAACATTCAGGCTTCAAAATTTACAAATGATCACGTCATATTTCGGAACATTCCTTTACACCCTCGTGATAGCTTTTTCGGAGGTCGTACAAATCCCGGCAAATTGCATTACAAGGTCAGAGAAGAGAACAAATAAGGTACTTGGATGTATGTTCTCTGTACCCGTATGTGAATAAATACCCTGTGGGACATCCTAAAATTCACATCGGGGACGAGTCATGCCGCCAGCTACCACTGAATGCTGTTGAAGGTATTATCAAGTGTACCGTTTTACCACCTTCCAACTTGTACCATCCTGTCTTACCTTTGCAGAACGTGTGGAGAATCCATGTTTAATGGTGATTGCCCCCATGCAGAAGATGAACGTAAGTTTACAGGTACTTGGGTTGCGGATGAACTTCGAGAAGCGCTATAACAGGGGTATAAGGTGTTAGAAATTTTAGAAATTTGGGAGTATGAAATTGCACAATATAGCCGAGGTTCTAGGTCCGGGGGATTGTTTTCAACATATGTTGACAATTTTTTAAAACTGAAACAGGAGTGTAGCGGGTGGCCTTCGTGGTGTATGGATGACCAAACCAAAAATCGGTACATATCTGAGTATCTCGAAAGAGAGGGGATTGTATTAGATAAAAATAATATCAGTGTAAATGCGGGTATGCGATATATCGCAAAACTTTGTCTGAATAGTTTTTGGGGAAAATTTGCCCAGCGTGAAAACTTGATGCAGTCCTCGATCGTACAAGAACCGTATGATCTATACAAGATGTTGACCGATCCTTCGGTCGAGGCTCATTCGTTAACTCATGTTAATGATGACACAGTAGTTTTAACCCCTTCCGCTCCAGTGTATCCACGTATGGATATTTTTTAGTAGGGTATCACAAACCATCGTATCCACATATGGATATTCATATACATAAATCGTAGGATTGCTTTAAACTGGTAGTGTATCTCCTCTTTAAATTATTGGGCTGGTATTTGACATATATCCATGTGTAGATACATTGGTAGGATGTTAAATTAGTACATAAACAAACTTGTTGCGACAGGAAATGTGAGTCATTTCTGCGGTATAGAATGCTGTTGCGGATATTCCTATGCAGTTTTCATTAGTTTGCTTGTGAATTTAGACGTGTTCCGTAGACAATGTCTGATTTAGAAACTGACAGTGATTTTAGTTGCGATGAAGAAATACTAAGCGATAATTCGTCTGAAAATGAATATTCATCAACAGATGAAGAAGTAACAATCGAACCTGTGGAAATGGAAGATTGGACAATAATTACGGACCCGTTTGATGACAAAGTACCTAGAAACGTGCCAGATTATAATTCTGAATATGACTCTCACCCAGCCATAGACTTGGAAGAATGTAAAGATGCCGAGGTATGTTTTGAAAGTTTTATAAGCCCTAGTATTGTTGCGAAATTATGTGAATGGACCAACAGGAGAGCAGAAATGTATTTTGAAGAGAATCCAACAACATTTAAAATTTTTGGTCTTGCATTCAAACCAGTAGAAACAAAAGAGATGTACGTATTTATCGCTTTGCACTTTCTAACGGGTCAGGTAAAATGTCCACAAATTTCCGACTACTGGAGCAAGGATAACCTATGCTCTGGGCCAGCTGTTTTTCACAAATCCGTAATGAGCCGCAATCGTTTCTTGTCACTTTTAAAATTTATTAGATTTTCACCTCCCGATCTCGTAAGACCTCAAGCTCCACTAACTAGATTATGAGTATTTATGGCGCTATTACGGGAAAATTGCCAATCCTTAGTAGATCGTGGTTCAACCTTTGCTATCGATGAACAGTTGATGTTATACAAAGGCCGTCTTCATTGCTGGCAATATATAAAAACCAAACGAAGAAGATTTGGCATCAAGATATTTTCTTTATGTCCTAGCGCGCCTAACCTTCGTGGATATACATGGAACTTTTGCATGTATATACTGGTAAAAATATATATGATTTATCACATATACCCGGCACAGAAAATCTTTCATTTTCTGAAAAAATTGTTGTATATCTCTGTCAAAATGTTCTCAATACTCATAGGGAAGTTATTGTTGATAATTATTACAATTCAAAGCGTCTAGCTGAATTCTTGCTAAGTCGGAACACTTACATTACGAGAACCATCAGGAGAAACAGGGTCCCAAAATTATTGACCGAAATACCTTTAGAACTAAATCAAGCATTAGTAGAAAATAAAACTAATTTTTGTCGTTATTGGCCAATACGAATTTAATGTGATGAATATGAGATTAGCGTAGAACTAAATATTGAAATGTTACTAGTTTCGACGATGTAATAATAAAACCGTCATCTTCGTCGGTCACGCCTGATATGCTAAGCAAGGTGAGAAGACATTTTTATTTAAGATTAGGATGCTGCCAAGAAGTTCACGGGGAGCATTTTGAACATCTACTTCATTGACTTTTATTTTTATTTTCTTTGTTTAATTACATTCTCGTTTATTGTTGTATTATAGCAAATTTCGGTATAATCATAATTTTTTTTAATTCCTGCAATAAAATGAAAACAGATAACACTTTTGTACAGGGAAAGAAGAGACCTTTCAAACGATGTATCACAAGCCTATACTTCCCATTAAAAAATTAGGGGTTGCACCTGTCATTCGAAGGGGTTGATGGTAGGGATGAAAATTTCACGTGATAGAATGTCATTTTATGATTTAAGTTTGACGTGTTTCGGGTTTTTTCAAAAATATGTACAGTAAGAGAAATAATGAATTTATTCCATTTGGCTTTACACACGGTACCTATATTTAATATAGAACTTTAAAGATTTCTTTTTATTAAAAAAGTTAGTAACTGGTGTGTGTAGCCGTACTTTAAAATAACGCCTGGAACGGAACGGGTTAAACTGGGACAGGCCAGATGAAGGTATTATACCTCTTAAGACTGTTAACGTTGCAGTTGCCGCATATACCACAGCTAACGCCCGTCTTGAACTTTACAAATATTTAAAGCAGTTGGACAGACGTGTCTTGTACTTCGATACGGATTCTATTATTTTTACTGAAAAACCGGGCGAATGGACCCCCGCAACAGGCGATTTCCTAGGAGACATCACAGACGAGATCGAATGTTACGGGCCTGGGAGTAAAATTGTGGGGTTTCTTTCAGAGGGGCCTAAGAACTATGCCTTTAAAGTTTTCTCGATAAAATCGAATACATTCGAACACGTGTGCAAAGTCAAAGGTATAACCTTGAATTACAAAAACTCACAGAACGTTAATTTTGAGAGTCTTAAAGACGTGGTTCTTAATATCGTTGAAAACACGTATGTTTAAACTGATCGAAAGATTATATCCAAACTCGAAAAGAAATTTTTCGGGTTCAATACACAAAAAGACGTAGGATTCAAGACGAATTTGATACGTTGCCGTACGGGTACAAAGCATAAATTGCTGATTGTTTTATTATGGTTTTTTATCTCACCTAGTGCTCTAGGAAATGTTAATTCTTTTACACTTTATACTTTTTAACCGGTAAATAGTACTACTTAATTATATATTATTATTCATTATTAGTTATTTTTGTTATGTAGTTTACTGTATAAATTTATTTTCTTAATGTTGATTTTACTTTATATCACACTGTTAATTATTTTTAGATCTCTTTAAGACAGTATACGAAACATAACGTATAAGTTAACCATTAAACTAGTTACATTGTAATTCACTTTGTGAATAATGTTTTAGTATTTTATAAAATACAATTTAGGATCTAGTTGGTAAAAATATTAGATATTGTCAAATAAATCTTTATTTCCAATAAATTTTTATAAATTTAACAAATTCGTTTTCGTAAAACATAAATTGTACAATAATATAATAAATTTCAAAAATTCTAAAGATTAATATTACAAAGTTTACAAAATAAATACATAAGACAATATTGCCCACAGAAGCCAGAATGAAAATCTTGCAGTGTTTGACCATTATAAACCAAAGTTCGGCAATTACTTTCTAAGAATTTTTTGTAAGTATTCTCAGGAGAATAAAAGAATCAAAGTATTCCCCATGGCCGTATTGGTCAATAAAAAATGCGGCCCAGTGTTGTCCTGGTTTGTTTGAGGGATCGGTGTTTGCAATCACAGCAGCAGGTCTCGGTATACGATGTGGAAGTTGATTATGAGCACAGACAATGCGTTGTACATTCTTGATGGTTGGGATACTCATCAGATGGTGTGCCAGTTCGAGTTGATACATCTTTACTATTTGTTTTGAACCATTCACACAATATTAATGCATGTTCTAATGCACATGAAGGGTTTTCAATATGATATTGAAGACATTTGACGGCTTCTACATCTTTCTTTAACACATTAAACGACGGGCACTCCATCCCTTCCATGTTGACTATCGGTTTATTCAAAAATAGAGTGTACTGTTTTTCGAGGCCTTTTACAAAAATGGTGTTGAATGGTTCTAGAATCTTTCCAAGTTCAACTTCAAAATCTTCAAAATTTATGTACCCTCCACTCCATCGCAATCCGTGAAAATAATTTTCCAAATAACGGATTTCTCGTTTTACCGAATACGGTAAAGTTGAAAATTTACAGGGTGGTTTTATAAACAAAACTTCACAACATTCACCATCTGAAGATACGACACTAATTTCCTTAGGTATAAATTTTCTGTCTTCTCCTCGAAATCCCAGCAGGTCAACAAAAGCGTTCATGTTGACACGTGATGTTTAGTAACTGGTAGGTTTTCAACTACTGAAATCAATCATAACATTTCAGTGTTTATCAATCTCGATGACGTTCTCGAACTGTTCGTATACTAAACCATTTACAGTTTCCACTAACGCTTCGTCAAATCCTACTTCTATGCGCAAGGAACCGTTTTCTACAAGATTCCAATGTGTACTTATGTTGGCAGATAAATCAGGCGTTAAATCGAACGCTGTTAAACAATAACCTTTAGCGTAATATTCGAGAGAGATTTCATTTCCTTCATTTAGAAAATGAATACCGATTCCAGAAAACAATGTATGATACGCGCGTACGTATGATCCCGACTTTGTAAAATCCGGTTGAAGTGCTTTAGAGGGAATTTGTTGCCCATCAATGTATAGTGACAGATAATTAATTTTATAATGTTGAAAATTGTAAGAATTAACGGTATAATCTCCATTAAACGTTTTATTCGACACAAAACCGATAATGCAACGTTTCGGTAACTGACCCAAGAACACATTATCTAAAGATTTTCTCTGAAGTCCAGACGGAATAGTTAATACTTTAACATCGGCTTTAGTTATTGGATACTTTGCTGGAGTAGAATCCAACGCTTTCGTATGAGCAAGAAGTATTGTAGGGTTAATTATCATTCTTCATACCAACAAAGTCGCATCTAAGATTTTAACTTTGTATGTTGATAATGCGGCCATTAGATTAAACGAATCTCTTGAACGAACAAATTTGATTTTCATTTCAACACTGTTGATTAAAATTTTTCCTGATTGAATATATCGGAATGCACGTGCCCTATCATTTCAAAATGTTTACTCGTCGATGTCAATGTTTTACGTTTGTTAAATCCTGCGTTATCTTCGCCAGTGCTATCAAATTTTCCCGGTGTATCTTTATACCAAAAACTACAAGTTAGATGTGACTGTTTTGCATCGGGTCCGTAATTGAGCACCGTTTCTATGTAGGATCGGTACGCGTAAGTATTATTTGGTGGAGAAACAAGTTTTTGGTTTAAATAAAATTCAACCTGATTAAATCACGAATGCATACAGTTATTTACTGGGGCTACAACTTCGTCCGCTGGTAAAACTGTATCGTCCTGCTTCACGATTTTAGCTGTTATGTAGAGCCACGTTTCCCAAAGTATGGGTCGCGACCCGGTACCGGGTCACGAGATAGATGATACCGGGTCACCGATGTGCTCGACTATACTCCGAGTAACCCACCAAGCGCGCTCATAATGCAAGATGAGACGAACGGCGCATGGCGTGAACAGCTTTCGCTTCTACCTACACCACGTGCTCGTCTACTTCAGTAAAGTTCAGTTTCAGTTTCAGTAGCGAGCCGAGACTCGACTAGTAATCACATGTGTATTAACAATAATTCTGGTGTTTGTAATTTGTATTAGTTTTTACGCAATGGATAAATGGTTGTTGAAACAAAATTCTGTGAGTAGCACAAATAAACAATCGAGTGATGACGATCCGATCGCAGGTTCTTCAAGTAACGTGATCACTGAGTCGAGTAATTTGCAGCAAAGTTTAAGTACTGGTAGTGGTACCAACAAACGCCCCCACGATGCACCGCAGTCGACCATTATGAAGAAGAAGAAGAAGGCTTGGACCAGACAATACCTAGAAGACTACAAACAGTTTGGTTTCATCAATGGTACTGACAACAAACCACTGTGTGTTATTTGTAATTCGACGCTTTCTAATGAGTCTATGAAACCATCAAAGTTAAGGAGCCACTTAGTACTAAAACATACAGAGTATGTTGATAAACCTAAAGACTTTTTCTTAAACAAAAAGTGAGAACTAACTGTTACTAAAAAAAACCTGTCTTCATTTTTTTCTTGTAGTGCTCAAAGTGAAAATCTTGTACTGGAGAAACTAATACTTTCCGCCATAAAAATAGTTGCCTCTCGAATTTATGATAAAAAACAAGAGAGGCTTGTAAAGTCGCTGGCTCTTTCAAATAATACTGTAAAGCGCAGAATCGTTGAGATAGCAGACAACATTGAAGAAACAGTCGTAACTCACTTAAAACAGTGTACATTATTGTTGACGAAAAGTACAGACGTAGCAGATAATGCAAATTTGATGTGTTTTGTGAGATATGATTTTGAAAATAGTGTTCACGAAGAGTTCTTGTTTTGTAAACCTCTTACAACAAGAACAACAGCTGAGGCAATATTTTACTTGATTGACTGTTATTTAAAGAAAAATGGCGTTGAACGGAGGAAAAGTGTATTGCTGAGTAGCGATGGGGCACGTGCAATAGCAGGCGTTCGTACTGGACTGTTTCCTAGAATCAAAGCTGTAGCTCCTGACTGCGTATGGGTACATTGTAGCATCCATAGAGAAGCACTTGCTGCCACTGCTTCTAACAGAAACAATGCAACAGTGCATAAAATTTATTAATTTCATCAAATCCCGTCCATTAAACTCGAGACTATTCTCTAATTTGTGCAAAGAAAAGGGAAGTGAACATGAACATCTTTTTCTACATTGTGAGGTGCAATGGCTATCGCGAGGAAATGTTTTGAAAAGACTCATAGAGTTAAAAGAAGAAGTGTCAGTGTTTTTAGAAGAACATCCGCCCTCAGCAAAGGATGTAATATCACCATTCAAAGACAATTTTCGTGATGTTAATTTGATATTTTTGACTTTTTAAATAACTTAAATCTGACATTACAAGGCAACAACGTAACTGTATTCAAAGTGCAAGAAAAGATAGAAGCTGACATGAAAAAACTCAACTATTGGTTACGTCGCGCGGAAGCAGGATATTACAATGTTTTTACAAAGTTGACTGAAGTACAAAAGCAGTATAATATGGGTTCATTACCTGAAGATGTCTCAGTTGCTATCAAAGAACATTTATTAGGTTTAGAAAGCTGTCTGAAGAAATATTTTCCTCCAATAAGCAGCACCAATGCGGAATCCATTTACGGTAAACATAGAGACTGACACAGAACTGCCACATGGAGATTGAGTTTGAGTCTCTCATTGAAATGTCTTGTGACACATCACTCAAAGACATATTCTTAAGACAGCCACTGATAAAATTATGGTTATCATGTCGTCAGGAATATCCCGCTTTATTAGAAAAAGCAATTAAATTTTTGATGCCATTTGCGACAACTTATAAATGTGAAGCAGGGTTCTCAACTTTGGTATTCCTAAAAAACAAGTATAGGAACAGATTAGCAGTCGAACCGGACCTAAGAATAAAATTAACATCGTTTCCTGCAAACTTGAAGATTTTAGTTAATAAGAAAGAGCTTCATACTTCTCAGTAATAAAATTTTGTTAAATGCTTTTTCACTTTTTTCACTGTATTTTTGTTATACTTCATTACTTAAACGTTCTGTAACCAAAACACGATTAAAACTGATTTTGCTATTATAAATATGAATATATTATATTTGTACTGCACAATCCTACCAATTGACATCAACAATCTAATATTGTTTTCCGTACTGTAAATATATTAACAGTCAAAAGGTCACGAATATAAACTTAGTAAATAACCGGGTCACGAAAAAAAAACTTTGGGAAACGCTGATGTAGAGCATCGTTTGACTTAAATCCAAGTAATCGTTACCGTTACCCGGTACGACAAATTCGATGAGAGCATCGTCGCTTAGTGAAGATAGAGGTTTATAAAAAATCCATTCACCTCCTTCTATAGAAGTTTGAGTTGACGGGAGGGCGAATAAATCTAATTCAGGTTTGACGCATTCACAAGATTGGGCGTGGAGAAAACCCATTGTTAATTTTTTCCCAAAAATATCGTCATAAACGAGATTAGTAACTTTTCGCCGAGGTTTTAACGTATTTCTGTTAATAGCTAGCGATGACTGATAACTTTTTGTTTGACGAAGCTTTTTATATCCCGATCCTTGCATTAGTCTTGATTTTGTCATCTGCTTTACGTTTAAGATTTTGGCCGCTTCTATGACGTCGCCTAAAATATTGGATCCTGATCTTAACACTTCTTTTCCTACAGCTTTGGCGCCAGATTTAAATAATGGAAAGAAGGATCCAAAAAATTCCTCCTAACCAACTCCCTATACCGTGCCCTCGTTGATAGGGGGCTCCTCTGTAAATTGCACCGATTCCGCTACCGGCTTGATGAATGTAATAATGTTGATACGGAAAAGTCATATTTACGCAAGTTTTTTAAAATGAAGTTTCAAATTCAAAGTTCCAAACTCGAATGGCATTGAAGCTCAGTAGAGTATCTATGTTCGTTCTGGACCAATTTCCCCTGACCGGGTATGCAACCTGCAACAACAGGAAGTTGGGCGTGGCATACACGCTTGTGATTGGTTGTAGGAAGTGAGAGGGCGCGGCATTCGCGATTGTGATTGGTTGTGGTTAGGCAAAGTAGGTGTAACTTGTCGGCCATGTCGACGTCTGTGATTGGTTGAGTTCTATGATTGGCTACCACGTTAACGATAGTGATTGGCTATGCATTCGGCCATGTTTGTGTTTGTGATTGGCTGACACACGTAAAGTAGGCTTGACTAGTCGATCACGTTGGCGTGTAAATGAAGCGAAGGCCGGGGGGTCGAGCGGGGGGCGCATGCTTGAGTGCAGAATGATATTCAGTTTATATTGAATCCATTAGTTCGATGCGATGAATCCGTTTGAGAAAGATCAGTTTTTATCACCTTCTCGTTTATGCGTACTTTATTTTACGGAAAGAGCAATAAATCAACATCGAGAACTGGGTGAATTGAAAAAGATGAATGAATTTAATTTGATGTGGCTACCTCAGGCTTATTTAAACACTGATACTAAACATACGGAAATCCATGAAGCTTGGGATAAGTTACCTTTGGAAGTGAGAAACGACAAAGAAATACAAACGTACCGTTTGTGCGAAGAACATTGGAATTTACCAGAATCACCAGTTCACATCGATGGTCCTGCACCTCAAATTCGAAATTGTATTGGGTGTAGATTAAAATTAAAAGTGAGGTAAATAAATGATAACATTTGATTTTTTTATTGTTTGAAATAATTGTGTAGTTGAATAAACAAAATTTTTTAACGTAAACGTTTTATTATTATTATTATTATAAAATGCGTTTTTTACATATAAAAGCAACATTATTTGATCTAATTTATATAACATCTTAATGTCTGAAAAAAAAAACAATTTTTAGTTATAAAAAGAACTAAAAACGGGAAAATACTTACATTTGCAGTGTTCAATTCTGAATAACTTCTAATTTTACGTTTTGAACATCAACGTTTTCGTATACTAATGCTAAATGATCTAATTCAGTAACCACATCCGCGAATATATAGGCTTCTTCATTCGGGCCTGCACACAAACTACGTTGGTTCAGCGATATTACATCAGATTTTGTTATTTGAATGTAATTCCTTGTTTCACTATAGGTTACGTGGATTATAAATTTAATATTGCATCGCATTAACGAATTTTGTATTAAAATGAAGGCAGTGAAATCCTTCATTTCTTCAACTATACCATCAATGCGAGTATTTTCAAATTCTACACTCACGAATTTCATCATGGTTACACAATTCAAAACTCTGCAGCGAAATGTTAAGTAGCAATTATAATTATTAAGAAGAAATACATATCGCTAAGTAGTACGGAAGAGGTTTAAGATTTCCTTATCAGTATCTATTGAAAAAATCAATAGCATGGTTAAAATAATAACATAATAAGGTTGAGAAAAACAAATTGTTAAGAATTTATTGTTAAGTTTTTTATTATCAGCATCGATTTAGGAAAACTATTCAACTTTAGTTAACAATGATAAGGTAAAATAATACCATAATCAAAGAGAAAGTATAATTTGAAAGAAATTTGTTGGTACGGAAGTGATATTTAAATTTTTCTTATCTTAATTAGCGATGATAAGGTTAAGGTAAAAATAATAATAACCATTGTATATAAGAACAATTAGAAAAATATTAACCGCTAAAAAATTCTTATTAGTACGGAAGGAATTTTCTTATCAGCATCTATATATGTGTATGAAAGCTGTGTTAAACTTCACTGAAATGGAAGACTATAGATTGTATGGATTGGTGCGCTGCAGATTTGATTCGAACCATTGGATAAAGAGCTCCCGGATGGATATCCATTACTGGAAAGCCCATAAAAAAGAGATGCTTGAATGTCGGGTGAGTACCTACTTTTTTATTTTTTACATTTAATTCTCTTAGGGAGCTATAAAGTTTATGTAAATTTATCTTGCTTATTTTTAGAAATGTTTTCCTGATTTTGCATAAACATATAGCTAATATTATTATTTATGTCGTGCAGGCAGAAATCTGAAATTGTTCCGAGTGATATAACAGCCTTAAGTAAATATTATCGATTTTAAATAATTTATATTTTTTACACTTAAGTAAATATTATATCTGTGTTGTTTTTGTTTTAGTCTAATAATAATCTGCAGCGACCACCACCACCACCACCACCGTCACCATCATTCACACCACCACCGCTACCACCGTAACCATTGTATTTACATTATAAAATAAAAAAATTTATTATTGCGAATTTTTATTACATTAATAAGATTATTACCACTTTTTTTACAGAAGTTAAATTTTACATAGTTACCAACTAACATTTTGATCTTCTATTAACACTAGCTTTGAAATCAATTGCCACAGTTGTTGCAAAATACTTTCGTTTGGACAAATTTTATTAACAATTTCTAATTTATTTGAACCTACCGTTACTAATTTATTAATAAATTCGTTGTATTGATAATAACGATATTTATTGAAAAATACAAAAATCCATCAGTATTTCGAAATACTCCAGAAATTTGTGTAGGAGATCCTTCAAATTCTTTTGCCTCGATATCCATATTTGATGGGTGTGTAAGTACATTCATTTAATTCAAGAAAATAGTTATCATCGTAAAAATAAATGTGCGACCGTTGTATGAGTTTACTGCAGCTGTAATTTTAAATTTTGCATTAATTCCAAAATCACCTTGCTTTTTCGGAAATCCATCTATTAATTTCAGTGCAGGGTATGACATCATATAAACATCATCTTTAATAAAAAACACAATTTCTCCGCTTGGTCTTCGATATATACCGTCAATTTTCTGAAAATTTGTTGGTAAAAAGTTTAACCAATCAGTGATAATTATAGGTTCTTGATATTTATTTTCTTCTATTTTACCTATCCAAACATACTCTTTGTAAAAAATATATTTATATTCATTTATTATTAAAAATGTTTTAAGATGTTCTTGAATTTTACATAAATCAGGATAAGATTTTTTTAGGTTTCTTGTAATTACAGTTGACTTCGCCGTTGGTTTCGGATGTTTCGTAGTTTTTGAAGGTTTCACGTTGTATAAACTTTGAACAGCTAATTGATCATCGATAGGTAATTGATAGTTGCTGAAATGAAACGACGAGGATGATGAAGGTTCGTGATGGTAAGCAAACATTAACGCATTTTCATCTTGTGAATGATCAATACCAATGGCATGTCCTATTTAATGTGCTAATACAAGAAACAGGGAATGTTTATTTGATAAAAGCGTAAGTTCTTCGTTCCAATTACGAGCAATATTAATGTGCACTTCCGCTGCAGCGCTATTATCTGAAGGAGGAAAAAATGCGTGACCTAAGACATCATCTGCAAATGAGTATGGACATCTTTGACGGGTGCTATCTTTTAAATGATCTCTTCTTTTGAATGAAATAATTATGTTTGGATTAGTAAAAGAATGTTCAAATTTAATGTCTCCATATTTTTCACACAAATTAAACGCTGCTTGTGCAACAGATATTTGTTTATTAGTTCCTCCAGGGAAATTCCATTTAACAACATCTAACTTCCAACGCGTTTTTCGAACAATATATGGAACTATATCAGCAAACCCGCATCTGGGAGATTCCATTAATTTTTTAGTTTCTTCATCTAATGTTGTGGTAATTGTTAAATTGTAAAACTCTTGAAATATGTTTAACCCAAATTGTAATGTGGAAAAATTTTTACTTGACACAGATAAGGATTCGGTTTCAGTAGTATCAAGATATCCATATGTTTCTAAATAAATTTTAGTTTGTTCAAAATCATCACAACACGCTCCTTCATTGTTAAAGAGAAACAGGAACAACGACTGAATTATTGTCACAACATTCATTGATAACATCTTTTATACTAATTAAAGAAGGTTTTATATTTTAATTTATTACAGAACATTTTTTTTAATTTAAATGACGCGCGAGTGTCCGCGGTTTTCCTGCGGAACTAACGATGCGTAATTATACAAACTTTTAATTAGATTGTAGAAATAAGTAAGTTATTTTTAGAACAGTGTAATCGAAGTGTATAAAAGGAATTGTTTTATTTTGAGAATATGAATTGTGAAAAAGAAATGGCGGGGGAAGGTTTAAATATATTTGATAAAGTTCTTAATGTGTGCGAAAAAGCTTTCAAAATATTATCTTCAAAATCAGATTTAGTGCAATGTAAAAAATGGATAAGCCACGTATAAACAAATATTCGTTTATGTAAAAAGTATTAAAAACTGACATATTAAATGTGGGGGAAAAAAGACATTTAGAAACATTACAAGGACATTTTAAAAGGTTTAAAATCTTATTTGAAGTAAAGTGTAAAACAAAACAAAGTGGAAGTTTGAGAAAAAACAAAACAGAAGCGATCGAGTTATATGGAGAGAATTGGATACAGCGTTCAATGGTCGAGTAAGAACAGGAATCATTGTTAATTTAACTGTTAAGGATTGCAAACAATTTTTAGAAGAATGCTTCTATTTAATATATTCAAGATTACGTAATGTTCAAAAAAATTAAAAACGACAATTAAATTAAATGTAGGACTATGTGCGGAGTTTGTTCGTAAAAGTGGAAATGAAATTGTTTTTGATAAAACGAAAAACCATATGTTTTTATATGTGAATCTATTAAAGAGTGAACTTCAAAATTGGTACACCAATAATATAATCGATTATATTCTAAAAAAAATTGAGTGATTTTTCTAAAAAGGAAGCGGATGGGCTTTAAGTGAAATTATCTCGTTAGCAGTCAATATAAACAGTTGCAATGATTTTTTTAACGGATCTTCGTATGTGGAGTTGCCAATGGAAATTAAACATAAAAAAGCGTGCATTAATGTAAAAAATAACGATCAAGCCTGTTTCGCGTGGACTATTGTGTCGTCGCTCTATCCAGCGCAAAACCATTCAGATAGAACATCTTCTTATCCACACTATAGTGAAGTGTTAAATTTAAAGGATATTAATTTTCCAATGACAATTCCTCAGATAAAGGTTTTAAAAATACATCGAGCAATTAGATTTAGACAATCAGCATGGTTAAAACCATATATCGATCTGAATACTGAACTAAGAAAAAACGCGAAAAATGAGTTTGAAAAAAATTTATTTAAGCTTATGAATAACGCAGTTTTCGGAAAAACTATGGAAAACACAAAATAGTTAAATTGGTTACTCGTTGGGATAAAAGATATGGAGCAAATTATTATATTTCACGTCCTTATTTTCATAGTTTGACAATTTTTGATGAAAACACTTTAGCAATTGAAATGAATAAGACCGAGATCAAATTTATGAAACCATTGTACGTCAGGATGAGTATACTAGACATTTCTAAAATATTTGTATACGATTTTCATTATAATTATGTTTTACAAAGATTTTCAATCGACAGTTGTAAACTACTGTACACTGATACCGATAGTTTGATATATGAATTTCAATGTGAAGATGTGTACAAGATAATGAAACAAAATTTAGATAAATTTGATACGTCTGATTTTGAAGAGAATAATATACAGGGTGTTTCCTAAGTAATATAAAATATTATATGGGGCGCTTCGTCACTCAATTTTAAGACGAAAACTTCATATAAACATGTGTGATAAGTCTTGTCGTTAATGAGATACAGGGTGTTTTATTATTTTATTATGTAGCTTAGTAAACGTATCTGAACATGGTAAACGATTATTAGGATAACGCTGGGCATACATACGTCTAGCCTCTAAGGCATTACCATTCGCTAATCCATACAAAAAGTGCATATTAGCCATTTCGGCATTAGTAAACACAGGCATCGTTGTTAACTTAACCCAAAAAAGATCGTATTATTAACAATTTATTGTTCGTTGTTTGCGTTCGTTTTTAGGTTTGACACAGTTGTCAACGTTATTCCAAAGGCCACTTAGAATAAGCATGTTTTTCGAAAACCAGTAGAGTCACCAGGAAAATTAATTTCAAATACAATCAGAGCTGATTTATTATAAACAATTTAACACCCTGTATCTCATTAACGACAAGACTTATCACACATGTTTATATGAACTTTTCGTCTTAAAATTGAGTAACGAAACGCCCCATATAATATTTTAGATTACTTAGGAAACACCCTGTATACAACATACCTAGAGTTAACAAAAAAATTTTAGGTAAACTCAAAGATGAGAACAATGGAAAGATCATGACAGAATTTGTAGGGCTAAAATCAAAATTATACAGTATTAAAGTGGATGGTGAAGATGTTATCAAGAAAGTTAAAGGTGTTGTTGACTGTGTATTAAAAAGACTATATCTTTCGAAGACTATAAAATGTGTTTAAGAAACCGTTCAGAAAATATATCACGTGTGCAAAATCACATAAAATCATCAGCTCACAATGTATTTAGCATTAATTAGAAAAAGATAGTTTTATCATCCGATGATGATAAACGATTCGTTCTTCCAAATAACATAGATACGTTACCATGGGGACATTATTTGTTAAATAAATAGTGATAAAATAGTTCTTATCATGATATTAAATAAAAAATATACATTGTTTTATTAACCTGATTACTGAATTATCAATAAAACAGGAAGTAGTTAATTAAACCAACTACTATATAAGGATTAAACTAACTTTAACTCAACACAGTTCAGAAGTTGCCTTTGTTTAATAGTGAAAACGAAAAATGACTTCATTTTGTTATACATGCAATAAATATTTTTGCTTCTGTAGCAAATCTGTTGAAGTTCATAATACCGATTCCGAGCTATGTTGCACGGAATCAATACCAGAGAGCGCGTAAGTTTTTGTTTTATTGAAGAAAATCTTTTTATATTTCTGCTTCTGCAGGAAATCAATTGAAATCCTGAATGTTAATGCTGCTCAGTCGGTGCAAACTAATAATAATGTGTAAGTATTTTATTTTAATGACAACTATTTTTTAAAACAAGTTTTTTTTTTTAATTAGAATGCAAGAAAATAAGAAAAATCTTGCTCTCCGCAGTAACCGGCAGAGAGCTAATATCAGAGATAATCCATATCAAGATAGAAGATACGTTCCAGGTATATTACAAATACGTGCAAAACGTGACAATTAATTCTTTATTATCATACGTAGTTATTATAATAAATTACTTTGATTAATCCAAGATTTTTCGTTTAAACCTAACCATTTAACATAAAGCTTATTTCCTTTACGCTTAAGCACTTTTTCAACTAAATACACATCCGAATGTTTGGTTTTTTTAAGTTCAAATTGATAAAATCCTCCTAAAATTGGACGATGATGAAGATCTTCAATAAGGTATGTTGTTGGTTGTGTAATTTTAACTTCTTTAATTTTAAACAATTCTGTAGACCAGTTACGTGTGTAACCTTTTGAGAAAATATTCTTATTTTTACTTATTCGTACAATATCGCCAACTTTAAGGTTATTCTTCTTCTTAAACGTTTTTATGGAATCAAATATAGACAGTTTCGTTAGAGGTGTAACATCAATTGGTTTCATCTTGATAGTGTGATGTTTGCTATTGTTGTATTGAAATGTAATTTCATCTAAGACATCAATCCATTTTAATTTTCCACGCATACTGAACATTTTATACAAATTTGTTTTCAGAGTTCTAATTACTCGTTCAGCAATGCTAGCCTTCTTTACGCTGTATTTTGAGTAATGATTAATATTAAATTTCTTCATTAAATTTGAAAATTCCTGATTATAAAATTCAGTTCCTTGATCAGTCTGTAGATTTTTAGGAATCCTTTTCAAAGTGTTATTTATAATTGATTTCATAGCTGTTGCAACTTCATGTTTTGTTTTAGATTATAACGGTCGAGTCCATAAAAATTTAGAAAAACAATCAATTACCGCTAAAATGTATTTGTAACCTTTATTCTCTTTTCCATATCTTGTAAATTCCCCCAGATCCCCTTTCCATAAGTCATCGAATCCTTTAATTACAATTTTTCTTCGAGGAAACGATGTAAATCATCAACGACGTCTCGTTTCAACGACATTTTAATTATTAGTTATCATTTTTGTGAAACATTCTATATAAAGGTAAGTCTACGAGTTGAGACGTTTAAAAAATTGCGTGGCTTTTCAATGTAACCATCTTCATACAGTTCTTCAATATAATTTCATTATCCAAATTTGTGTTACCAGCCATCTTTTCAGCCCACAAAATTTGTAGTTTATCAATCAATTCGTGTACGTTGTTCCAATATTTGTATTCAATGTATTTTGAATTAGCTTTTTAAATAAACCATAACCTTCTTTAGAATTAAAAGATGATTGAGTAGTCGTTGCTAACAATGGTTTGATAACTTCAATGTATTTTCTACTTCGACTTCCTTTTAACTGTTCGTTAGGATTATTAAAACGTCGAATTGCATTTGTTTGTATCAATATTTTTTTATAATTTGTTTCATCATTTGATGTTAAAAAAAATGTTTTTATTTGGATCTGACATAACAAGTAATTCATATAATCCAGGAGTGCCTTCATATTTAACATCGTCAACAACTAAATCTTTACCAACAATATCAATAGACGTTTTACCAATCATCCATGTATTAGTTTCAACGTTGTAGTGAATACCATAAGTATGATCAATAGTGTTATCAGAATTTTTAATCATTCTCTCTACGTATATTCTAGGTAACTCGTGATATTGTTCTAAGAATGAATCCCCCGCTGGCGTATCCAAAATAGTTGCAGTTTTATTATTTACACCAATGTTAATGCTATCTTCAACACTTTGTTCAGGATGATAATTAGCAATCTCGTAGGAATCTAAAAATTCTGGCGAAGCAGAATATTTTCTTCCATAATTTCTAACAAAAGGTGTTACAAAATCTAACCTTGGTATCTTACTTTCTGATCTTGGTGTTGATGATTGTTTTCGTTTAGATCCATCTTTTTTAACATTAATATTCTTTAATTCATTACTTTTTTTATTAATTGTACTGGCAATGTCAGTAAGTGGTTCAATTAATGGTTGATAAATATCAGCAAATAGCGCTCACTTCTCGAAATTGTTGAAAATCTAAATTGCAACCAACGTGATCGTCATACACATGTTTTAAATTAAGATCATCTTGTTCAAATAAAATAATTAAATTTGCATTATCTCGGATAAGTTGTTTTGGTATTTTGCTGTATGTTTGACAGATAGAAACAATCGATTAAATTATGTCTACCCACGCTGAAGTATGCCTTAACGTTATCTTCCTTCTCACATGATATATCATCAAATATAGATATAGAATGTGGTTTTTCCGGCGCCACTATATCATCAGTTACTAAAGGTGTAATAATTTATCTCTTTTATGGGTTTAAGTACTTCATTTAAAAACTTATATTTACTTTGACTCAAGGATTTTGAATATACGTATATATTTTTAAATTTTAACCCATTAATGTCTGTAATTAGATTTAACATAACATTCGTTTTGCCACAATTGGATGTTCCACATATTATACCCCGCACACTATCTGGTAGCAAAACACCATGTTTCGCACTTTTTGTTTTATCATGAACATCATAATTTAATATAGGTAATTGACAGCTTTGTCGGCCGAACTTCATCTTTGGGATTTGATGCTTAACGTGCTGGCTGGTTAGACGTGTTTGTTGCTGCTCTGTCAGTGTGCATTATTATAATTATATATTGCTATCTATAAGTGTCAGTTGTGTGATATAAAATTCTATTAGTTCGCATCGCTATTATGCCTTTTACACGGGACCAAAAGCGGAATTACAAGAAATAATCAGTGAAACTGTAAATGCACTGATGAAAAATGAGACTTTCTTTACTAAGTTATGTGACAATATTTCTAAAACTATCGAAGCTAAATATGAAGAAAAATTTGTGATTTAAACCGTACCGCTACCTCATTAAAAAATAAAAATAAGTCACTAGTTAAAGAAATTGATCATCTGCACCAGTACTCGAGAAGGAATTGTTTGCGCATTTTTGGAGTGGAGGAATCTACAAATGAAAATGTTGAAGATAAAATTCTTGCTACCGTGAAGGGAAAAACTGGACTCGAAATCAATAAAGATTGGATCGATCATTGCCACAGAGTGGGTAAGAAGATTGACGGACGACCGCGTGCAATAATATTGAAGTTTACCAGTTATAAATTTAAACATGCAGTATTCAGTAATAAGAAACTGTTCAAAAATACGAAGATTTCCATCAAAGAAGACTTATCTAAACTACGTTTACAAGTGTTCAAGGTCGCTGCAAACAAATTCGACTTTAGAAACGTGTGGACTGTAGATGGTACTATCAAGGTAAAACGTCAAAATAATATCTTTTCTGTGACCTGCATGAATGACCTCGAGCAAATCGAATAATAATATTTACTTTGCTTTTTCATTTGCGATATGTCAATTTTGTTCACCTGCATTTATTTTCTTTTGTTAATCAATAAATTAACCGTTGAAATTTATTAAATTAGTCTTTCTGTTTATGTACTCTGATAAGAGCGGTAACCTACACGTATAAATTTTCACTCAGTCTATCTATAAATAGTGAAAATATATAACAAAAATATATATATTATTAATTTTGTTTTCTCTAATTTTAAGTTTTGTTTAGCGTTATGAAACAATTTAAGTTGTGTCATTTAAATGTTAGATCTCTAATACCCAAGTTTAATGATTTTAAAAATATTTTAATCAACAGTAGATGTTCTCTATTTGGTGTTACTGAAACTTGGTTGACTAATGATTTCCCATCTCATTCAATCAAAATTGACAATTACACTCTACTACGTAAAGACAGACCTACTAAAGGCGGTGGTGTATGTATGTACATTGATAAAGATATTAAATACTCTGTAATAAAAACTCCTACCAATCTTGAACAAATCTGGGTTTATATCTTTCTCAATAAACAAAAAATTGCTGTTGGTACTATTTATAAACCACCTCATCTACTGCTTAATGATTTTCTACATATGTTTGAGGAAACTATTTCGGACATATTGCCCTCATGTGACAGTGTCATATGTTTAGGGGATTTTAATATAGATATGCTAAAATTTGATATTGCTTCTACAAAATTTCGTGATATCTTGGACATGATGTGCCTGATACAAATTATTGATGAACCTACTCGAATCTCTAAGAACTGCCAAAGTTTATTGGATTTACTTATTATATCAAATAATGGCAAATTATCAGTTTTACATAAACAAATTTTGGAATGCAACATCGCTGATCACCATTTAATTACATGTACATTTTCACTACTGGCCAAAACTAACCCCTCTACAATTCGTTGTAGAGACTTTTCCACATTTAATCTAGAAGATTTTCTACAAGACTTGTACGTTGTGCCTTGGTTTTTAATATTTGATATGCACAATATCGATGACAAGATTAATTTTCTTAATTATAATCTTAATGCTATCTTCGATATTCATGCGCCTTTTAAGGTCTTTAGGAGTTGTAAACCTAGTAAACCTTGGATTACTGATAATATAAAGTTCATGAGTAAACTAAAGGACAAAGCGCTTGCTAAATTTAAGAAAACTAAACAATTAGCTCACTGGGACTACTACAAATCGCTAAGAAATCTCATAACTGCTACAACCTCTCGAGAAAAAAAGGCATATTTACAATTTAAATTTAATAATACTAGTAACACTAAAAATATCTGGAAAGAATTTCACAAATTGAATATAACTTCTAATCGTAAAAATAATGATTTACCAGAAAATTTAAGAGATCTTAATCGCATTAATGCCTTCTTTCAAAATTCGTCCAATATGAATTATACTTTAAACAATGAGCTGTATATTTTTACGCCACTAATGTTAAATGCGTAAATATTCAGGAATTCAAATTTAACGTCTCTAATGATTTAGAAATTTCAAAACTAATTTCGTCAATAAAAACATCCTCTTGTGGGCCTGATAATATCAATATTAAACTTCTACAGATATGTTGTCCTCACTTAATTCAATATTTCACCCATATTATAAATTTTTGCATCACGGAGAGTGTCTATCCAGATATTTGGAAATATGCCTTTGTTGTGCCAGTACCAAAGGTGGATTCGCCTACTGAACTCAATCACTTGAGACCGATAAGCATACTGTGTACTTTGTCCAAAGTCTTTGAAAAAAATAATCGATAAACAAATTCGCGATCACCTTAATAGTTATAAGTTACTACCAACTATGCAATCAGGATTCAGACCTGGTTATAGTTGCACTACAGCACTAATGGATATTATTGATTATTGTCTACGATCAACTGACAACAATAAATTAACGATTTTAATTCTACTCGATTTCTCGAAGGCCTTCGATACAATTAGTCACGAACTCTTATTATCTATATTGCATTACGTAGGATTTGGTCCATCTGCAGTTTCTCTAATAAAAAACTACCTTAGCAATAGCAGACAAATTATAAAATATCAACACCTTTTCTCTGATTCTAAAGAAATGTTGAGAGGTATTCCACAGGGCTCTATTCTAGGACCCTTACTTTACTGCATTTACACTAACAATATTGAAGCTTGTTTTAAAATTGTAAATACCATATGTATGCTGATGACACGCAACTTTTCTTCTCTTTTGCGTTTAGTCAACTGAAGGAAGCTTTGTTTTTAGTTAATAAAGATATGGAAAGCCTGTTGGAATACTCTACAACGCATTCTTTGCGAATTAACTCTAACAAATCTCACGTTATGTTGTTTGGTCGTAGGAAGGACAGAAGTGCTGCTATTCCACTTTTGAAAGTGAATGTAGGCGATGTTACTCTATCAATTACTGATGTGTGCAAAAACTTAGGGCTGTTTATTGATAAAGAATTACGTTTTGACTATCATATCTCTCGTTGTATTCAAAAAGCTTACCATAATTTAAAGATGTTATACGCGCATCGCTATTGCTTAACTAGAGATATGAAGATTCTTCTTTGTGATGCCTTAGTATTATCACATTTTAATTACTGCGATGCAATTTATGATTCTTGCATTACAGATGGTACGAAGGTAAGAATTCAACGTGCACAAAATTCGTGTCTCAGATTTATCTTTAATATTCGTAAGTTCCAACGCATCACACATAAGTTACGTGAAGCTAACTGGCTCAACATGTCCAATAGACGTACATTACATACAACTGTCTTTTTTTTCAAAATAATACGATATAAAAGTCCTCCTTACCTTTTCAATAAGCTGTCATTTAGAAAGGACCAACATAGTGTAAATATAAGATCTAAACAGATGTTGACTGCTCCTATTCACAAAACATCACTCTTTAGAAGATCTTTTCTCATAACATTGTAAAATGTTATAATAAAATACCAGAGTCTTTAAAAAAATTATCATTAGCACAATTCAAAATAGAATTTAAACACACACTACTCCATAATTAATTTTTATCATTTAATTTCTTGGGTATTAGAAGATCTGATGTCGAACTTTGATGTATTAATATATACTTCTTTTTCTCTTATTATTCTTTTGTTTTTTATTAAATTTTTTTTTTTTATTTTCTCTTTAATTTTTGTTTATATACTACTTTTTTACTTGTATTCCGCTAGTATAATATTATAACAAAATAATTAATTTTATCTGGGCCTGGTGGGAGACCAGTTAATTAGTAAGTATCTACTACTTAACTGAACTAGGTCCGTTTTCCCTAGCTGTATAAACTACATGTAAAAAAAAATACATTGTTTTTTTTTGTTTTGAGGAAATAAATGTACTTATTATTATTATTATTATTATAATAAGAGGAAAGTATAAAAGTCAACTTATTTATAGACATTTTTTATTATAGAAACTTTACAAACTATTGTTATTTACAATCTTTTAACATCTCCTGTAAGTGGATTATATTGCATAATCGCATCGTGTAAGATGAGACAATAGGCAACAGTTCCTGTTTCGAAGTTCTTCAGCGATTCAATTTCCAGTTTAATATCAACAGTTGATGATTTTAAATTTTCGTTTTGTCTAGAACAATCAATTACAAACAGTGGACATTTTTTAAATTCAGCATAGTTAAATAATGGTTCTCTAATTCCTTTGTTGTAGTAGCTAGATTGCAAATTTATGTAATTTTGATAGGCTACAATATATTTGTTTTTGGAAAAATCCATATGCATCGGTTCGTATGGATAGCTCTCCGAATTGAGATGAAGCTTACTGTTTGTAATATCAGTATCACTAAATTGACTTGCATCATCAGCTTTAGAGTTCTTCATATTTTTCTGAAATGCTACAATTATCCATCGAGGTTTTTCTAATTGCGTTGATATTTTGACAGGCCATATATCAAGTTTTGTTGCTTTGAGAGCAGGCAATTCATATATTTCCCATTGTCGAAATGGTAGATTAATTGTAGCATTTCGGTTTAAATTATTAAATAATTCAATTTTTGCGTTATCACTTAGAGTTAAATGTGGAACTTTCCAGGCAATTTTTGTTAGAGTTATACTCCCTGTTCCTCCACCCTTATAACAATCCAAATCAGTTCGTGAACGAATTAATATTAACTCTTGACGCATATTGATGACGTGATTGTAGTTTTCGGCAAATCCAAATAAATGTTTAAGCGGAATATTCACAAAGAAGTATTTTTCCTTAGTTGCAATATTATCGTATACTGTTGATAACTTCCCATCATTAGCCCATCCCGCACTGCTTAAGGCGATATTTTCATAAGATGTATATGATAGATACCCTTTTATTGATGATGTTATACCTGGTAATCTACACATATCACCTTTTTGCCCATTTAACTCGTATCTTATTTCTTCAAACAGGAAGCAAGGGAAATTGTTTGTTAAAGTGCATGTTTTCCCTGCAGGAGTTTCATCTGTTTGTTTAATTACCCCGTCAATATAGATAGAACTATCATACGTGGCTGTGATTAAATCTTGGCTTTGAATCACTATTCGAACTTCATCGGAAAGTCCATAAGTAGGTGAACCGTATGGTAAATATGTATGAACGTCATTTCTATTAATTGTTTCATCAAAATTAACATTTTCGAAAATATTTAATTGTTGTTCTGGCATGATGTAATAACTTTTAAACCAATAGATTTTTAAAACAATGTTTCAGCTGGCGTGAGACGTTGTTCAGCGCGATGCAGATTATTATTCACAAATGATACATCAAACCCGCAACCGCTCTTCTTATAATAATTTGATTGTTGATAATTAAGCTTTAAAACCATATTGTTTTAGTTCTAAATACACTGTAAATCGCTCGTTTCCGAAATCAATCAACTCACCGTCTTGATTGATGAGATTGATATTAATGTTACTGATTGTATCAGTGTTGATAAATAAATATAAAGGATTCGGAGGTGTGTTTATCAATCTAAATCCTGGTTCGACACAAATCGGTATTTCATAAAGTATGCGAGCAGGTACGCCATCTTTGTATGATCCTGTGATAATATTGCACTCAATCTGAATATTGGTACTATCTATTACTTGAACATTTAAATCAGATTCATAGGTTTTAAAAGTCTTTAGAATTTTAGGTGAGAATCCAAGCATGTGAGCAATACTGTCCGATTTAGTGAAATCTATTTCAAAACTTCATGTGACTTCACATTTCTGTGTATTATTATTAGCTTTTATTTCTAAGATTAGATCTACTCTGTTTGTGTCTAGTGATATTTTCTTTTGCAGATATCTTACCAATTCCTTAATTTCATAAGAACCATAAGGTATTTCTATAGTTTCAGATTTTTTATCAATCGTGTAGTAAAATTTATTATTTTTGGATGTTATGTTCCTTATAGAATTATATCCAAAAAATCCGATTAATCCTAAAACATGGTTATAATTCGGATTTAATTCAATTGGAGGATAAAATGAGTAGTTCAAGGTGTTTCCGACACCTGTTAAACTAAAAGACACCGACATGACTGAACACATAATTTATTTACACTTTATTATTATACAAAAAATTGAGACATAAATGTCCACAAATTATACTATCAAATTTTTGTTCTCTATCATAATTATAATAAACATTACAATCTAAAAAGTATCTAATTGCTTCTTTAGGTGGTGGAAGATCACCAAACTATCATAATACCAAACACGTTTATTTCTTTTTTTGTAGCATACCCAATGAGTTCCCCTACCATATCGACTATCTAAATTAATAATCCCCGATTCATTTTTCCATGGTGATTGCGGTAAATTGTCACGCATAAATACATCACGAAAATAAGGAACATTTTCAGCATATTTTCTCAAATCGATATCGGTTAAGGGTCTCTTGGGTAATCTTATTAGTTTTTTGAATAAGGTTTTAAATATAAGGCGCTTCTTGTTTTATAAGGTTTCAAGTACAAAGCGCTTCCTGTCTTATACGGTTTCAAAACAAACCGTTACCCTTTTACCTAACGCTATAGCTTCCATGGTTTGATTATGACGTGTACTTTCTTCTAACTGTTTTTTTTTTGCTTCTTTCGCATCGTTAACTGCTTTAGCTATTCCGGATGCTCCACCTGCTAAGGCGCCTGCTGCAGAAAGTCCCGCAAATAATGGTATTAAGAATGGTATGAATCCCCCTTGTTTAGGTATAGGTATTATACGAGGTACATTTAAGTTTCGTTTTCCAATTGTTTTAATGACACGATGCGCAATTCCAAGCGCGTTCTTTATTTTTTCCTTAATCCCTTCACCTTCTTTACCATTACTACATAGTTTTCCTATTTTTTTCAATATGGATTTGAAAGAAAACTTTGTTTTCTTATTAGCAACACCACCACCACCTGATTTTCGCTTCTTTTTACCCTTATGTTTTCGTTTTCTTCTAGCACACCCCATTCCTAATTTCCGTTTTACATTCATGGCTCCAGCTACTGCTAAAGCAGCCGTTCGTTCTCCAAAACTAGCGTCCGTTGATTTTCCTCTCTCACAAGATTTTTCTTGTAATACTTTGTCAGCTTGATGTCGTTCGTTTATATGTTTATGATCTCGATAAGCAATATCGTGCTCTCTACAAGCAGCGTCTAAGGGATTTTATACCTGGTCCACAATACTGATAAGAGGGTAAATGTAATTCAAACGGTAAATGATTTATTAACTTAATCAGCAGACCCTCCCCCCTCTGTGGAGTTAACATTACTACTATCATACATAATTAGGTAAAAATAATTTTATACTTTTATGAATGAAAGTTAAAACATTTCATCTCCCACCACTTTATTCCCTTGTTTTTCTAAAGGTGGATATATAAAATGAAATGCGTTACATTACAATTAACTAGAATATGTTAGTTATTGACGTGCAGTGTTAGTAGAGTATCTATGTACGTTCTGGACCAATTTCCCCTGACCAGGTATGCAACCTGCAACAACAGGAAGTTGGGCGTGGCATACACGCTTGTGATTGGTTGTAGGAAGTGAGAGGGTGCGGCATTCGCGATTGTGATTGGTTGTGGTTGGGCAAAGTAGGCGTAACTTGTCGGCCATGTCGACGTCTGTGATTGTTTGAGTTCTATGATTGGCTACCACGTTAACGATAATGATTGGCTATGCATTCGGCCATGTTTGTGTTTGTGATTGGCTGACACACGTAAAGTAGGCTTGACTAGTCGATCACGTTGGCGTGTAAATGAAGCGAGGGCCGGGGGGTCGAGCGGGGGGCGCATGCTTGAGTGCAGAATGATATTCAGTTTATATTGAATCCCTTAGTTCGATGCGATGAATCCGTTTGAGAAAGATCACCTTCTCGTTTATGCGTACTTTATTTTACGGAAAGAGCAATAAATCAACATCGAGAACTGGGTGAATTGAAAAAGATGAATGAATTTAATTTGATGTGGCTACCTCAGGCTTATTTAAAAACTCATACTAAACATACGGAAATCCATGAAGCTTGGGATAAGTTACCTTTGGAAGTAAGAAACGACAAAGAAATGCAAACGTACCGTTTGTGCGAAGAACATTGGAATTTACCAGAATCACCAGTTCACATCGATGGTCCTGCACCTCAAATTCGAAATTGTATTGGGTGTAGATTAAAATTAAAAGTGAGGTAAATAAATGATAACATTTAATTTTTTTATTGTTTGAAATAATTGTGTAGTTGAATAAACAAAATTTTTTAACGTAAACGTTTTATTATTATTATTATTATTATTATAAAAATGCGTTTTTTACATATAAAAGCAACATTATTTGGAGATATCTAATTTATAAAACATCTTAATGTCTGAAAAAAAACAATTTTTAGCGGGAAAATACTTACATTTGCAGTGTTGAATTCTAAATAACTTCTAATTTTACGTATTGAACATCAACGTTTCCGTATACTAATGCTAAATGATCTAATTCAGTAACCACATCCGCGAATATATAGGCTTCTTCATTCGGGCCTGCACACAAACTACGTTGGTTCAGCGATATTACATCAGATTTTGTTATTTGAATGTAATTCCTTGTTTCACTATAGGTTACGTGGATTATAAATTTAATATTGCATCGCATTAACGAATTTTGTGTTAAAATGAAGGCAGTGAAATCCTTCATTTCTTCAACTATACCATCAATGCGAGTATTTTCAAATTCTACACTCACGAATTTCATCATGGTTACACAATTCAAAACTCTGCAGCGAAATGTTAAGTAGCAATTATAATTATGCAGGTTATATAATTAAGAAGAAATACATATCGCTAAGTAGTACGGAAGAGGTTTAAGATTTCTTATCAGTATCTATTGAAAAAATCAATAGCATGGTTAAAATAATAACATAATAAGGTTGAGAAAAACAAATTGTTAAGAATTTATTGTTAAGTTTTTTATTATCAGCATCAATTTAGGAAAACTATTCAACTTTAGTTAACAATGATAAGGTAAAATAATAACATAATCAAAGAGAAAGTATAATTTGAAAGAAATTTGTTGGTACGGAAGTGATATTTAAATTTTTCTTATCTTAATTAGCGATGATAAGATTAAGGTAAAAATAATAATAACCATTATATATAAGAACAATTAGAAAAATATTAACCGCTAAAAAATTCTTATTTTGTACGGAAGGAATTTTCTTATCAGCATCTATATATGTGTATGAAAGCTGTGTTAAACTTCACTGAAATGGAAGACTATAGATTGTATGGATTGGTGCGCTGCAGATTTGATTCGAACCATTGGATAAAGAGCTCCCGGATGGATATCCATTACTGGAAAGCCCATAAAAAAGAGATGCTTGAATGTCGGGTGAGTACCTACTTTTTTATTTTTTACATTTAAGGCTATTCTCTTAGGGAGCTATAAAGTTTATGTAAATTTATCTTGCTTATTTTTAGAAATGTTTTCCTGATTTTGCATAAACATATAGCTAATATTATTATTTATGTCGTGCAGGCAGAAATCTGAAATTGTTCCGAGTGATATAACAGCCTTAAGTAAATATTATCGATTTTAAATAATTTATATTTTTACACTTAAGTAAATATTATATCTGTGTTGTTTTTGTTTTAGTCTAATAATAATCTGCAGCGACCACCACCACCACCGTCACCATCATTCACACCACCACCGCTATCACCGTAACCGTTGTATTTCACATTATAAAATAAAAAAATCTATTATTGCTAATTTTTTATTACATTAATAAGATTATTACCATTTTTTTAAAGAAGTTAAATTTTATTTTTTTTTACATAGTTACAAACTAACGTTTTGATCTTCTATTAACACTAGCTTTGAAATCAATTGCCACAGTTGTTGCAAAATACTTTCGTTTGGACAAATTATATTAACAATTTCTAATTTATTTGAACCTACCGTTACTAATTTATTAATAAATTCGTTGTATTGATAATAACGATATTTATTGAAAAAAATACAAAAATCCATCAGTATTTCGAAATACTCCAGAAATTTGTGTAGGAGATCCTTCAAATTCTTTGCCTCGATATCCATATTTGATGGGTGTGTAAGTACATTCATTTAATTCAAGAAAATAGTTATCATCGTAAAAAATAAATGTGCGACCGTTGTATGAGTTTACTGCAGCTGTAATTTTAAATTTTACATTAATTCCAAAATCACCTTGCTTTTTCGGAAATCCTTCCATTAATTTCAATGCAGGGTATGACATCATATAAACATCATCTTTAATAAAAAACACAATTTCTCCGCTTGGTCTTCGATATATACCGTCAATTTGCTGAAAATTTGTTGGTAAAAAGTTTAACCAATCAGTGATAATTATAGGTTCTTGATATTTATTTTCTTCTATTTTACCTATCCAAACATACTCTTTGTAAAAAATATATTTATATTCATTTATTATTAGAAATGTTTTAAGATGTTCTTGAATTTTACATAAATCAGGATAAGATTTTTTTTTAGGGTTTCTTGTAATTACAGTTGACTTTGCTACGGTTAATTGAAGAAAGATAAGTGTTGCCGGCAGCCGAAGAGTAGGGCGTGGGTGAGAAAAAGGATCCACCGCTTCTTCAGAACTGTCTTGAATTAAACCGAGGGCGCCGTAGTCCTAATGCGTGGATACAAACCTGCTTCCGAACTAAAGAAACAGACGCAACAATCAACCGTAACAAATTAAAGGAGCAATAAATACAATAAAGAGAGAGAGACACATGTAACCTACAAAACGTTATATTTAATAACACACCATAAAAAAAAGGAACAGGGCACAATTTAAACATATATCCCTTTACAATTTAAGTTAATTCTACGAAGCGTATTCGTTCGTACTCCTATATATATTCGTACACAAAAGAAGGAAACAATATATAATTAATAGCAAGTTATTAATTTATGTGGTACGCCACTGGCGTTATATAATCTAACAAGATGGCGACGTGACCCCACCCGTACAATACGAAGGTGTATTTAGTGTTCGCAGTTGCAATATTTAGCAAAAAAGTATCGGAGATTTAGGTGTTTCCCCAAAAGAGCGCTCTTCCGTGGTATTACACTTCTACTCTAAAGATCCCCAAGCAATGGTGGGTAAATGAAGCAAGTTCGCGCCTTTACGGTACACATTCGTGTATAGATTGGGCCAATATATGCGCCACAACAAGTTAATTAATTATATTGTAGTGAATTAACAGAAAAAGATTATAAATACGTGAACAAATACGTTTCGAGTTCCAAATATTTAACTGCACTTAAGGTGCCAAGACAAGTTGTACTTATTTAGGTGTTACGCTTGAGACGTTTTCGGTAGCAGTGTGACGTCCCGGAGATGGTTTGTTTTCAGCGTAGAAGTATAACTAGAAAGATCTGACCTTATGTTGTAGATAGAGGTTTACGATGTTGACACACAGGAGGAGATACAGATATGTGGTGTCGGTGCCGGCTGCGGCGACCCCTAATTTCGGTAGGATGTCCCGTACTTCAGCAATTTTAACAGCGAACCCCAAGTATGCGACACACGCAGCGACAAGACAATAACAGGTAGAAAGAGATCCCCGATGAATTTAATCAGCCAGGTAATTGGTTTTGTTTAGGTCGAAAGAACCTTTACAGCCGAGTAATTTTAATCCCGGAGTACTCGCCTTATCTGAAAATTATGCACGGTGTAACGTTGAGGAAGCCATGAAGAAATATTTGTCGTACCTGAATGCAATCGAGCGACCATTAGAAGCAAATAGTACACGCATCCGTCCTAAGATAAACTTCGGAAAATCGAGTAATCAATCCTTTCCCCAGCTAAAAATATACCGCTATACATTGAAAGTTTGCAGGGTCCTATACATACCACTAGAAAATTTGACGGAATTACGATTAAGCACTCAGATGAAGGCAAATTTGAATTTCATGTAGCACGACGTGATGGTGGTTGTCACCAGGCGGAAATTGAAGAAACCGAAAATGTATTGGCCAATTAGGACAACGCGGAAGTTGAATTCTGGGAATTAAATCCCCAAAAATTTTCGTTAAGGAGCGAATACGGAGAAATGTCGCGTTTACACCTCGACTCCTTGCATTGGGTGTTGCCTAACTCACAGTGACCGTTACAAATTCCCCACACAAAACTTCAAGCCCGCGCAGAAGGATAAACATAATCCGCTGCACCATACATAATCCAGAAAATTAACATCCGTAGGTGTTCAGAAAAAAAAAAAGGAATCTCCAACATGAGCGACATATAACCAAAGATACCCACCCCACATATAAAAACCTAATGAAACCCAACCCCTAAGAGATAGACGGTTTGTTGAACTAAGAGTAGCTGATCTGATGAAATCTGTTCAAAACTCGCATGAAGCGTTTGGTGTATCCAGCAACAAAGTCAAGCAACGACCAAGAAAAAGAAAAGGATAACACCAAGAGATTGAACGCCCACAAAAACTCGCAATTAGCGATTTCCGAGAAGCAAGGTAAAGAAAACGTGGGTCATCCAACAGTATCTCAACCAACCTTACTAAACCCAGTCAACAGAAAATATTATTATAGTAAAGTTTGAAGTTTGGACAAGCGTCCAGGACAGAGCCCTAAAAACCAATGAAACCCCAACCCAAATTAAAACAATACCACCCTGAATTACCCCAAAATAAGGTACCCTAGGAAAGGTTTAAGGTAAGATAGGAATAAGGATAAGGCTGAAACCCAAATACCAAGAGGTTAGGATAAACCCTAGGAAATTATTAAGATCGGGCATTTCCCTAGCGGCGTGCATGTCGAATGGGTGGCACCAGGCATCACTCCCACCAAGACCCTCGCGAAGGATGGAAACTCGCGTCATTGGGCCCCCAGTGAAAATCCACCCCTCGCCATTCACGACCCTTAGTACTGAGCCTTCCCAAAATAAAGTCCTCCCACCCAGGAAAGGATTTAGTCTTGGGCCGATACTCCCGACACCACAAGACTAATGGATATGCAGTTAAAGAGTGCGACTCTGAAAACCGAGGATAAACCCCCCAACCCTATAGCATAATGGAAGAATGAAAGGAAGGATCCCAAAATTTTGCCCAAAAATTTCCAAAAGTAAAAGACTGGAACAAGTCAACAGTTTGAGGTTCTGCAGTGGCTACGGCCAGTGATCCATTGACGGAGGTTAAGGGCGAACGGTTTACCCCTGCCCCAAGCGGTACCTCTTACGCAAGAAAGAAAGAAGGAACAGATGATAGCAAAGACAAGGAAAAAGGGAAATACTCTATCCCTCCTCGAGAGGACAGAGAGCAACAAAACGACGTTCACACAAGACAAGACACATTCAGGTGTCTGAATTCGGCTTTGAAAAGGATTGCCAAACTGGCGAAGACGTACACCAACGAGCCATATAGGAGAGGGCGTTCAATCCGTCACGGGATCGGGAAATCACGGTACTCCCACAACTACGTGAACTCATGAAACTAAGTCTCGAAGCTCGAAATCCAATTCAAGGTCAAATTTTGGTATTATTTACCTGAGAAGGTCCAATCCCTACGTGCCCAACCAACCTACCCATATCACATGGAATTCTAACGAATGTGAACCATTATGGTTCCAGAAAAAAATTAAATATAACTATGAGCTAACTCAATTAGAACTGAGTCGGTATATCATTAAGCTCGCCGAAGCGGTTTGGTATCTCCCAGAAAAGAAAAAGAAAACCCAACAATCTTGATGCATTGTCAACAAGAGCAGGAGCACGCTCAACTTGAACTCAAGTCAACAGGCATCCCCAAAAAAAAATAAAGCTTCTCAAACCAAAAACAAAAGAACCTGTATCTACGTATATACAGTTCTCGCAGAAAGAAAATAAAGATATACGGGAGAGCACCAAATAAATCAGAGATTTCGATGTAAATCGATCATAATGTCGTGTAGCTAATAGAGCCAGAAACCATCGATAATCTCATTAATAACCAACCTACAGTAAGGCAGAAATAAAAGAAATTTATTCAGCAACAATATAAGAGAAAATACGAACTTCTCCTTACTAGAAAGAAGATAGTCCGAGCAAATTCGTTAGAAACCCGTGGAAAAAAAAAATAATACAGATATGATAAAATCAGCAAAAGTAAATAGTCAAGTAAAATAAGTCGTGTCCAAGTAGAAATCCAGTCATGAACCGTGTCTTCTAGCTGGCAGTACAAGCAAGTTTACGACGCTTTTTCCGTCTAGGATAAAGTAAAGAGTGATCTAAACAATTAGGCTCCAGCACAGCAAGTTCAGCATTAGCCTCTTCCGAATTCGAGAGGTTCTGGCTTAAGGTCTTTCACGTGCCACGTACCTAGTGACTTTCCTAAAGAATCAGCTAGTTCATACGTCCAGGGAGACACGACAGTTTTCACCGTGAACGGGCCTAAGAATTTAGGTGCGAGTTTCGCATTGAAATGCTTCGAAGCGTCGGATAGTTGGAAGTTACGACGCCACACCAGATCACCCACGTTATACTTGACATGTCGGCGGCGTAAGTTATACCTATTTCGGGTAGTTTCATAGGCTTTCCGAAGGCGTTGAAGTATATATTCCTGGATAGCCGCGTAACGTCGAGTAGACACACTATGATCAGGTTCTGAGTCAGTTGGTTCAAGACGTGATTTATTGAAGAGATTGCCAGAGATGACATGTTCACGACCAAATAGAGCAAAGTACGGGGTACATCCAGTCACTTCGTGTTTCGCCGAACGAACTGCACATCCAATGTGAGGGAGCTTCACATCCCATTTCCGCTGGTTGTCCTTAACATAAGACGCTATCATGGTCTTAAGAACGCGATTTATCCGTTCAGCCGGATTTGCTTGCGGATGGTATTTGGCAGTATATAGGATGGTGCAATGATAGTTCTCACACATTTGAGTGAATTCACGACTGCGGAACTGTACTCCGTTGTCAGAAATAAGGTACTGCGGCACTCCAAATAGTAAAAACACCTGTTCTTCCAGGATTTTAGTAACCGCAGCAGCAGTAGCAACACGCATAGCAAAGAAAAGGGCAAATTTAGAGAAACAATCGGCAACCACAAACACGTAACAATTGCCTTTAGAAGAACGAGGAAGCGGCCCAACAATATCGCAACATAAAGTTTGCCACGGTCCCGTAGGACGAGCACGAGGAGCAAACATTCCAGGAGGAGCTGCTTGAGATACCTTATTGGAAGAGCAAGTAGAACAACGGCGGATATAGCGAGCCACGTCTGCACGTAATCGAGGCCAGTAATAATGTTGCAGAATTCTTGCGGTTGTCTTAGTTACTCCACCATGGCCAACAACTGGAGGATCATGGTTCTCCTGAATGATGCGTCTCCTTTGTTCAGCCGGAACGACTAACTTCCATTCATCATTCGGATCCACCATAGAAGTGGTAAAGAACTAGTCACTCTGCGATATAAGATGTTATTATCGACAGACCAATGAGGCAACTTGTGAGGTGTTGTGAGTACACGATTCAGTAAGTTATTATACCATTTATTTGTAGTAGGTAAGTCAAGACCAAGAGAAGAAGGAACAGCTAAGGAATCAAGATGAGGAGAGGTGGTTTCAGCTTCATCACCAACAGCAGGAACAGCACGAGATAACGCATCTGGCACAACGTGGTCTTTGCCTTTCCTATGTCTGATGGTGAAGTCATACTCTTGGAGTTGTAAGGACCAACGAGCAAGACGACCAGACGGACTCTGCAAACGGTTAAGCCATACCAGCGAGTGATGGTCAGTAATGATGGTGAAGTGAGAGCCCTCAATATACGGTCTGAACTTAAGAATGGCGAATAAAACTGCAATACATTCTTTTTCCGTAGTACTATAGCGCCTCTCCGCTTTAGTTAAGGAGCGACTGATGTAACTGATAACCTTTTCCCCTCAGGCGATTCCTGACTAAGGACAGCACCCACGCCAAAGTCCGAAGCGTCAGTTTGAACAACAAATGGCAGAGAAAAATTAGGACAAGTCAGGATAGGAGCAGAAACTAAGTGTTCTTTAAGAGAAACGAAAGCAGATTGACATTCCGGTGTCCACACAAACAAAGCATTTTTCCGAGTAAGAGCAGATAAAGGAGAAGTAAGAGAAGCGAAGTTCGGTATGAAACGGCGATACCAGCTAGCCATGCCAATCACGCGTCGCACTTCGGTGACCGTGGTCGGTATAGGAATGTTAAGTATGGCAGTCACCTTTTCTGGATCCACCAGCAACCCATTTTTATTCACAACGTAGCCCAAGTATTTCAACTCCGAACGACAGAAATGGCATTTTTCCTGATTTAATGTCAAACCGGCAGCAAATAATCGTTTCAGAACTTTTTCCAGTACTCGAAGATGTTCGTCGAAAGTTGGTGTCGCGATAACAATATCGTCCAGGTAGGCGAAGCAAAACGGTTCCAGCTCTGCACCGATAATTTGGTCGATCAGCCGCTGAAAGGTTGCAGGAGAATTATGCAGACCGAACGGCATTCTAGTAAATTGGAACAATCCACGATGAGGAACAGTAAAGGCAGTAAGCGGTTTGGATTCAGGAGTTAAAGGAATTTGCCAATAAGCAGAACGAATGTCCAAACTCGAGAGAAATCTAGCATCCCGTAAGCGATCCAAGATAGAAGTGATATACGGCAGAGGATAAGCGTTGCGTTCCGTGACCTGATTTAGCTTCCGATAGTCAATGCAAAACCGATAGGAGTTGTCTTTCTTCCTAACCAAGACCACAGGACTGGACCATGGACTGGTGGATGGCTCTACTACACCTAACTGTAGCATCTTGTCCAGTTCTTCATTGACAATCCGAGATAGTACTGGTGATAGAGGATAGTACCGTTGTTTAATTGGCTCAGCCTTGGTATGGATACTGTGTTGAACGAGCTGGGTACACCCTAGACCAGATGGCTGTAAAGAAAAGCTGGCAGAGATAGCAGCCTCTAGCGAAGACTGTTGCGACCTTGATAAGTCGTCTTTGATGTTCAGCGCACTCGAATGAACCGCATGTCCAACCGCATCAGTACCAAAGGACCAATGACCCTTGCTGAAATCTGGTACGAAGGCCATCGCCTTCCAAAAGTCGATTCCCAATATCAACCCTTGAGAAATCTCAGGAACCACTAAGGTTTCTATTACCTTGGTTTTTCCCTCTAAGGTATACGGAAGAGAAACAACACCCAAAATGGCACATTGTCCACCATTAGCCACGTTACAAAAAGTCGAAGTAGATTTTTTAAGGACACCTTAAGGGACTGAAGCAAATGCCAACCGATACTTCCTAGTATCGTCCTAGAAGATCCTGTATCCAGTAAGGCTTTAAAAGGTATGCCCAGCACTGATACGTTAAGAAAAGGTCGTTCATCACCACGAACGCTAGCAAAAATAAAGTTAAGTAACAATTGTTGAGAGTGGTCTAGATCAGTAAAAGAAGAATCCGAGGTTGAGAGAGAAGTAGAACCTACGACTCGGTCCGAGGGTTCTGACGTGCGTTTCCCTGCGGCGAACATTGGGAGCACTTAGGCTTGGTAACACCTGCCTTTCCACAGCCAAAACAATGAAGGTTCTGTGGGTTTGGACAACGAGGAGAAACATGTCCCGTATTCCCGCAATTCCAGCAACGTACAGGTCCCCTGTAAGAGTTGAGAGGCCTAGAAGGAATAGTCGAAGAGACCGAAGAACAAGAAGAAGTATTCAAAGAAGAAGTTTCTGGAGCGACGTAAGCTAGGTTAGGTTCCAGCAAAGAAGTCACGCGTCTAGTAGGTGGTGGTTTGAAAGATTGGGTTAAGAATTGACTATGCTCAATCTTTTTCCCAAGCGACAATAGATGCGAGATGGTTGAGACATCATGAAGAGCCAAGGCCGTTTGGAAATATGGCGTTAGATTGCGCCTGATTATTCGGATCTGTTGTGGTTCCGATAATGGTTCACTCAACCGTGAGAAAAGGCTTTGCATAGTAGCCAAGTATATCCCAAACCCCTCATGAGCACCCATGGTTCGTGCCTTAATTTCGTCCAGCAATCGATCGTTGTAATCCACCGGAAGAAACTCCGATTGTAGTAAACGCACCACATCCTTCCACGAAGACAGCGATTGTCGATGAGCCCTGAAGAGAAGAAGAGCTTTTCCAGTTAAGAGTTCTGGAGCACCATGAAACAATTGCGTCAGAGAAATTCCCCTAGCCGTGCTTAATTCCTCCAAGCGAGTAAGAAATTCAGAAAGAGATGTTTTACCATCCCCAGAAAAAGTTAAGTTTAGTTTCGCTGTAGCAACAGATTTAGAAAAGTAGGAAGCACTACAAGAGGCAACAGGTGTTGGTTCTGGTTCGACATCAGACTCCGATGATAGTTGGTCAGGTTCACCTTCGTCCTCAGTAACCGTTAATTTAGGACTAGAAGTAACAGCTTGACTGAACCCAAAAGTAGTATGCCGATGCTTCTTGATCATAGAATCAATAGTGTTATGAAGATCGGTAAGAGAAAGTAGAAGAGAATTCCTATTGGCAGCTTGTTCTGTCGAGGTGGCAACCATCAGCTTGCACCTGCGAATAGTATGAGTCCAAAGAGTAGAAAAACGAAGAAATTCCGAAGTTGTGCTGTCACCAGTGAAATTATCAACGAACGTACGAAGCTCCCCTAAAGAGACATTTACCGCAGTTACATCGGTTTCATACTCGATGCTGTATTTAATTTCGGATAAAGATTTTTCCGCTTCCAGCTGAAGAGCACTACGGACCAGTTTCCGAAGACCCTCCACCGAAACGTCAGCACTAAGTCCCCTAGAAGCTAACTCGTATCGCAGTTCGTGTTGTTTAAGGCGATTGACCTCGAATTTCCACACTTTCGGCATTTTAAATAAAATCTCCTAGCTTCCAATACAAAAAAAAGAATAAACTCGAACCCACAACAACAAGTAAGAAAGAAAACAGTATTAAAATACTAACCCTAGAATAATAAAACAATTTTAAGTAAATGTCCTATTACTGATCAAACTGATAGTAATAAGGAAAGCAAGCAATAGCACTAAGTACTAAGAGAGAGAGAGAAAATAAAAATTTCCAAAGAGAATCGAACGACAAGTAAAGAAAAATACTCGAGCAACCTTGACTGATAATCCGATTTCACAGAAAGAAAGAAACGAGAAGAAAATCGAGCCCCGAAGTTGGGATGCCAATTTCTTGCTACGGTTAATTGAAGAAAGATAAGTGTTGCCGGCAGCCGAAGAGTAGGGCGTGGGTGAGAAAAAGGATCCACCGCTTCTTCAGAACTGTCTTGAATTAAACCGAGGGCGCCATAGTCCTAATGCGTGGATACAAACCTGCTTCCGAACTAAAGAAACAGACGCAACAATCAACCGTAACAAATTAAAGGAGCAATAAATACAATAAAGAGAGAGAGACACATGTAACCTACAAAACGTTATATTTAATAACACACCATAAAAAAAGGAACAGGGCACAATTTAAATATATATCCCTTTACAATTTAAGTTAATTCTACGAAGCGTATTCGTTCGTACTCCTATATATATTCGTACACAAAAGAAGGAAACAATATATAATTAATAGCAAGTTATTAATTTATGTGGTACGCCACTGGCGTTATATAATCTAACAAGATGGCGACGTGACCCCACCCGTACAATACGAAGGTGTATTTAGTGTTCGCAGTTGCAATATTTAGCAAAAAGTATCGGAGATTTAGGTGTTTCCCCAAAAGAGCGCTCTTCCGTGGTATTACACTTCTACTCTAAAGATCCCCAAGCAATGGTGGGTAAATGAAGCAAGTTCGCGCCTTTACGGTACACATTCGTGTATAGATTGGGCCAATATATGCGCCACAACAAGTTAATTAATTATATTGTAGTGAATTAACAGAAAAAGATTATAAATACGTGAACAAATACGTTTCGAGTTCCAAATATTTAACTGCACTTAAGGTGCCAAGACAAGTTGTACTTATTTAGGTGTTACGCTTGAGACGTTTTCGGTAGCAGTGTGACGTCCCGGAGATGGTTTGTTTTCAGCGTAGAAGTATAACTAGAAAGATCTGACCTTATGTTGTAGATAGAGGTTTACGATGTTGACACACAGGAGGAGATACAGATATGTGGTGTCGGTGCCGGCTGCGGCGACCCTAATTTCGGTAGGATGTCCCGTACTTCAGCAATTTTAACAGCGAACCCCAAGTATGCGACACACGCAGCGACAAGACAATAACAGGTAGAAAGAGATCCCACGATGAATTTAATCAGCCAGGTAATTGGTTTTGTTTAGGTCAAAAGAACCTTTACAGCCGAGTAATTTTAATCCCGGAGTACTCGCCTTATCTGAAAATTATGCACGGTGTAACGTTGAGGAAGCCATGAAGAATATTTGTCGTACCTGAATGCAATCGAGCGACCATTAGAAGCAATTAGTACACGCATCCGTCCTAAGATAAACTTCGGAAAATCGAGTAATCAATCCTTTCCCCAGCTAAAAATATACCGCTATACATTGAAAGTTTGCAGGGTCCTATACATACCACTAGAAAATTTGACGGAATTACGATTAAGCACTCAGATGAAGGCAAATTTGAATTTCATGTAACACGACGTGATGGTGGTTGTCACCAGGCGGAAATTGAAGAAACCGAAAATGTATTGGCCAATTAGGACAACGCGGAAGTTGAATTCTGGGAATTAAATCCCCAAAAATTTCCGTTAAGGAGCGAATACGGAGAAATGTCGCGTTTACACCTCGACCCCTTGCATTGGGTGTTGCCTAACTCACAGTGACCGTTACAACTTCGCCGTTGGTTTCGGATGTTTCGTAGTTTTTGAAGGTTTCACGTTGTATAAACTTTGAACAGCTAATTGATCATCGATAGGTAATTGATAGTTGCTGAAATGAAACGACGAGGATGATGAAGGTTCGTGATAGTAAGCAAACATTAACGCATTTTCATCGTGCGAATGATCAATACCAATGGCATGTCCTATTTCATGTGCTAATACAGCCATGTCAAACATGCGGCCCACTGAGCATTTTCCTGCGGCCCCGAATCAATTTTGAAAACAGCCATGTAATGCGGCCCGCGAGCCTGTTAAAAACCGAAAATAAAGTACTGTGATGATGAACTAAGATGCGCGCTCAACCTAAAAGCCTGGCGTGTTCCGGAAAGTTCTATCGCGCGAGAACACAGATGACGCTACCTGAATATTCTGGAAAGAACTGTCGAGAAATCACAATCCGTATATAAGCCAATACCGCTCGATTCAGTTCAGTTGTTCAGTCAGTTATGAGTCAGTTGCGATAGAATTCGAGTTTAGTTGCGTACTTATTGTTACAACACGTAACAGTACTTATTGTTATTTATTTCGGGTAAAGTTTTTAACATTAAGAGGAAACTTGGAGATGAGCATCGTATCTTTCAAGAAAAGTGGGAATTAGAGTTTTTTTGCTGTGAAGTGACAAAATTATTTGCTTGATTTGTAACAGTACAGTCGGTGTCCCAAAATTATATAATATAAAACGTCACTATGATAGTCATAAAACTAAGTTTGACAAGTATACAGGCATGATTAGAAACGAAAAGTTAAAAGAGTTAAAATCACGGTTAAAAGATCAACAGCTTATGTTTACACGTCCAAAGCAAGAAAATGAATCTGCCGTTCAAGCGAGCTACGTACTGTCGGAGTTGATCGCAAAACACTCAAAACCATTTGTTGAAGGTGAATTTATAAAAGAGTGCCTTGTAAAGGCCGTGGAAATTGTAAGTCCCGGGAGCATGAAGGCTTTTCAAAATATATCCTTGTCCCGGAATAATGTCGCTGAAAGAGTTACCGAGTTGGCTGCCAATATAAGCGAACAGATAAAAACAAAATCAGACTCTTTCATTGAATTTTCTATTGCCTGTGACGAAAGTACAGATGTGTGTGGTGTGGCGCAACTCGCTGTTTTTTCTTCGTGCTGTTGATAGAGATATCAACGTTTATGAAGAATTGATGGAATTAGTACCATTGCATGATACAACAACTGGGGAGGATATTTTCAATGCTGTTTATGGACTTCTGCAAAAGTACAATTTAGATTTGTCAAAACTGTATTCCGTTGCAACAGATGGAGCTCCTTCAATGACTGGAGTAAATAATGGCTTCATTAAAATATTACAAACAAATATCAGAGAAACGGGCAGTGACAAACCAGATTTTCATCATGTTCATTGCATAATCCACCAAGAAGTTTTATGCTCAAAAGTGATCAAGTTGGAAAGCGTTTTAAAGTCAGTGAAAAAATGATAAACTTCATAAGGTCACGTGGCTTGAATCAGCGACAGTTTTGTGCGTTTTTACGTGATTTAGAAAGTGAGTACACTGGTTTACCTTATTATGCAGAAGTGCGATGGCTTTCGTGTTCTATGGTTCTCGATCGGTTTTGGAAACTCAAAGAAGAAATACGCCTTTTCATGGAAGTGAAAGAACAAGATGTCAGCTTATTATCCGACGTACCTTTTTACAAGATCTTTCATTTATGGTAGACATCACAAAACACTTGTCGGACTTAAATACGAAATTGCAAGGACCACGTCAAGTTATAACAGATATGCATGATCATGTTAAAGCTTTCAAGTGTAAGATGATGCTGTGGAAAAACCAGTTAGCGGTGGATAATCTGTCACATTTTCCGACTTGCAAGGCGTATCAGGAATGTACAAGTGGCCCAATATCATACAAAATGTATACAGAGAAAATGGGAAGCCTTCTGTCAGAATTTGAAAAGCGTTTTCAGGATTTTAAGTCCCAAGAAAACAATTTTTCTTTATTTACTGGTCTTTTCACTATCGATATTGATAAAGTTCCCCTCACTTGCAGATGGAAGTGATTGAGATTCAGTGTCAAACCCATTTAAAAGAAAAATTTGATAGTGTTGGTACATTCGAATTTTATAAGTACTTGCCTTTTCAATACCAAGAAATGAGAAAACTTGCCTGTAAAATCCTGTCAATGTTTGGAAGTACCTATAAGTGTGAACAATTATTTTCTTTGATGAAAGGAAACAAGTCTCCCGCAAGATCGCGATTGACGGACGCACACTTGGACGCAGTTTTAAAAGTTATTTCCGCCGATAAATTCACGCCACAAATAGACAACTTAATTAAAGACAAAAGATGTCAAATATCTGGCAAAAGAAGTTAATGTTTGTAAGTTTTTGTAATGTCCTTTTTATTGGAAATTTAATAAATATACTTCTAACATAATAGTACTTTTTTTTCGTTAAGATTTTCAGTAGTTTGTCTTCTTTAAGATTAGGTTTTGCGGCCCACCTAGTCTATGGTCTTCATGCTTTTGGCCCACCAGTGACTTTGAGTTTGACATGGCTGTGCTAATACAAGAAACAGGGAATGTTTATTTGATAAAAGCATAAGTTCTTCGTTCCAATTACGAGCAATATTAATGTGCTATCTTTTAAACGATCTCTTCTTTTGAATGAAATAATTATGTTTGGATTAGTAAAAGAATGTTCAAATTTAATGTCTCAATATTTTTCACACAAATTAAACGCTGCTTGTGCAACAGATATTTGTTTATTAGTTCCTCAGGAAATTCCATTTAACAACATCTAACTTCCAACGCGTTTTTCGAACAATATATGGAACTATATCATCAACCCCGCATCTGGGAGATTCCATTAATTTTTTAGTTTCTTCATCTAATGTTGTGGTAATTGTTAAATTGTAAAACTCTTGAAATATGTTTAACCCAAATTGTAATGTGGAAAAATTTTTACTTGACACAGATAAGGATTCGGTTTCAGTAGTATCAAGATATCCATATGTTTCTAAATAAATTTTAGTTTGTTCAAAATCATCGCAACACGCTCCTTCATTGTTAAAGAGAAACAGGAACAACGACTGAATTATTGTCACCACATTCATTGATAACAACATCTTTTATACTAATTAAAGAAGGTTTTATATTTTAATTTATTACAGAACATTTTTTTAAATTTAAATGACTCGCGAGTGTCCGCGGTTTTCCTGCGGAACTAACGATGCCTACTTATACAAACTTTTGATTAGATTGTAAAAATAAGTAAGTTATTTTTACAACAGTGTAATCGAGGTGTATAAAAGGAATTGTTTTATTTTGAGAATATGAATTGTGAAAAGTAATGGTGGGGAAGGTTTAAATATATTTGATAAAGCTCTTAGTGTGTTTTGAAAAAGCTTTCAAAATATTATCTTCAAAATCAGATGTAGTGCAATGTAAAAAATGGATAAGTCACGTAGAAACAAATATTCGTTTATGTAAAAAGTATTAAAAACTGACATATTAAATGTGGGGTAAAAAGACATTTAGAAACGTTACAAGGACATTTTAAAAGGTTTAAAATCTTATTTGAAGTAAAGTGTAAAACAAAACAAGGTGGAAGTTTGAGAAAAAAACAAAACAGAAGCGATCGAGTTATATGGAAAGAATTGGATACAGCGTTCAATGGTCGAGTAAGAACAGGAATCATTGTTAATTTAACTGTTAAGCATTGCAAACAATTTTAGAAGAATGCTTCTATTTAATATATTCAAGATTACGTAATGTTAAAAAAATTAAAAACGACAATTAAATTAAATGTAGGACTATGTGCGGAGTTTGTTCGTAAAAGTGGAAATGAAATTGTTTTTGATAAATTTTGGTTTAATACGAAAAAACATATGTTTTTATATGTGAATCTATTAAAGAGTGAACTTCAAAATTGGTACACCAATAATATAATCGATTATATTCTAAAAAATTGAGTGATTTTTTTCTAAAAAGGAAGCGGATGGGCTTTAAGTGAAATTATCTCGTTAGCAGTCAATATAAACAGTTGCAATGATTTTTTTAACGGATCTTCGTATGTGGAGTTGCCAATGGAAATTAAACATAAATAACCGTGCATTAATGTAAAAAATAACGATCAAGCCTGTTTCGCGTGGACTATTGTGTCGTCGCTCTATCCAACGCAAAAACATTCACATAGAACATCTTCTTATCCACACTATAGTGAAGTGTTAAATTTAAAGGATATTAATTTTCCAATGACAATTCCCCAGATAAAGGTTTTTCTAAGAAACAATTGTAATATAAGTGTTAATGTATACTTAATGGAAGTGGATGAAAAATCTCATGAATATAAGTTTCTACCAGTTTTTCTCGATACCAACGTCGGAAATAAACATCACATTAACATACTCATGTTTGAAGATCGTACACATGCTAACAGTTATCACTACTGTTGGATTAAAAATTTATCCCGCTTAATTCACACATCACTAACTAAACATAACCGAAAGTTGCTTGTATGTGAACCCTGTCAACAATACTTTCACAGCAACAATAAATTTGAACAACATAAAGTAGACTGTCAATTAATAAATAAGGCTAAAATGATTTTACCAGTTCCAGAAAAGGCAGACTTAAAGTTTAGAAATTATGTAAACAAACAAACCGTTCCATTCGTTATATATTGTGATTTAGAGTGTTTGCTAGTTAAGTGTGACAATGAAGATAATAACAAATATCAAAAACATGAACTGTGTAGCATTGGATACTACTTACATTGCGCGTTTGATGAATCGTTGTGCTATTATAAAAGTTATAGAGGAAAAAACTGTCAAGAATGGTATGTAAATCAATTGCATGAAATTGCGTTAATACTACAGATTCAATATGCAACTGTAATACCTTTACATGATTTAACAAATGAAGAAACCATTCATTTTTCAACTAATCAATGGTGCCAAATATGCAAAAAGAAGATTCTAGAAACTCAAATCAAAGTTAAAGATCATTGTCATTTTACCGGAAGGTATAGAGGCCCTGCACATCAACGATGTAATTTAGAGTTTAAAAAGAAAGAAGAAGTACCTGTAATTTTTCACAATTTGTCAGGTTATGATTCACACTTTATAATAAAACAATTAGCTAATCAAGTTTACGGAGATATATCGCTATTACCTGTAACCAAGGAAAACTATATTTCTTTTACTAAAGAATAGAAGAAATTAAGTTTAAATTTATTGATTCTTTACGATTCATGAGCGGTTCTTTAGACAAATTAGCATCATTTTTAGCTAAAAGTGATTTCAAAAGTTTACAAAAACATAATCGATTTGGTAGTCTAAGCGATGAAAACTTAACGTTATTAACACGTAAAGGAGTTTATCCTTATGATTACATGTGTAATTGGAATGTTTTTAATGAAAATAAATTACCTGCAAAAGTAAAATTTTATAATAAATTACGCGATGCTCATATATCAAATTCAGATTATGCGCACGCTACAAATGTATGAGTAGAATGAGGGCAGCTTCAAACCCCAAGGGCATAATTAGGCAAAGCTTAATTAGGCTAACAACCTCTCACCTCATCAGACAGTTCCCTAATTAGGCCTCTCACCTCATTAGGCTGTTGTTGTCAACAGGCTGTTGACGCAGGCATTCTAATTAATTACTTGTTTTTGTTTTTGAAGACGTCAATGGAAAATACGGCCTCTCACCTCAATAGGCTGTTGTTGTTGAAGTTGATTTCCATCATGGCGGATGTTTCAGCGGTCGATTTGAATTTTCAACATGGCGTCCCATCATGGCGTCCTAAAGTTTTTTTTATGAATTTAAAAAACTTGGTTGAGATTCGAACTTGCAACCATTGCATTACCGAGCCAAGCCTTTAACCACTAGACTACGGCGACAATTGAAAGATAGAGTTTGAAGTTTGTATATAGCTGTAAAGGTTGATTAAGATGAATTAATGATGAGGTAAAATGTAGGATAAGACCTGTTAATTAAAAAAGTTGAATAAGGATAAAACATTTAATAAACAAGATGAAAAAGGATAAAAAACATATATTTATCACTGTTATTCATTATAAACTAATTCACAACCAAAAATAACACTCACGTAGCGCCATTTTTTGTATGACGTATGATTGATCATTTAATAAACAAGATGAAAAGGATAAAAACATATATTTATCACTCTCATACATTATAAACTAATTCACAAACAAAAATAGCAACTACTTAACGCCATCTTGTATGACGTATGATTGATCATTTAATAAACAAGATGAAAAAGGATAAAAACATATATATCTCACTCTCATACATTATAAACTAGAACACAAACACGAAAAACAATTACCTAAAAGCGATTCAATATGGCTGTCAAACCAACATTTTTCTTTATTAATTACATTAACCATGGCTTTAACAAGTACTTTTAAATTTACACCTGATTAAAAAAATTTAACATACTGTTACGATACGATTGCAATTGTATGCAATTACATTTTATATTTTCTTTAGTTAAACAAAATATTGTTTATAAATTATGATTTACTGTATGATCTAATTTTCCGATGACTTACTCATCATGCACAAGCAGCATGATTCGATTCGATATCATTTCCTATGGAAAACCTTATCACATTAACTTTTGCAAATATTCTTTGTTAATGCGGTTATTTTACATCACCATTAAATCACAAATTTCGCAATAACGCGGGATGTGGTTCAAATGGAAATATCACACAGGATATCGAACTCGTATAAAAGTCGATAGTGGAGAGTCGATGGTCAACAGTCAATAACAGTCAATAAGCGTCGATAGTGGAGAGTCGATGGTCAACAGTCAACAACAGTCAATCACACGTTGTGACATTTTCGTACGCCGAGTTCTTATATACCAGTTCGATATGACTAGTGTAATCATGTAAGTGTTTGAACCAATTATAATTACTGCTTTTTATTTCAATAAACTTGTTAAATGCTTATATATTTAATTGTGGATTATTCCTCTTAAAAAAACCAACTATGATACCGGTTGAGAGTCACGACATCTCGCAAACGCCCAGCTACAACCCCCGATCGTGACAAATGGTGGAGGCGCCGTTCTTTTTTCTTCTAATACCGTTCATTCTACTAATTTCCAAAAAATTTTTTTCTTTAATAATGACAAATACTTGTGCAATTTCTGCAACCGTTATTGTTCTTATAGTATCTGTAACAATTTTAAGTCTAACTTATGTTTTTATCAAATGTAACGTTTTTTAATGAGTATTCCAACGTCAAGTACCCCTAAACATAACTATCAAACACGAAGCTTATCTAAATACCCTAAATTAAGTGCAATTTACCCACATTTACGGTCACGTTCTTCTTCACCAAAACTGCCCAATACGGCAAATCAAAATCCAATAACTCAAAATCCTATTAATATGGCACATGCAAATTTAACTATTGAAGGGCAGCAACTACAGATGCTACTCCTGTATTTCCAAAATTTATAAGTCCAGATAATTATATTCCTGGAGAAACAAATCCCCATACTTTCTTAAAAACTTTTAATAGAGCTGCTAAAGCAAATCATTGGAGTTCAATTAATAAAATTAATTTCTTTGGAAACTATTTACAAGGTACAGCCTATAAATGGTATAACGACTACGTAGAAAATGCAAGTAACAGAACTAAAACTTGGGAAAATATTTCTGAAGATTTTCTCGATTATTTCGAAGATTCCCCATTTTCAGTCGATTCATTAGATCGTCTAATGAACCGCAAGCAAGCTCCTAACGAGCTGGTACTTAAATACTTTCACGACTTCAAGGAAATTGCCGACGAAATAGTACCACCCTTAAATTGCGACTACCTTGTCCAACATTTTAGGAATGGACTACAACCAAATTTGCAAGTTTCTTTTCTAAACCGCTTTCCAGTACGAAAGGGATGGACTTTAGATTCTTTCAAAGATGCCGCCACGGCACTTTCATATATTCAACAAGCGAAAGTGAAACACGAATTAGAGAATTGTACAAACTCATTGCTTTCCTGTGCTCTGACACAAGTAAATAAATCTGTAAATTCAATACCTCCTCAACAAAATATGAATAATTTTCGAAAAACATACAATAATTCCAATGGACATGTTCGAAATCAAAATTATAACAATTTTCGATTTAATCAACGAACGCCTGATACGCGACCAATCTGCTACAATTGTAATCGACGAGGTCATTTAGCAGTATCTTGCAACAGTCGACCAACTTATATTAACAAAAATAATAACCGCCCTAATTTCAGAAATAACTCCTTTAATCGAGTTAATAATAATTCCAATAATACCCCTCAGCGTACTGTCACATTTTCTAACCCACGATTTCCAAACAGCAATAATGGAAATAACTTCAGACGATCACAATCTCAGCCCGATTCCAACGGGAACGAAACCCAAACGATCACAGGCGGCTCGATACACGCCAATAATCGAGTCCGCCAACGACAACAAAGATTTTAAGGAATACCTAATTTATATAAATTCTGTAGATACAAAAATTTTGACGATAAGTGGCTTAATTGATAATAATCCTATGCATATCATTGTAGATACGGGTAGTTATTATAATATAATTTGTAAAAAGTATGCTAACAATTTTTCACCTACTACAAATGCATTCAACCTAAGTGCAGCGGAAATTTCAAAATCCCCGTGTTAGGGAAAAATTTATGTACAATCACCATTAATAACCTTGATATAACTTTAGAAACTTTAGTAGTAGATAAATTACCAGTACCATTAATACTAGGTACAAAATTTTTAGAGGAATTTAATGCTTTGATAGATTTTAATAACTTCAATATTACTTTAACTAATAGGAACTTAGGGAAAATCGTAATTCCTTTTCTTAATAATAAACATAAAAACCAAAAAAAATGCTTGACTAATATTAAAGATAACATTACACGCGATATAGAAATTTATTTGACTCATGATGTCACATTAACCACTAACAATAGTAGTTATATGATGCCGATCCTAGACCACATTAGAAGTGGCCCAGGATCGGGATCAGGGTTTCGGGAAAGATCGTATGTAAACGTGAAGGGCAAAGCACTTCGGCAGTGGCCTAGAATCGGCATGTGGTTTTGAGGAGAAAGTGGTAGGATAATGTCTGGTATGATCGTAGGAAGAACATGAAGCTCTTGCTGCCGGTTATGTAAATGGAGGTAGTACATTACGTTTTTGTGTTTTAAATGTGTTTACACTTTATGTACTATGTAGATGTTATTTGTCTAACATTGTGAAAAAAAGCTAATTTAAATTCTAGTTTTACATTTATTTTAAGTTGATTGAATTTTCTTTAGATCAATTTCTTTGTATTTACGCAATATTGTTCTTGTTTATCCAGCTATTGTGCGTTGAATCAAACCCTAACCATTTTACAAACAGTTTAGAGCCTTTTTTTCTTAAAACTTTTTCAACTAAGTAAGTGTCTTTGTGTTTAACTTTTGCAATTCCATTTCATAAAACGCTCCTAAAATATTTTCATTTTTCATATCTTTTAATAAATATGTAGTTGGGTTAGTTAATTTAATTTTTCTAATTATAAAAATTTCGTTAGACCAATTAGGTGTATAACCTTTTTCAAATTCTTTTCGATATTTGCTAATTCTTACATGATCCCCAACCAAAAATTTGTTGTGTTTACTTGCTATTTTTACGTGTGAGTATACAGATTTTAAAATCCGTTTTTCATTCTTTTGTTGACCATTGATGGTTTCATTCGAATTGTTCGATGAAAGGAGTTATTATAAAGATTTGTAATATCATCTAATATGTTTATCCATTTGTAATTACCGCGTAAACTAAACTGTTTCCACATGATGTTTTTTAAAGTGCGATTAACGCGTTCAACAATAGAAGCTTTTTAGTGCTAAACGTGCTATAATGGTTGATTTTATATTTTTCATCAATTTTTGAAATGTGTTGTTGTAGAACTCCAATCCTTCATCAGTTTGTAAATTTTTGGTGAATACTTTAAATGTGACAAGATTTTTTCCATTGCGTTCGTTACATGTATCGCATTTTTAATTTTAATGGAACCGTCCAAACATATTTCGAAAAACAGTCAATTACAACAAGTATATATTTAAACTGGTTATTTTCATTTGCATACGAAACCATATCTACTAAATCAGCTTGTAATGTTTCATTAATACCTCTTATTATAACACGTCGTCTTTTGAAATTGATTCTTGCTGGTTTATGTAGCTCTGATACTATATCTGATTTTGTAGAAGATGGGATACATTTTTTTGTTGACTTCTGTCGAATCATTTTTTTTATACTGAGTTAGTTTCAATGTTAATAGGACATTTAACTACTATTTCAGCAAATAATTTATGAAATCTGTTAGCGAAACTGTTTTGCTGATTATTTAATTCAAAAGATATAACATCCCCATTTTAAGTAGACAATTAATAGCATCATTGCTAGTGTAAGGTTTTCCATTTATGTTCAATACCACATTGTCAATGTTAATAAGTACTCTTTCAATTACACCCATTCTTAATGGAAACGAATATGTGGTTTTGTCTGCAGGCAACAAAAACTTATGCTCTACAACTCTACTTGATTGAAATGATAGAATATGACTATAAAACATGTTATTAAAAACATTATGCGGTTCATTTTGGATATTATGATCGGATGTTTGGTTATGTTTTATTATATGACGACCAAACTTGTCTAGAGTCATTTTCTTAATAAATTATATTCGCTTCTCGTAATTCTTCTAAAATGGAGACAATTTCGTTTGTGTGATTTGTATGACCTGCTGTTTGAGACGCTACTAACAATTTTAACCTATCAACTAATTCATTAGCATTATCCCAATAAATATAATCAATGGGACGATTGTTCACTTCTTTAAATAATCCCTTACCTAAGGTTTTTTTGGTCTCTTTGGTGTTTCAAAATAGTTCGGTTGATTAAAATATAGAGGACCGATAATAGATTTATATTTTTCTGATCTGGTTCCTAGTATTTTACCATTAGGATCACAATTACTTCAGCAAGCATTACTAATATCTAAAATCTCTTTGTATTTATACAAATCGTCTTGAGTATAAGCAATAGGAGTGTTTAAATAATAATTCGTACAATCCTGGTGACGCTTTATAAAAATTTTCATTTACTTTTAAGTCTGATCCAACAAATTCTACTACAGCTGTTCCTATATAGAACTTTTCTTGAAAGCTGTCATGTCGTATACCAGTTCTATGATCAAACTGCCGTTTTTATCATGTATCATGGCGTCTATATATTTTCGAGGCAGTTCATCGAAAGTTGCTAAATATTCATCATAAACGTTAGTATCAAGAATTGGTTGCAAATTTTGTTTGCTTTCTTCAACCGAATGTTGAATTAAATCATCCAAATCATAATCGTCTGCAACATCTACTGGTTCTGAAACAAAACTGTCTCTTCGCCGTCGTTTATTAAGTCTGTCGTTGGCACAGGATTTTTACTTAAACCATTTTCGTCTTCTATTTCATCCATTTTTTCGTCTTTTAATGCTTGAATTTTTTTCCTAAGATTTGAAAATTTTGTGTTAAAACTATTATCATTTTTCTCTTAAAGTTAGATATTGGTGTTGATTCAAACATAGGATGTTTACTTCGTGATTTTACATTTGCTTCATCTTTTTTATTTACATGTAATTGATCAGATATTGTTTCTAATCGTTTTGTAATGGGAAAAAGGCCCTTTCCTGTGTAACTTCATTCCGTTTTAGTAATTCAAACTTTCGTTTTACTTCTTCTCTCTTTTTAATAAGTTTTAGTTAGTTCAACTTCATTTGACAAATTATTGTTAAAATTCATCACGTAAGAGACTAGACGTACGTTTATTACTTTAAATGTTTAATGAATAACTTGTAAAGCTTCTTATATATATGTACCATATCTAAATAAAACCACTAGCCAACCAAACAGTTTAAAAGTAAAGAAAACACAACTAATAAATTAAAAAAAATTGTTGTGTTTACGAAATATGTAACAATATTGTAAGTAAACTCAACAGTTTTTAATACAGCTTATAAAAACCATTTTATTCATATTTTGATTGCGCTTGTATATACAATTACAAAAATGATCATTCTTAAGTTGAAAAAGGTTGAATAAAACAGTCAAATCCTTTTCTGTATCTACCAAAATTAATATCCCTTTCTTTGTCAATAACTAAAAATCCATAACTTTCATTCCAACATAATGAACACATTTTCTTAAATTCATCAAACGTTAAATCCGTACCAACACTATCATCATAAATATGACGTAAATTTAATGTATCTTGTTTAAATAATATTATGAAGTTAGCGTTATCTCTGATTAATTGTTTTGGAATGCGGCTGTAAGTTTGACATAAATAAAAACAGTCTATATCATTGTGTCGACCCATACTAAAATATTCTCTCATTAAATTTTGTTTGTCACAAACTACATCATCAAAAATAAATACAGAATTAGATTTTGCTTTTGATGGTGAAGGTATATTACTTTCTAAATTATTAAATGCAAAATAATTTATACCTTCTATAGGCATCAATAAATTTTTCAGGTATTGATATTTTGGTTGAAAAATGATTTTGAATAAACGTAAACGTTTTTGAAACGCAATCCGTTGATGTGTTCAATTAAGCTAAGCATTACGTTAGTTTTTCCACAATTTGATGGCCCCACAATAAGGCCACGAACGGTTGATGGCAGTAACTCACCGTGCCTTTTATTAGTGTTACTATTTTGTATGTCATTATTAGACACCGTTAGTGCGATTGGTTGTTGCACAATTCGCATTTTAATGAAAACTAAAAATTATGTAGGTTTGAAAACTATAAATGCACTAGTTTTTTTAAAGAATAATTAGTATCTGTTTAACCGTATGTAATAAATCTTATACATGTTAATTCGGGACTTTGTCAAACCACTTAACAAAAAAATTATCATAAATATAAAGGTAGCGGTCTTGTAAATTCAGTTATAAATAACCTACCATTTGAACTACACATACCAGGATATAATTTTTGTGGACCAGGAACAAAATTACTTGAAAGAGGGGACCGGGGTATTAACCAATTAGATGAAGCCTGTAAAGAACACGATATAGCTTATACTAACAACAAAAACATTGAAAACAGGCATAAAGCGGACAGACGTCTATTGCAAAAAGCTAAATTTATATTTTACTCTAATTCACCGTTTAAAGAAAAAATATCATCTTTAGGTGTAATAGCTGCTATGAAAACAAAAGTAAAATTAGGAATGGGTTGTTCCTCTAGTAAGAAGAGATACCTGACAAAAAGAAAGAAAGTTAGAAAAACACACGGAAAAGGATTAAAATTTAATGATCTAATTAAAATTGCAAGATCTGCATTAAGAGGAAAAAAATTGGGACTGTCAGAGGTGCTACAAAAGCAGCAATAAATGCTTTAAAATCTCTGAAAGATCGGAAGAAAATAAAACACGCTCGAATAATTCCGGTGCCAAAGGTTGGCGGATTTTTACCATTAATTCCCATTTTTCCGCTCTTGGTGCAATAGGATCGTTAAGTGGGGAGCAGCAGCCATCGCAAAAGCAGTAAATGCGGCTAGAAGTGCTAAAGATCAACTTAAAGAAAACCAAAGGCATAATCAAACTATGGAAGCTATAGCATTGAATAAATCTGGAAATGGTTTATACTTACATATAAAAAGGATATGGTCTTTTTTAGGACCACGAAAAATACAAAACAAAATTGGATAAAACTTCCTAGACGGCCGTTAACTAATATAGATCTAATCCATTATGCAAAAAAGTTAAAGATAAAACATTTTCGGGGGGTTTTATGAAAGATGGATTACCAAAATCAATAAAATTAAAAAGAATGCGGTATATTAAATTTAGATAATCAAAAGGTGAGGGAACTCATTGGACAGCTTATAAAAAAATTGGCGAACGTGCTATGTATTTTGATAGTTTTGGAAATTTACAACCTCCATTAGAATTAATTGAATACTTAAAAGCGGCGGTCCTTGTAGCATAATTTACAATCATAAAAATTTTCAGTCGTTTAATAGTTTCAATTGTGGACATTTATGTTTGAAGTTTTTATATAATAACAATAATAATAACGGGCTTCTCGGTAGACCACATAGTTAGATGTTGGCTTTACAACCGAAAAGACCCGGGTTCAAATCTCTCTACCAACAAAAACTTCTAAATTGATATTGAAACTTTAACTCCATCTAGTAGGGCAAATTAAAATTAATAATATTTGGTTATTATATATTCTAATCCGATAACACTTAGAAGGTAAGTTAATATCCACATTTAGTTACAGGTTAGCATGTGTTCCACATTTACTCTGACAGGAACAGATTCTGTTCTTTCTAGTAAGTATTATCCACCGATCATATTAGATGGTGACAATTATGGTTTGGGGTTGATAAACTTAGAAACGTTTAATACAATAGCAAACATAGACAATAGTAATAACAAATTTTATTTTGTACTTCAAAATGGTAAAAATCTTACATCGAAATTCCTGAAGGTTCTTATGAGATTGATGATATAAATAATTATTTAAACAAAACTCTTACAAAGTATGTAATAATGGAAAATAAGAATGCAGATGAACCTTTACCTTTGCCTGTAATTCATATAAAAGGAAATAACAACACTTTACGATCTGAAATTAAATCCACGTTAGATATAGATTTCTCCAAAGAAGGTTCTATAAGTGAATTATTAGGTTTTAATCCAAGAATTTTAAAAGCAAACGTAAGAAACACATCAGATTTTCCATGCAAAATTTTTAAATTGAATGCGCTGTGCATAGAATGTAATATCATATCTAGTTCGTTCAGAAACGGTGAGCCAGTGCATGTAATTCACGAATTTTTCCATCAGTCCCACCTGGATATAAAATTATTGAAACTCCTTCCAACGTAATTTATTTACCAATTAACACTAAGCAAATAGATGAAATTACTATAAAAATAACAGATCAAGATCGAAACTTAGTCAATTTTAGGAGAGAAGTGATAACGGTAAGACTGCATCTTCGAAAATATAATAAATCTTTGTGATGGGAATAATTTTTATAAAAATAAAAACGGAAGTAAACAATTATATATTCCAAATACTCTGAAAGATTATATAAATCCAACAAATAAATCTAAATTTATCAGTCGGCGTACTAGAATCAATCCATTAACACGGCAGAACAAAGAATTTCTGGAATCTTTAGGAGTTCAAGTGAGAAAACAAAATGAATTATGAAACTTTAAATGTAAACGAAGCACCATTTTTTGATGGTACCATTGTATACGCCGAAAAACGAAGTCACCCACCTTATGCCTCAAGTTCCTTCAACAATAAGAATTCCTATACAACAACAAGACATATACACGGTACCTTGGTGTAGTTCTTTACATATTCAAGGAAGTGTAGAAGCATATAATGATCAAAATCAAAAGATCCAAACACCTCTTATTCAATTTGTTAATATGGGAATTTTATTCTTATTCGATTAAATTCGTTTAGAAGTTGCTGGAGAAGTTATAGATCGTGTTAGAAATCCGGGAATTACATCTGTTTTAAAAGGTTATGCATCTTATAATAAAGGAGAAAGCAAAGCGCTTGAAAACGGTGGTTGGTTTCCAAAAGGTAATTCGACATTAATGGATAGAGCGACGGGTAGTTTTGAAGCTGTTATACCTCTTCATGTGATTTTAGGATTATGTGAAGACTTTAAAAGAATTGTTATTAATTGTAGACAAGAATTGGTGATGCTTCGCAGCAATACAGACAATAATGCTTTAATATTTGATGATAATACAAAATCGGTAAAAGTTCAACTACATAAGATAATATGGCGTGTTCCACATGTATCTGTTTCTATTAAAGAACAATTAAAGTTGTTGGATATTGTTAAGAGTGCAAGAGAATTATACATTCCATTTAGAAGTAGAGAATTGCATGAGTATCCAGTATTACCGCAAACACAAAACCACACTTGGGCTATTAAAACTTCTGTAGAAAAACCTCAATGTATAATTTTTGGTTTTCAAACTGATAGAAAAAATAATATAAGTAAAGATTGCAGTCGTTTCGATCATTGCAATTTGACAAATATTAAGGTTTTTCTTAACGATACTTCTTATCCCTATGACAATCTCAATTTAAATTTTGGAAAAAATCAGTACGCACTACTGTATGAAATGTTTTCAGAATTTCAACCTTCATTTCTTTATAAAGATAGCGAACCAATATTTACACCAGAGGAATTTAAGGGATATGCTCCCATAGTAGTAATAGATTGTTCTAAACAAAAGGAAGAACTCAAAAAGGTCCGGTGGATATAAAATTGAATTTGAAACAAATGTAAATATACCTGATAAAACTACAGCATATTGTTTAATACTTCATGACAGAATTGTAAAATATGTTCCAATAAGACATATTATATCACTAGTTTAGTATATGTAAATTATGTATACATGTAAGGTAAAATGAGGTGCAAAATAAAACACTATAAACACAACAATTCTTTTATTTATTTTTAATTATTTGATAGTAACATTAACAAAGATAATGTTTCTTCATAATCCTTCAAAGTAGATGAAGGCCATCTTCCAGAATCTGGACCACATGTCCATCCTAATACCGCTTCCGGATTTTGTTTTCCTCTCTCGATGTTATGTTGAATCCATAATAATAGATCAGCATGTTCTTGATTATTGAGACAATCAATTTTAAATGGTATGTTTTTACAGAGAAGTGTAGTCACCATTTTTTTTTAAATTTGACTGTCAGCCAAATACGCTGCCTTACAGACGAATTCGTTTATACATGATTTAACATCTTTATGATTTCTAACAATATTATGAATCGGGTAGTCTAGCATACATACATTATCAATATTAAATCCAGATAGTAGCTTCATAATATACAATTTGTGTGACATATTGCGTTCCAACTTATAAAATTCTAAAATTTTGTAAAGTTTTTTTAAATTTAATGTTTCATACTTTTGTGTTGTGCAAATATTTACAATATTGTTAACATAATTATCTGGTCCTCTTATCCAAAAGTAAACCTAGTCACAGTTAAGTGTCTTCCATAAGATGCTGTGAAATATACCATATCGTTCGGAACCACAAAATCTTCTTTGCTTAATAAGACGACAAAATTTTCTTTTGCAGCATTGGTGAGACTGGAGCGGACTGCATTCTTAATATGCTTTTCATAAACTTTTTCTTTTGCTTCTTGTGCTTCTAATTCAATTTTAAACATCATTTCCATTGTCTTGTAGGAACTTGACTACAATGCACTCTCCGTAATGCAAGCTACGATTTTATAATATTACTCCCTCCCAACGCATTATTGTTTATTCGTAATGTAAATATCCCCATGGTCTTGTATCGGTGCTATTAAAACTGAGTACACGTTTATCATCATAAGGACTAAGAACGACTTTGTTTTGTTTAATTGAAAACACATTGTGTTGTTTAGATTTAATAAGACGAATTGTTTCAAAAATATTTTTATTGAACAAACATTTTTTGTAATCCTCGAAAGTTATGGATTTTATGGACGATTTTTTACAACCTTTAGACTTTTTTATTAACTTTGTAGCAATGTCCTCTTCAACAGTATAAGAGTACATTTTAGATCTAAGCCCTACCAATTTATTCATTTCAATAATTATCATATCTTCATCAAATACAACCGAACTATGAAAACTTGGTTTTGAAATAAGAGACCGCACCCCCCATTGTCCATCCCATTTTGTTACTAATCGTATATCTCTATGCTTTCTAACATTTTCCATGCATTTTCCATATATAGCGTTTATCATTAATTTAAAAAAATCTTTTTCAAAGTCATTTTTAGATTCCTGTCGTAATTTTGTATTCATATCTATGTATGGCTTTAACCATGGAGATTGACTAAATCTGAGTACTCTATGAACTTTTTTAAGTTGCATTCCTAGCCTTAAATACATTTTCAAATTTCTGTAGTGAAGAATATACTGCTTTTTCGGAAATAGAGTTAACAATAACTTTTTCATCTTAGTTCTTGAATGTGGAGGGATCATATGTTCCGGGGCTAACGGTAAATCGCTATGTAAATCATGTAAATGTTTTGGATATTCCAAATCGCACTCGATGATGTAACCAAAAGCAAAATCGTCCGGGTATTGATAATTTATAGAATATCATAGTTATCTATAAATTCAAAATTTCCATATGGAAGGTATTGAGACATGGCAGCTCCATATAAATTATTTACATCAAAATACATTAAATATGTACTATCTATATTTATATCAAATCCGTGTTGCATATATTTATTATTTGCTTTTGCATACCTGTTGGAGCATTGAGAAACACCTCCTCTAATTCCTTTTTCAATAAACATAACTGTATCTATATCGGTAAGGAGTTCTAACGAAACTTTGGTAGTTTTTAGCATTGCATCAAAAGTTAATCCGGGTGCAGTATAATAATGTAAAGGGTCTAAGGTATACGTATTTAAACACGTTTCTCGAAAAGCTTCAAATACATCAGCTAATAGAAGTACATCCGTTTTCAGGTATAAATCGGAATATTCACCCAGATTTTGAATTTTAAAAGTTTTCCAAACATTTATGGCATGATCATAATCTTCATTACTAATGTGTTCATCTCTCAATTGAGAATAAAAATCTTCTTTATTTGGTAAATGGGTTTCTTCCAATTTTGCCCAAGAATCTATATAGTCGTAAGGGAAGATTCCTTTTTGTTTAATAAATTAAATTCTTCCAAATTTTTACAATTAACTTTAGTAATGTATTTACGATCATTTTGTAAATTAGAAGAAAGTTTATCTAAGCTTTGTGGCATGAAACGGAATGAATCAATAAACCTAAGAGTAATACCAAATTTAGGGACAGACTTTGTAACCTCCCTTTGTCATGTTACTTTAAACAAAAAAAAAAATCACCCCAAACAAACGTCGTAAAAAAATAATTTAGAAATGTCGTAAAATAATGTTACAAAACAGTTCAAAAATTAAATTGTTGAAAGTTATGGTTTCGGCTTAGACTCAAATCTCAGGGTTAATAAGTGGGTGGTTTCGGGTCTCCGTTATTTGTTTTTTCAAACATGACTCATATGCTTTAAATAGCGTCTTTTTCAGGCGAATAAAAATCTTCCTCACATTAGTTCAACAATCAATTTTGTACAAAACTCAAGAACTTATTTTATTAGAACACGTTATAAATATAAAAAGAACCTGATAAACAATAAATTTGAACAAAACACAAAGTTATCAACTTAAATAAATTCCGCAGAATCGTAATACACCTACACGTTGGTACCAAACGTAATACGCAGCTACGACACGTTACCAAGAAAACGCTTCGTTGTCGCCGACATAAAAAAAAACAAATCCTAACACCGGATGTCAGTATCTCACTGTTATTGTTTCAACTATTGCGAAGCAAATATTGAACTACGTTACTCAATCTAAACTTAAATCGAGTTTAGATTGAAACTGTACACAGATACGTTTTAAATCGCTAATTCACGTGTGATACAGTACTTGTACTTAATTACATTGTTTAGTAGTAATGCTAACACTTTAATAGTTGGTTTATAAAATAATTAAACAACGAAAGTTCACAATACCTTGTACATTAGTTGTGAAGTATCTGGTGCGCTTGGAAAATCAGAAATTCGTAAGCTTGCATTGATGAAAAAGGTGCTTTCATGACGACGATCTCCACAAATAAAAAGGCCCAAAACGAAGCAGCCCCACGACTTCTCTATTTGTCTACTGGACCATTATGTCACAAAAGGAAAACACAACTTCAATAACACCTCCTCTCAATAGACTTTTAGTGTTTTTCTTTGAACTGATTTAACACTATTTCGGCTAATAAAATTTTGCAACAATTTTATTGTATCCGTTATTCAAATACAATAAACGTAATCAATGCATTCAACTCAACTAGTGTGTCTTGTTTCAGACACTTACGTTGAATGAATTAATTCAGACCGGCTCGTGAATTTCCTCTGCCCCGCTACCATTTCCGTCATTGCTGACACATCGTAATGCTTATATAATTTTTTTTTTTTTTTTAATAAGAAAAAGGTATCGTTACAGTAACCCCCCAAAATTTTGGGGTCAAAACTATGAATTTGTGTTTGGAAACAAAATTTGAGTAAAAATATTAAAAAAACTAGATACTACTATATACAAGCTATGTCTAAAAGAAAAATGAGACTATTCCTCATACGTAGTACTTATTCAAATGTCTCTCCATTGTATTTCTTAAGGTTAACAACATTTTGGGTCGATCGATATTTACCATTTGGGTAGATCAGGACATAAGCATTTTCCCCTACTTGGTTCTTTACCTTATATGGTCCTTCATATAATAAAAAGAACTTCTTTATTTCCTTGTTCAAGGCAGATGATTGAAAATGCGTTCGAATCAACACCAAATCATTCTCCTTAAATTTGACAGGTTTTGTCAATGATTGGTCGTGTTTACGCTTTCTTCTTGCAGCCTTTGACAATAACTTTTCCTTTGCCAAAACTATTTTCCTCTGCAATGGTATATAGGTTCTGTCTGGAAATTTCACCAGCTCTTCTATTAATTTCTTAGGTTTAGTATTCTTCAACAATTCATAGGCTGTGAACCCTGTTGAGTCGTTCTCGACACAATTCAACCATTCTTCCAATTGATCCACATATTTGTACCAGTCCGTGTGTTTCTTGCGGCAATACGACCTAAACAATCTCCCCAACTCTCGCATAACCCTCTCCACCGGATTCGACTGCGGATGATATATTGCGGAATACTTCACTCTAATACCTGCTTCTTCTAAAGTATTGACCCATCGCTCACTATTAAATTGTGGCCCATGGTCTGATAATATAAATTCGGGTTTGCCTATATTGACAATAAAATCATTCAAAATTTTGTTCAACAAAGTTTTTGTATTGGCTTTTTTAATTGCATAAAGTTTGACAAATTTCGTAAAAATGTCACGCACTACCAATAAATAGGTTACTCCTCCCCTACCCGGTGGCAACGGTCCATATAAATCCACTGAAACTATTTCTAGTGGTTTCAACGCATTTACATTCTTCATCAAACCGTTTCGGTTGATATTATCAACCTTCGCTTTTGACATAAATCACAAATGCGTATTACTCGATGTATTTTTCGATCCAAATTTGCTATAAAACAAGATTCTTTTAGTAAGGCAGCACACTTGGCTGTTCCGAAATGTCCGTACAGTTCATGGTACTCCTTAATTAATACCTTTTCTAAATGACTTGGTATGCATAATAACCACCACTCTTCACTCCTTTTACTTCTTCGAAACAATAATCCTTCATGATTTATATAATTTTTGACAACTCCTGTTGCCTTTCCTTGTCGGTTGTACTCTAATTCATTTTGATCCACTGTATGTGTTTGTCTATATTCTGATCATTCTCAATGTCGGAGAATACTGGAGATTTTACTCTTCGGTATCGTAGCTATAGTGATTGGGTGGTACTTCTTTTCTTCCTCGTAGTTGTACCTTGACAAAAATCTGCAATTTTATTTTCTTTACCTTGGCAATACTCAATGCTTAATTGGTATTCTTGGAGGTATAAACATTGTCTCATCAAACGGGCGCTTAATGCTTTACAGCTAAACATAAACTCCAAAGCTTTATGGTCCGTTAATATAACTGTAGGATAACCTAAGATACAAGTTCGAAATTGTTTACATGCAAAAACTATAGCGAGTAGTTCCAATTCAGTTATCATATAATTTCGTTCAGCTCCTACCAACATTCTGCTTGCGAAACCTATGGTTTTCACATCCCCTTTTCATTAATTTGAAACAAGTGAGCTCCCAGTGCTTGACCTGAGGCATCTGTTGATAAAAAAAAATGTTCTCGTAAAATCTGGGTGTGACAAACTTATTGATCTGGTAAAATGTTTTTTAATGTTCTCAAACCCTTTTGTTCTTCTTTTTTCCCACTTCCATTTAGTAGAGGTTCTTAGTAGATGAGCCAATTCACTTACTGCAAAAGAATGATTGTTGATGAATTTTCGGTAAAAGTTACAAAATCCTAAAAAAGATTGAAGTTGTTTTTTGTTTTTTGGTGGTTTGAAATCCTCTATAGCTCTTAGTTTGTCGGGGTCCACTGATATACCTTCGGGACTGATGATGTGGCCCAAAAATTTAACTTCACTTACCAAAAAGTTCGATTTGCTTTCATTTATAGTCATGTTAGCATTGCGAAATTGTTGAAACACTAATTTAAGCTGATCTATATGTTCTTCGAATGTTTTTGATGTAATGAGAATATCATCTACATATACAGTCACCATACTTAATATTTTTGTTCTAGTACATGGTCCAAACATTTACTGAACACTGCTATGGATACGTTTAATCCAAAAGGAAGTACCTTAAGTTGGTAACTTTTCCCGCCTATCAAAAACGCTGTAAATATCCTGGATACTGGATGTAAAGGGACCTGCCAATATCCGTTAGTTAAGTCAAGTGATGATAAGTATTTAACCCCTTTAAATTTCTGTAATAATTCGTTTATTGTCGGTGGAGATTCTCGATCAGCTACTAAAATCTTGTTTAACCGTCTTGCATCAAGACAAATTCTTACTCTTCCATCTTTCTTTGGAACTATTACTATTGGATTTGAGAAAGGCGAACTTGATTTTTCAATAATGCCCTTTTCCAACATTCTTCGTATTTCCATATCTACCGCTTCCCTTCGTGAGTGAGGTATAGGATATGACTTCTGAACAAATGGTGTTGTATCCGTCACTTCCAATTTACATACAAAATTGTTGCACAATCCTGGACTATTTGAAAAAACGTCGCCATATTCCTGTTTGATGGCTTCTACACTGTCTTTCTCTTTTGTTGATGTGAGTGCGTTACTTACTTCTGCTACCCGGTGTCTTTCTCTATGTTTCTCAAATGCATCTTTAAATGGTATTTCCGCAGGACATCGTTCGCAAGTATAATTGGTAATCCTTTCGTTAGCACTCTCGTCCTTCATTTCTGTTATCCTATCTTCAGTGTTTTGAATACTTATTCTTGGTTCCTCTTTTACTTCGGTTGTGCGATCAGAATTTTTCTTTATGAATTTCCATGAGAATCCCTCAGCTAAGTGTAACTGTTGTGATGGGGTTTCGATGGAAGCATTTCCTGTAAAGGGTACTGAATGTAATTCATCATCTTCCGATACAAAGGTAAGTAATTTTGTTTTACATAAATTTTATTATATTTTTCTTTTCCATCCAATCCATTCCTAATATTGGCGTGGTTTTCAAATTGGCAACTATCAAGAAAACTACTTGCTGCTCATTGTTATCCAGACGCATTCTCATTAGTGCTTGTTTTTTAACTTTTCGGATTCCTCCTGTGACGCCTTGAATAGACATGTTAGGTGCAGGAATAAGTGGTATTGATTTATTCTTCTCAAAAACTGATTGAAAATTTCTTCAGACATAACGCTCACAGCGCTACCAGTGTCGATCAATATTTTCAGTTCTTGTTCTTCAATCTTTGCACATAGGTACGGTAATGTGGTGTTGGGATGATCTTCCTCTATTGTCTTCTCACCCCGCACACTTGCACGTCTCTGCATTGTTGGTAATATGTTTTGATAAAATTTAAATAATGTTGTTGCTCCTCACAACCCCTTCTTTTGACAGCGGGAGCTTCTTGCCGTGGGGTTGCTAGTTTTCCGGAGGCGTTAGTGATCTTGGTCGACCACTACCTCCCCTTCCTCTCGTTCGGATTGCATACGTACCTCTTCCTCTGTTTCGGAAAAATGTTTCTCCTTCCTGGTCAGCTCTTCGAAAGTTTTCGTCGTTTTGTCTACGATTTCGATTCAACTCATACTCTTGATTTCCTCGACTGGTATGTGTATCGTTTTCTTTGTTTCTTTCCTCTAACCGGTTCAAAACTTCTATCAGCTGCTTAAAATTTTTAACATTCGCGGATATTAGCGATGTTTCAATATCAAATGGATAATGTTTGGTTAGGCTTCTACCAAAATATCTTCGGGTATTTCGGGTTCCAAATGATGTGTCCTTTTCTTCCAGTATCTCGCATGATTACTGTATTTTCCATTTCTCGAGTTATAGATTCTCGGTTTGTATACCTCTGTTCTAATCCTTTTCTTGTACCGACCTAGACCAATATTGTTCGGTAAAATCTTTTTAAAACTGTTTAAATTGTCCCATTCTTCGGTTTTACATTCGGCCCACATCTTTGCATCTCCTTCCAAACATTTGATTATGGTATTTATTATACTTCTCTTTGGTGTCCTCATTGTCTCAATATAATTTTCTAATTCTTTAAAAATTGTATAGGATGTGTACGTTTTAAGTTCCCATCGAATTTCGGTCTATCTTCATTTAATTGTATTAACGTGCTGTGGTTGATACTATTCTCTGTACCTATCATTTTGTTATTTATTTTATCTTGTAATCTCTTTACTCATGGTCCAAATTAGATACTGATTCATTTGTTTGTTCCATTTTTCATCCATAAGTATTAAGCTTTCTAAAGTTTTTTAAATTCATAAGCGGTTTCTGGTTTTGACATTTTCTACCTTCTTTTCAATTTTGCTCATATGCTGCCCTAAATTGACAGTTCTCTCCTCGATTGGTATAATCCTTTCTTCTGTTCTGGTTTCAATTTCTCTTCTACTTTGTTCTAAAGTTTCTTTGTTTATTTGCTGAAATTCTTCCAATTTATCTCCTATCATTTGAAAACTATCAGTTAATCTTCCGTTTATTTGTTGCAGTTGTCTCATGAGTACTGCCATCATTCCATAATTTTCATCTTTTGATTGTTGTGACGCGATTGGTGTTGACTGTACAGCACTTTCCATACCTGTCCTAATCCACTATCTAAACTTTCGTTTGTTTTATTTTCCGTCATATTTATGTATTTTAGTCTAATATAATCGTGTGAACGTTTTGATAAACAAAATTTTGCACCAAACAAATGAAAAAAGAAAAAAAAAATCTTTTCCTGTTAAACTCAGAATTTTGACCCTGTAATTCGTACCCTACGTTGGCTACGCCAATTGTAACCTCCCTTTGTCATGTTACTTTAAACAAAAAAAAAATCACCCCAAACGTCGTAAAAAAAATAATTTAGAAATGTCGTAAAATAATGTTACAAAACAGTTCAAAATTAAATTGTTGAAAGTTATGGTTTCGGCTTAGACTCAAATCTCAGGGTAAAAACGAAGCAGTCCCACGACTTCTCTATTTGTCTACTGGACCATTATGTCACAAAGGAAAACACAACTTCAATAACACCTCCTCTCAATAGACTTTTAGTGTTTTTTCTTTGAACTGATTTAACACTATTTCGGCTAATAAAATTTTGCAACAATTTTATTGTATCCGTTATTCAAATACAATAAACGTAATCAATGCATTCAACTCAACTAGTGTGTCTTGTTTCAGACACTTACGTTGAATGAATTAATTCAGACCGGCTCGTGAATTTCCTCTGCCCCGCTACCATTTCCGTCATTGCTGACACATCGTAATGCTTATATATATATTTTTTTTTTTTTAATAAGGAAAAGGTATCGTTACAACTTGCTAAACGAAATATATTTTTCTTTATTCATTGGTAATAGTTTAATGCTTCCTTCAAACGATGTAGCTAACTTTCTAATGATGAAATGTGCATCGTAACCACTTAAGTTATGAAATACAACTGGTATACAATGCTCATATTTAAAATTTAAGTTGCATGCTTGATGAGCAGCTCCTCTAAATTTTCCAGTTTGGTGATTGTGATCTCGTACTTTAACTTGCGTATCACAAAATAGTTCTTTACAAATATGACATAGTTCAGAAGTAAAAATTGTTGATTTTGTTGGTGATTGAGAATTTCCATTGGAACAATTGTTTTAAGAAGTTCATGGCACATGTGACTAATATCTTTCAATTCGCATACAAACCAATCTATGCAATCAATTCCTCGGTGCATTTTAAACTTCGAAATAGAGTCATCATAAGAACATTTTAAATAATAAGCAACACTAAATGGTATATGTTTTGGTATGGTGTGCTCTTGTTTTCGGTTTCATTAAGATTACACTTTTCCAGAATACATTCCAAATCCGCATAAATAACAAATGGAACCTTCTCTTGATAACGATAATTTTTAAATGATAAGTATTTATCCTTTGGTTTTGCTAAAGTTATTGAACACTCATTAGAATTAATACAATAATTTTATGTTTCTCGAGAATATTTAAAGTTGTGAAGTAATTTAGACATCGTTCACAGATAAAAATCTTATGCTTATGAGATGATACTTGGTTCGATAAAAGAGCAGATAAGTTTTTAATCCAAACAAAGTGAAAACGGAGGTGTATGTCAGATAACTCATTTACACTTGTCTGAAATGTTTTGCTCAAAGGACGCATAAGGAGATTTATGATTTTGACACTTCTATCGATAACAGGGCTAAGCGAACAAGGTAAAATTTTATTATTTTCAATGCTGAACAAGTTAATGGATAAATTATTAAGTTTTTCAAATCTTCTTATATCTTTTATTGTTATGGGAAAATTTAAACCGTCAGAATTTAAAACATCTTGAAAATGTGGATACGAAGACTTTCTATTAGAATGCGTGTTAACCGGATACAAAGCAGATACGACAGACCAAAGGAAGCAATACGAATCGTTGTTGTTAATGTTTATAACAGCATGTTTCTTCTGAATATAATCTGGAACCGATACATATGTTGAATAACCTACTTTAAGAGGATCATGTTTATTAATATTTACTTTTAGTCCTAAAAGCTCATACAAAGCCAACCCACTATCTTTTCAGAAAATTCTTCTAGTTTTGTCGCAAGCTTATCAAAGACATATTCCTGATACCATTGTTTTAAATTAGTTGAAATATCTATAACGCTATTTTTAGTACAAAATGTTTTTAAACTTATTTCTCCCGTTTGAGGTTTAATAAAATGAGCGCTTAAAATAACATTTACTTTAAGCATTGATTTTCTAACAGCTTGTTTAATTTTCAAATTAAAACATTTCAAAGATTTCTTCAAAAAGTTAAAGGATCTTTTATATTAATACTTGATATAAATCCTGTACGAATTCTATTGTTGAAACATGATTCTACATCTTCCCAGCTCACATTACGCTTTTTAGGTTTAACATTTATTGATAATCCTTTACCAGATATTATTCCAGATGTTAATTTTCTTTTTAACTCATTAAGTTTCAAACGATAACATTTCAAATATGCTAAACTTGCTTCTATAGAAGAAGAGGATTCAAACACATTATTTTTATGAATCTGATATTTAATAGCTTTACGAAGAGTATTTATAGTACGATTAATATGAAGTTTAAGTTTATTTACTTCATTTACCGATTTTATGTTGTCTATGTACTTTCGTAGCACTACCAAGTATCGCTTGCATGTATTGCTTAGAGTACTATTCATTACGTATTTAAAATTTGTTATGTTAAAATATCAAAGATAGTAGTAGTACTTCTATCACGAACTCGAGAACAACCCAAACGGCGATAGTATACGAACTAAAAAGACAATGGTATAGTAGGGATTAAAACTGGAAGGGAAAGTTGAATAAATTTAAGCAAACTGGAATAGAAAAGCATTACTATTTCAATACATTGTTTTACAACTTTCAACTGAGTTATTAATTATGTCAGCCGCTAACAATAACAACCATCAATTAGGACCAGGTAATATAGAGCCTTTTTAACTAGTTGTATTCTAAACATATATATGGGTTTATAGACATGGTGATGTGTCCGTACAACCAATTCCACATTATGTTGCGGCACCGGCTGGAGAAACACCTTTACAAATGCCACCCGGAGGAGATACGTGCAAAGAGGGAAGCCCAAAACAAAAACATATGGAAGAATGGGAAAGGAATCAAGTCCTACGGCCTCCCATTCAACCAAAATTTATGCAAGATGTACCTCCTCTGGGTGAGGACGAATATTGGGATGAGGAAGAACCATGCCAGCCGTATGTGCCGCAATTAAATAATGTTATTATTAATAAGAAAGGTTTTGTGTATAACAAAAACAATAAATATATTTTAAACTACGTTTTATTTTAATTGCCTTACTTTGTTATTGTCGATGCAAGTAGAATATATAATTTAAAAAAAAAGGATTGGAAGTAATTGTCAAGTAAAGAGGGTAAGTGTGGCGAAGCAAGCCCACTTTTTGGTCTTGGTGTCAAGCATTTCCTGCGTTTTTAGAAGAGCTTTTTAAATTTTTAGGTAACCTAACATTCTGATAGTTGATGATACATATTTTATGAACAAATCTTTTAAAGTAAAAATATGCAACTTTAACATGTTTAAAAAATTATTTATCCTAACTGACTAGAGGTTATCTTCTGAAAATAGATTTTTTCTACAAAATATAAAATAATTGCTTATAATGCACTTCAATTTTCAAAGATGAATCTGTCTACCTTAGGTAGTAACTTTAAGTTTGATTGAAAAAACGTTAAGTTATTACAGCACGCTTTCACCCGAAGGGGGTAAGCGTGGCGAAGCAAGCCCACTTTTTTCGGTCTTGGTGTCAAATTACACTGCATTTCCGACGTTTTAGAAGACCATTTTTCAAAATTATTAACTAATCTAACTTTCGAAAAAGTTGATAAATTTCATCAATCATTGAAACTAGATTTAGTGAGAATGTTATTGAATACTATTTAAAAGACGCACATGAAGATAGACGGGATTATTATTTAGTAGACAAAATCCGGTTAAACATTTCTTGCACAATATTTTAAAGTTCCTTCTTTAAGATCAATTTTTTATTTAAATGGTTAAGTAATCTTGCATCAAATAAACAACACAAAAAACATTAAAGTGTTTATTAAAAATTCTTTAAATATAATTACACTTAAAAAGCTATAAACTTACATTATTAAAAAACTTACTCTACACTAAACCCTAATTTCCTACCATAATCTTTACATTTTTAATGTCTATTAAAGCTTTGTTCCTTTTTATACGCCACATTTTTCTTTCCTTTCCATTTCTTCCAACTGATTCCTCAATTGAGCACACTGATTTTTATCGATCCGTATTCCTTTTGAATTTTAATAAATTCACTTGACACTTTTTATAAGATTTTTTATGTTTTTTATAAATGTCATTTCATGCTGTGCTACCACCACCCTTCAAAATCGTCGTCTTCACTATCACTGGCCGCTGCATTTTGCTGCTCCATGACTTTTCGCATGTCTTTGCCTCTTCCTTTTCTTGGTGAAGAGGCGACTTCAACAATTGGGGCGACTTCAACAATTGGTTGCGAGCAACTAATAATGGATGAAACATCATCCCAATCTATCGACTGTAAATATAAAAAATATAAACAATTTGTTTAACCATTCATTAATAAAGTAAGTAAACTAAAGCAATAACAACAATTTACCTGCTCGCGATTTTGAGCAACAATTTGCCCGTTTTCGTCGCATGAGGGCCCGGGAAAAGATTCGTAACTTTCCATTGCAACAGATGTTAGAGGTGGTGGTGTTACTACTTCCATTCCCGGCTGCAAACATATTGACAATTAATAAACAATAAGTAAATCATAAATTATTAAACATTATTTATAATTAAATTAGTAACTGAAAGTACTTACATTTAGAAGAATATTTTCCAACACATTAACTTTGGGTGAATTTTTTTTTAAACTAAGTAAGCTTCTGCTTGTCATCTTTACTCTAGTACAGAATAATAATAAATGATGATGAAATTCTGATTTTATAAAGGAAAAAAAAGCCTGATTGTGCATATTGAAAGTGGGGAAGAAAGTTACATGAACTTTTCTATAAGAAAGGAAATGCCTTATCACATTTTTTTTTGCAAAACACACAGTTTGCAGTTTTTCATGGGAAAGGAAGTACCTACATCAAGTTCATGAACTGGCATTTCCTTTCTTATACAAAAGTTCATGTAACTTTCTTCCCCACTTTCAATATATTTTTTAATAAACACTTTAATGTTTTTTGTGTTGTTTATTTGATGCAAGATTACTTAACCATTTAAATAAAAAAATTGATCTTAAAGAAGGAACTTTAAAATATTGTGCAAGAAATGTTTAACCGGATTTTGTCTACTAAATAATAATCCCGTCTATCTTCATGTGCGTCTTTTAAATAGTATTCAATAACATTCTCACTAAATCTAGTTTCAATGATTGATGAAATTTATCAACTTTTCGAAAGTTAGATTAGTTAAGAATTTTGAAAAATGGTCTTCTAAAACGTCGGAAATGCAGTGTAATTTGACACCAAGACCGAAAAAGTGGGCTTGCTTCGCCACGCTTACCCCCTTCGGGTGAAAGCGTGCTGTAATAACTTAACGTTTTTTCAATCAAACTTAAAGTTACTACCTAAGGTAGACAGATTCATCTTTGAAAATTGAAGTGCATTATAAGCAATTATTTTATATTTTGTAGAAAAAATCTATTTTCAGAAGATAACCTCTAGTCAGTTAGGATAAATAATTTTTTAAACATGTTAAAGTTGCATATTTTTACTTTAAAAGACTTGTTCATAAAATATGTATCATCAACTATCAGAATGTTAGGTTACCTAAAAATTTAAAAAAGCTCTTCTAAAAACGCAGGAAATGCTTGACACCAAGACCAAAAAGTGGGCTTGCTTCGCCACACTTACCCTCTTTACTTGACAATTACTTCCAATCCTTTTTTTAAATTATATATTCTACTTGCATCGACAATAACAAAGTAAGGCAATTAAAATAAAACGTAGTTTAAAATATATTTATTGTTTTTGTTATACACAAAACCTTTCTTATTAATAATAACATTATTTAATTGCGGCACATACGGCTGGCATGGTTCTTCCTCATCCCAATATTCGTCCTCACCCAGAGGAGGTACATCTTGCATAAATTTTGGTTGAATGGGAGGCCGTAGGACTTGATTCCTTTCCCATTCTTCCATATGTTTTTGTTTTGGGCTTCCCTCTTTGCACGTATCTCCTCCGGGTGGCATTTGTAAAGGTGTTTCTCCAGCCGGTGCCGCAACATAATGTGGAATTGGTTGTACGGACACATCACCATGTCTATAAACCCATATATATGTTTAGAATACAACTAGTTAAAAAAGGCTCTATATTACCTGGTCCTAATTGATGGTTGTTATTGTTAGCGGCTGACATAATTAATAACTCAGTTGAAAGTTGTAAAACAATGTATTGAAATAGTAATGCTTTTCTATTCCAGTTTGCTTAAATTTATTCAACTTTCCCTTCCAGTTTTAATCCCTACTATACCATTGTCTTTTTAGTTCGTATACTATCGCCGTTTGAGTTGTTCTCGAGTGAACAACTTCGGGTGAAAGCGTGCTGTAATAATTAAACGTTTTTTTCAATCAATCTTAAAGTTACTACCTAAGGTAGACAGATTTATTTTTGAAAATTGAGTTATTACATCACGCTTACCCTCATTTGGGGTTCATAAGTTAAACAATTTTGATTAACTACACATATTAGTAGCGATGTAAATATTAACAAAAAATTTTAAATGATAACCGTTAGCTTATCCATTTTTTCTTAATTACACTTCCTTTTTATTCAAAATTTTTGGTTCTTGAATAAACTCAATGATTAGTAGTCGGAGCCAACTTGCTCCTTTACTGATGATATAAATATTTTTTGATGTCTATTATTTCTTTATTAAACCTATTGATGTCTGCAACCGTAAACTTTGATGTAAATCTTTGCGGAAGAGGTGTTTTGAAGTCTTCACATTCAACAAGCACTTGTTCACCAAATTTTCCGTCAACTTTACTAAAAGATTTGACTTTAATTTTTTCTTCTATTGGTAGGCTTCTTGCATTTACATAAGGAAGCAAATGAGTAGACACGTTCAAATCAGCAAAAAATGCCATTTTAGAAATTAATTAATAAATTTAAGGTTGAAGTTTAACAAATTGATATCACTGTAGAACTAATATGCATTTCAAGATCCTAAATTTATATCTAACCGTTTTTCCCCTCTCTTTTATTACTTAACAACATGCGTTTTCCTCGATCATACCCGACATTATCCTACCACTTTCTCCTCAAAACCACATTCCGATTCTAGGCCAACTGCCGAAGTTGCTTTGCCCTTCACGTTTACATACGATCTTTCCTGAAATTCCTTGATCCCGATCCTGGGCCACTTCTAATTTGGTCTACATGATGTCACATTAACCACTAACAATCCACAATCTGTGATAGTAAACGCGGAAGAAAATAATTGCTTGTTATTAGATAGTAATTGTAAATTTAATTTTAGACCAACACCAGATTTATTTAACAAAAATCTGTAATCGTAGACAAGAACCCTTATATTTCAAATAATCAATTGCATGTTAATTTAGAACTCTTAGTACGAGACCAAGTAAAATTATTCGAAAAAACAACAGTAGGTTATTTAATAATTTCTGAGGATTCACCAAAAAATACTAACCATTACTAATAAACCAAATATTATTCATAATATTTCAACAAATTTATCAAACACGCAACGTACCTTAATGAATAATCTCTTGACCGAATTTAATGACATTTTCGCAGAATCAGCAAAAGACATGGGCTATACTAATTTAGTAACCCATAATATTGACACTAACGGCGCGCAACCCGTAAAAAGTCGCCCATACCGAGTTTCTCAGTCGGAACGAAATTATTAATGACCAAATACAAGAAATGTTACAAAATGGTATTATAGTTCCCTCGAAATCAAATTATTCCTCGCCCATAATTCTCGTTAAGAAGAAAGGAGGAGATTTTCGTTTTGTGTTGACTACAGAAAGCTCAACGCGATAACAAAAAGAATAATTACCCCTTACCTTTAATTGATGATATATTTCAATATTTAAATAAAGCACAATATTTCACATGCTTAGATCTCTTCTCAGGATATTGGCAATGTGGTTTAGACCCTACGAGTCAAGAAAAAACTGCTTTCGTTTCACCAGATGGACTTTTCGAGTTCACAAAAATGCCATTTGGTTTGTGTAATGCACCAGCAACTTTTATGAAATTAATGGATAATGTTTTCTCTGGTCTAAAATGGAAAGAGTTAATAGTTTACTTGGACGATATATTAATTTTTCTCAAATACTTTCGAAGAACATCTTGTACGTTTACGACATGCGTTTGATAGGATCCGTCAAGCCGGACTAACGCTAAAACCATCTAAATGTGAATATGCCAAAAATCAAGTTCACTTATTGGGACATATCGTTTCAGACGTAGGAATTTCACCCGATCCTAGCAAACTAGATGCTATAAATAAATTTCCTCATCCAAATAATGTCAAACAACTTCAAAGTTTTTGGTTTAGCAAATTATTATCGTAAATTTATTCATAATTTTTCACAAATAGCCCGTCCTTTGTATGAGCTGACCAAAAAGATACAAACTTCTATTGGAAAGAAGATCATGAATTAGCTTTTCAAAATCTTAAGGACCGTTTAGTTTCTTCACCCGTGTTAACATATTTCGACCCTGAAGCACCCAAACAACTTCATGTGGACGCTTCCGGATTAGGAATAGGAGGAGTACTGTTACAACAACAAAATAATGAAATGCACCCCATAGCGTACATATCACGTAGTTTAACTCAAGCCGAGAAAAATTACTCTATCTCCGATTTAGAATGTCTAGCAGTTTGACGCAATTACGTCACTTGATTCATGGTAGACCTATTACCGTTGTTACTGATCATAATGCAATTTGTTTCCTACAATCTTTAAAGAATCCAAGCGGGAGATTAGCCCGTTGGTGTATTAAATTATCAGAATTCGATTTTAAAGTAATACACAAGCCGGGATTAGCACATAGAGACGCCGACTGTCTTTCACGAAATCCAACTGCAAACCCAGTTGAACAAGAGGACGACGATATTCTTGATATTCCTACATTCTTATTACAACCAAATGATATAACCGTTCATCAACAAACAGACTCAAAACTTTCAACATTATTTAAAGCTCTAGAAAACCCAGACTCAGTTTCAATAGGATTAAGAAAACGAAGTTCGAATTATGTACTAAAAATAATATCTTATATCGTAAAAATCATTTACCAGAAGGATCACCTGAACTTCTCGTAGTACCCGATAACTTGAAACATGAAATTTTATATAGTCATCATAATGGTCCTCTCTCGGGACACTTAGACATCACCAAAACTTACCACAAAATTAAAAACCGTTATTATTGGGACAATATACTCAAAGATGTTCAAAAATATGTTAAAGGTTGTGCCGATTGCCAAGCACGAAAAGGCGAAACACATTTTAAGACCCGCGGGGCTACTACAACCAATTCCAGTATCTTTACCTTTTGACAGGATAGGAATAGATCTTTTAGGACCATTTCGAAGAAGCAAAAATGGTAACACAATGATAATAGTAGCTACGGATTACGCCACCAGATGGGCCGAGACCAAAGCTTTGCCAAGGGAAAGCGGGACCTGTTGCAAAATTTATCTTAGAAAACATCCTAACTAGGCATGGATCCCCACGATTCATGTTAAGCGACCAGAGGAAAAACGTTCCAGTCTGAACTAGTGACAGAATTGTTGAAAATAATGGGAGTTCGTAGTTGTTTTAGTACATCATACCATCCTCAATTTAATGGTTTGACAGAACGATTCAACAAAACATTAGCCAATATGTTGTCTCTATATACAAACACAGCACAAACGGATTGGGACCAATATTTACATCAGGTGACATTCGCCTACAATACAGCGAGACAAGACACGACCAAAGTATCACCTTTCTTTCTGGTATATGCCAGGGAGGCGATACTACCAACGGAAGCAACTTTGTTACAAGATATTACCTCAGAAGACATCCGACAAATAAGAGAGAGAGAGCTCTTAAAATTCGAAACGAAGCAATAGAAAATATCCATAATAAACAAGGTAAAGATAAATCGCGGTATGATTCTAAGCATCGCGACGTTCATTTTGAAATAGGAGACCAGGTTAAAGTATTCACGCCATTCAGGAAGGTAGGACGAAGTGAAAAACTCTTATTAAGATGGTTCGGACCATATAAAATCATAGGAAAGAAAGGAGACGTCGATTATTTGGTTCAAATGGGGCCGACATCAAAGTCTAAAGTTGATATAGTGCATGTTTCACGAATCCTCCCCTACCATGATCCCTGGACATTAGAAACATAACCAATTCTTACCTGTTTTTCTCTATAGCTAGTTAACCTATACAAATAATATCATAAACATAATTACCGTGAGGATAACAATTAACCACTCCAACGAGGAGCGTGTCCCTACACTATTGCAGCCGATCGGGATATTTTTGTCTCTTTTACCAGGAATTTCAATGTTGTTCACAATGATTTAACTTTTGTAGTAGACTCAAGGAAATTCCCAAAGATCGATGCGAGGAGACTGATCTCAGATAAAAAAATTTCAGAGACATAGCCGCCTAGCATCGATCTACGAGACCTTGCAACTTAGGAATCATCCAAACACTATCAATTTCTTTTTAGTTTGCACTTTTGTCTAATCTTAGAAGTGATAACAAACTCGAGAACATGGCGTGAATCTAACACAAGCAATCATAAAAAGTTTGTGGTAGGATCATTACAGTTCCTCTGAGATTCTTGTGAAAGTCATCAATAAACTCACTCCAACTTGTTTGATGGAGAAAGGTTCCAAAAGATAGTGAGAGCGCCTTGATTTCAGATTATAATCCTGATATCAAGGTAACTCCTCACTAACTCGCGAAACCTCATGTATACATTCAAAGTCTATATGAAATATTATCACCACCAGTTCGAAGTCCACAATTTTCACTAATGTTATAGCTAATTTCACTGTTTTCTGTTGATAGTAGATACAGGCGGACAGAGTGTACCCTTGAGGCCACATGATCTTCGGAGTCACGAGATTCATGGGGATACAAAGGTCAAACCCTGTCTGCCAACTAAAGTTTCCCATTTATTATAGGTTCACTATTCTTTCACTCCCAATCATAATTATTGTTCCAACGATAGACGCAGAGACATCGGTCGACATGGGTTCGTGATTCATGATAAATTGCGAAGTCACTCAACCACGTCGATCAAACGTCGCTGCAAGTAATCACGATTGCATTTAACTACCTTCAAAACACGAAAAGTAATATTGAATTATGCTCTATAGCAGCAAGTATCTAGACGCCCAATTCCTTCCGGGAAGGAACCACGAGTTAGTATTGAAAGGAGTTAGCGGTTACGAGCGCGGAAATGGACCAAACCGCGGTATTTACGTTCAAGCCTCCCTACCCTGCAGAGGGCCTGTCATCGAAAGAATTAATTACCAACGCTTGGCTCCAAACGCATTACCATGGGTTGTCATGGGACGAGGGCGATGTTCCATACCTCGATAAAGGAAGCCCTAATAAAGTTAATAATTGGAAAAACACCGTCCGAATACAAGGCTTAGAAAAGATAGAATATTTTCGCAAAATCATTGGGAATGACCAAGTGTTAGACGCTAATAAGCCGATACCGAGAGGGCAACTACATAGCTGCCACAGACACCAGGATGCACTCCAAAGATGTGCAGCGGCGGGAGCCGAATACCTGAAGGAGTATTATAACACCACAGTAACCACAGCCCAGCCGGAAGAGAGCGAGGAGGAATCCGGTGAAGAATACTACGAAGATGAAGATTAACTCTCACATTATATATATGGACATATATAAATAACAAATATACATTTTTTTTCTCTCTTGTTCTTTTGCTAGTAATTATAAAGAATTATATACCTATGCGTTAAATACAACAATTTCGATACTTGTGCGCCAAGACTTTTTATCTTTTCAGACTATACTTCATAATTTCCGTACGAGCGATACCAGTACAAATCATCACCGGGGCGTTTTGGAAAAAGCTACCCGACGTGATAGCGTACAGTGCCACAATTCCATTGGTATACCAAACAAGCTGGTCAACCGAATTGGTAGAGCTACTAACAAATGTAGAGGAAAATCAGTCGTGTCAAGAAACGGATCACACTTGTAAAATAAGTAGCGAAATAGAGAAACTTAATAGGTTAGTCTCAGCAGAGCAGGGAAGAACTCACGAAGCGGTAGATACCGAATTTCTACAAGCATTTAATAATAAAGATATGAATAGGCATAAACGCAGCATTAGAGTTAATAGGAGACTTCTTCTCTTGGTGTTGTGGAGTAGCCACAGATCGAAAAATTGATAATTTAGTATTGAGCTATGAGAAAATGCAAATATTTCTCAAACAACTACATACAGGTTTAGAAGATAGCCTTGTACAGATTAAGTAATAATTCCAAAACTTTTAACGATTACCATGACAAGCTAGAAGATAATTTGAAGGAAATAAGAAATAAAATCAACAATATCCAACATCATGAAGCGGGTATAGAAACAAGATTCAAAAGAAATTAAGCATCCATGAAGGACGATTAAAAGAACAATAATGCATGTGTACGACCTAGTATTACACACTCTAAACTTAGGACGAGTGATGCACAGCATGGAAATAATAACTATTTGTAAAGATCACAAAATTCCACCGTTAATTGTAACCCCAAAAACTTACTAACAGATTACAAAACTTATCGGTTGAACTAACAAAGAATGGTCATTCCTTAGCCATTCCCTTGACGAATTATATCGTTATTACAAACTATCGATTGCTGACTGTACGATTACCGAAAACCAATTATATGTTCACATCAAAATACCCATCGTCGCAACTAACCAAGAATGGACCCTTTACGAATTAATTACCACTCCATTCGCATGGCAGAATGAGACATGCATACTCATGCATGAAACGCTTTTTATGGCTATAACCAATAATCAAACCCTAAAGACTATTTCTGGAACTTCATTGCATTATTGTAAGCCCTATCACGATAAATTGTGTTATTTGCCACGGTTCGACTCTGACGCAATTTATGGTCCTCAGTGCGCTTATAAAATGTACAGTGGAGCGACAGTGGAGGATTTGAGCCAACATTGTTCCTTTCGCTGTCACGCCTCCCAATCAATGTTAATTTCTGAGATAGACAGTGATACTTTCATTATCACACACCCCAAGAATAAAACAAGTATAATGTGTCCAAATAATAATTTTGATGTAGAAGAAAGTAATTATAACCAACCAGGTGCGTTACAAATCCAGTTACCCTGTCAATGTTCGTTACTTGTTAATGAAAAGGAAGTAATATCTCCACGCTTTCCGTGTTCTTCAAATGAAAATTCAAACCCTGAATTGACACATGTACTACCAGCGACATGGTCAAAATTAAAACATATGTTATTCAATCAGCGAAACACGAAATAATATTTAATAATATGTCTGAATGTATAGACGCAAATTGGACGACCACAGTCCCTCATTTAAACCTGTCGACGACGTCGATTATAGGAAAATTAAAGGAATCTCTCGACCTTGCAATTTCCAACACACCAAGTTCACTTTATTCGTTTCAAAGTGACACCACGTTTTATGTGTGGAATATAATTTTGTCCCTTTTTGTGTATATTTGTTACATAAAGTAAATCAACGAGGTGGAGCCATGACTGCTCTCATACACCCTGTATTTGCTTTTAACACAGATACCGATGAGGTCAAAATCTTAACCTATGTCAGTAGTATATCTCTGTGTATTTTTGTTTTAGTTATATTATGCGCAATGCTTATTTGTTGTATACGCCAATGGACGATTATGTTCAAAGCAAAAACGCAACTAAAAGCTGATAGGAGACGTTTCTCCTTAGCAAGGAGCAAACCCTATGAAAGATCCACCGGAAAAGTAAGAACCGTGGACTCAGAAGAATTGTCAAAGATAGACAACGTATTTGTAGTCGATCGAAAAGGACAATCTCCCAACAAAATCGTTGCTGGATGTTCCTCGAAGACTACCGAGCTATAGCACGCAAGAATAGATAATTTTATGAAGATATTGTAAGTATAAAGAAGAAGATATTGTAAGTATAAAGAAGAAAATTGTTGTAAGTATATAAAACTCAAAGTGCGCACGTTAAATTTTAGTCAATCTACCTTTACGTCATAAAAGATTAGTGAATTTTTCTGAAAATAGACCTACAAAATATTTCGAAAAAAAATAGGTTGGACGCTGGGACGCTAGCAATTATCCAATCTCAAAATTTCAGTTACAATTTTATAACCAATCTATGATTAGGAAGAATTTGTTTTGACTTTAAAACTAGAGGAAACGATACGATAAAATTTAACAATGAGTAAAGGAAGTATTTTATTGTTTGGATTACTAATAGTAGTAACCACAGAAGTGCGTAAGTTAAACGCAGAAATTTATGTAACGTCAGGGATATACTTAGAGAGACTTCCAGATATTAATTTTTATCAAACGACAACTCAATTATTATTTCGTTTTGCAAAACCAAAACCACTAGATGACAGAATAAGTTCCGTCAATTTATGTACGAAGCACCAAAATATTTGTAATTCTTTACGAGTCACCGAAAATTATTTCGATAATGGAAATGTATTGTTAGATTCTAAACCGATAAATGATGATGATAAGATTCTAGTCGATGATGGTGAAATTTATGATTTCCAGTATGCCACTAGAAATCACGTAAAAAGACTTTTCACTAGTAATTACGAAATTGCTATTTTAACAAAACGAATATTAGAACGGGAAAATATAATAGTTCGTGAAGGAAGTTATCGAAGCAATTTAGACGATCTTGTAAAGAACAAAACCTATGATAATAAAGAAACTTTAGAAATAATTTTGTTAGACTATCAACAACGTTATGAATGGACACGTGCTTTTGTAACAATGTGTCAGAACAAAAGATTACAAATAGACATTATTAGTATGATTATGTTAAAAAACGCCTTAGATGTAGTTAAAAATCAATATTCAGTATATGATTATGTTTTAGCGCTAACCACATTATCCGAATATTATACGTTACCCCTTATCGAGTGCGTCATTTCCCCTGAAGTAGCAACAATTGCCATACATGTACCCCTGTTAAAGAAAGAACTCACCGGACTCGCAATGAAGAAGACTGTGACACCTACTTTTGCATGGAATGATTATACGTGTTCAGTAGACATTCCATCAATTATCATCGCCATTACTCGTATACGTGATCAATGGACGATTTTAATACCAAAGTGCGACCCTTTTCGTGAAGAACTTTGTCTAGTTACCGAAACTAGAAGTGCTGAAACATTAACATTGCTTTGCATTAAGCAATTACTAACAGGAGGTCCAATTAAACAATTTCAAGCTGTTTGTCCAATAAAGTGCCGTGAAACTGGAAAACACGAACAATTTGTGACACATATTGGAAACCAAAAGTTTTCAGTGACACACCCAAAGACAGATTTAGTGTTAAAGTGCCCAAATCAACGTCACACGTTACAAGTGGAACCCAATATTGGTTCTTTATGGATCAATATACCATGTGGATGCAATTTCGAAGATCGAAACAATACCACGAGTTACCCAACTTATAGCTGCGTAGACAAGAAAATAACATACAGCCAACAACACTTAGTTCCAGCTGTATGGACACAATTTCCAGGCTTAACCTTAACCCCGTGGGATACCGTACTACCACAATTCGACAGCCTACATAGCTGCCTTGATCAAAATTGGATTGAAGAACATATCAAAAATACCTCAACGCCTATCCTAACGTATTTCGTTATACTTAATTTTTACTCATACTCAGTATAATAAGTATTAATGCTTACGTATATTTCACATTAAAGGCCAAGCTGACTCACTACCAACGGACGAAGTTCAGCCCGACCGAGAAAAGTACATTTAAACTCGGATCCGTGAAATTTTCTAATCCAAAGAAGTCATTCGTCAGACCACAAGAGCGAACCTTACCAAGGCCACCACAAGAAGAGGAGGCTGAATATTTAGCTCCTAACGACATAAGCCAACCGTCTACGTCATCAACCACACCCCAGTAACCACACCCATTACTGGTTTTCACAACAATTCCCCAACGACAACAACATCCAAACCTTCGACACCCACCGCTAGTGTATCACCACATTCATATTATGTGCCAATGAACAAAAAACAATATGTACCCTTTAGTCAAATGTTTGCTACAGACACTTAACGAATCACACCACAGCACTATGCCGGACTACAATTTAGTGAAGTGATAAGTATTGTGCGACGCTCGATAAGCTAACTTCCATAAACGACTTTTGTGCAATCAACGGACACATGTGGTTTTAGATGTAAGGTTTAGAATAGATTAAGAAGTTGTGAATAAGTTATAAAATTTCATTTTCGTTATTCCAACCGAGCAAGGAGGTTGACCCCATAGCAGACCTTCCTGACGGGTTCTTCAAACGCCGTCACAGAAGGAGTTGAGGGCCCAACTTTTCTTGAAGGGGAGTAATGTTACGATACGATTGCAATTGTATGCAATTACATTTTATATTTTCTTTAGTTAAACAAAATATTGTTTATAAATTATGATTTACTGTATGATCTAATCTTCCGATGACTTACTCATCATGCACAAGCAGCATGATTCGATTCGATATCATTTCCTATGGAAAACCTTATCACATTAACTTTTGCAAATATTCTTTGTTAATGCGGTTATTTTACATCACCATTAAATCACAAATTTCGCAATAACGCGGGATGTGGTTCAAATGGAAATATCACACAGGATATCGAACTCGTATAAAAGACTCCAGGCAGAAGCACTAAGGACAGTCAATAACAGTTAACAAGAGTTAACAACAGTCAACGACAGTCAGTAACAGTCAACAACAGTCAATCACACGTTGCCGAGTTCTTATACCAGTTCGATATGACGAGTGTAATCATGTAAGTGTTTGAACCAATTATAATTACTGCTTTTTTTTTCAATAAACTTGTTAAATGCTTATATATTTAATTGTGGATTATTCCTCTTAAAAACCAACTATGATACCGGTTGAGAGTCACGACATCTCGCAAACGCCCAGCTACAACCCCCGATCGTGACAATAACTGAGGTTCGAACCATTAACGATTGATACACAATCTTTTGTAAACAGCTGACACCATTTTGACATGGTGACTTATGATTTTAAAAACATACCTGTTCAACATGTTAATTACATTAACCACGTATTTAACATATAGTTTTAACTTTACACTTGATTAAAAAAACTTTAACATACTGAGGTTCGAACCATTAACGTTTGATACACCAACACATATTTAACATATAGTTTTGAATTTATATTTGATTAAAAAAATTAACATACTGAGGTTCGAACCATTAACGTTTTGATACACCACCACATATTTAACATATACTTTTAAATTTAGATTTGATTAAAAAAGTTCTAACATACCGAGGTTCGAACCATTAACGTTTAATACACCACCACTTATTTAACATATAGTTTTGAATTTACATTTGATTAAAAAACCTTTAACACTTCAGGGTTCGAACCATTAACGTTTTAATACACCATCAAGGTGACGTATGTGTTAGGGAAAATAAAAACAACAAGGAGGATACATTTTATTTTGCATCTCTGTTACACAACACATTTACAAGTACCAATAACATATGTTTTTTATTGGAAGAATAAAGAAAGCAGGAAACAAATTTTATTTCTCTCTCTGTTTCACACACAATATAAAATTATTTTACAAAAATATGAAACTTTACAACTTCAGAGTTCCATCTATGAATGGCACATATCCAGCATTCGTTTACCAGCTCGAGAATCATTTTACGGTGTCACCAAAAAATTTTCTTTCTGCAAACGTAGAGTTTTCTTATACGACGACCAGTTATTCATCTCCAGCATCTGTAATTTGAAATAAAAAATAAACCACACATTTTAAAAATTATTAACAAGAATAATAACAGCAACAAAAACAAAAGCTTTTTAAAAGATGAAGAAACAATTTTATAATTAAAAAAGATGTATACTTACCAAGATCTTAAATTCGTAACTCGTTATACTAACAAATATACCTATATCATTGCCTGATATTTATACGCGAAAATGTGAAAATAACATCGTTAATTGTGTTTTCTACATTAGAAAGTGAAAGATCAACTTTCAAAAAATTTCCTGCTAATTAGGTTTGTTATATTGCTGGTATAAAGAAACGATTTTGACAACCTTTTTGCTAACAATACATATCAATTAATTAAAATGTAGAACAGTAAGATGATTTTATATCAAGAATGAGATTTTGAAAAATAGAAATACGGAAAACCTATCATAAACGAAAAACATTTAATGTAGCCATTTCAATGTCAACAAAAACTTGATTGGATTCAAGGTAATTAGTTGAAAAACAATTTCTATTCTTAATATGCTTTTAGAGAGGCCGTATTTTCCATTGACGTCTTCAAAAACAAAAAAAAAACAAGTAATTAAAAATTTCCAAATCTATTAATGTGTTTCCCGAACTGGTGACGTCTGTCAAGAATTATATAAAAACGGTGTATTAGTATTTTTGATTCAATCCTATTGATTTTTCAAACCGGAATAAAATCTCTCATCATCATGTCTGTGAAAAGTTTGTTAAGTCTTTACGCGCGGTATGCTTAATGAGTTTAGTTCTAGAAGTGTATAATGACATCTGCGAGAGAGTTTGTTTATACGATGAAATGGTAAGATCTAGAAGACGTGGACCTCTTCGAACGTTTAATTAAACGTATGCGACATTAAGGTATGTTATTTTTGTATAATTTTAAAATTACTTTTCACATATGGATTACAGTCCGGTCTTAATACAACGGAAATCTCACCAAATTCAACTGTTGTTTGAATCCAATGTCAAGAGTCGAAACTAACACGTTCGAAGTAAGTTTTTGATTTTATTTTTACAAATATTTTCTAATACGTGTTTACGACAGATTGATACTACTCCAATACCTTCAACTCAAATATAATGTAAGTTCTTGCATTTTTATTTTTAAAAATTACGTTGTATGTTTTACAGTTCATCAACGATTTCATTAAAACGCCCTCAAACTATTTACCCGATTTATTTCATGTTAACCCTTCATTTTCACCTAACACGTTATCATCCCATCCCGCTCATTCATCATCATCTCCTACTATTAAACCCATGCTGAACTCGAGCACCAGGACTTGTAATGTAAGTTTTTTAATTTTTTTATTATTAAGAATATGCTTTAAGATACATTTTATTGCAGATGGCTCAGGAGCCAGTATTACTAACACTGCAAACTTTAAGTTTTTCACCCTAATTGGCGAGGGTGAAAAAGAAATAAAAATTTAGAACCAAGGGTAGGACCATGGTTTTTAAATTTAAAGATATGGACACCATCCAAAACCCTACGATATGGCTAGAGGTAATTTTGTTTAACAAATTTAATTTCAAATGTATTTACATTTTTTGTTTTAGAACGCTTTTAACGAAGTGCTAAACCACGTCTTAGCTGGCGCCGATCCTTCTGATCTATTGGACCACTCGTTCTTAGAAACGATAACTTCTCCGAGAAACCGGTGGGCATCTCCTTCAGACGTAGAGATCAGCTCGATTCCAAAATGGTCATGACAACATTGGAAAAAATTCTGCAAAGCAACGCAAATTTCTTCACCGCTGATGCTCTACGTCTGCATGTCGACCAAGCTCTACCTAGAAAGGGATGGGAATGAGTCGCAACAGAATGACGGGCGTCAGCTACGAGGAGTTTTGTCGGCGCAAGACAGTGGTCCTCGTCATCGAAAACCAGGACAACCTATGTTTGGCAAGAGCGCTCGTGGCGGCGATAGGTGTAATGAAAACGAGCCCTTTTTGAAAACTCTACTTCGGTACGACAACCCAGTCGTGCATGCTCGAGTTCAAGATCTGTGCGAAGCTGCAGGTGTCGATTTAACCAACGGCGGCGATCGAGGCCATATACAGCAATTCCAGGACTATTTGGTAAGTACACTATTGTAGTTTATAACCACAGATTGGGGAAAACTGTTTATTATGAGGGTCCTCGTAGTGCAGACAGGGTGGTTTTAAACTTGATTTGGAAGAAAACCATTATAACGTAATCACAAACCTTTTGTACCACTTTTAGTACTACTTACTTTTGCGAGCTTTGCCGAACGCGTACAAATGATAAAATTCGACATAAAGGGTGTAAGTACATTTGTCCGGCATGTCACACTTCTCCTCCATGTAACCTAAATCTCGAAAGTATACCGTGCAATTCTTGTCATCGCGATTTCCGCGGACCCGAATGTTTGCTGAACATACAAAAAATTTGTGCAAGATTTTCAAACGATGCAAATCCTGTCTTAATAGTGTTTGGGTAGAAAAAGCCGCCCACAAATGCGGATACCGGTATTGCACTCACTGTAAAAGTGAAAACCCGTCCGTCATTTATGTTTCATGGCTCAAAATCCAGTCAATAAGAAAAACTTGATCAAAATTTCGCTTTCGTTTTCTATGATACTTCTGTAGATGATGCTGCGAATATGTTTATGCATATTCCCACCTTATGTGTGGCACAGCAAGTGTGCAAATCTTGCATTGACGTCGAAGACATTAATCAAGACTGCGCAATCTGTGGAAAACGCGAACACATTTTTAAAGACAATCCTGTCGGCGATTTTCTAAATTACGTTTCGACATTAAGGAAAAAATGTAAAGGGCACATAGTGGCATTGGCGCATAATAGAAAGGATACGATGGCGCGTTCATATTAAAAGCTTTGTTTGAAAACGCGAATGGGTGGAACCCTAAAATCATTACGACTGGTACTAAATAATGTCAATTAATTGTGATAGCGGTATTAAATTCGATGTTGAGCGTAAGTTTACTGGTACATGGGTAGCGGACGAACTTCGAGAGCGCTATCCCGGGGTTTAAGTTTTTGAAATTTTAGGTTTGGGGTACGGGTTGCACAATAACCGAGGGTTCTAGGTCTGGAGGTTTATTTCAACTGGTACGACTGGTACTAAAATAATGTCAATTAATTGTGATAGCGGTATTAAATTTATCGATTCTCTCAATTATATGCCGATGCCATTATCTAAGTTATCCAAAACATTTAATTTTTCAGGCTCAAAAGGTTACTTTCCGCACTTTTTAACACTTTGGCAAATCAAAATTATATCGGCCCATTACCACCCACATTATTATGGCTGTGATGAAATGTTTTCTTCCGTTAGAAGCGATTTTTGAAGTGGCACGAAAACCAGGTGAGCCTCGACGTTGTTTTGATTTTCAATCAGAAATTGTGAAATATTGCGTTTGAAGACGTTAATATTTTACGAAAGGCTTGGTTGGAGTTCTGGTCACGCTTCACCACTTCTAACGGAGTAGATCCATTTAGGAAATCTTGCACAATCGCGGGCTCGTGCAACGCCGTGGTTAGACGGAATTATCTACAAGAAAATTCTATCGGTTTAATACCTCCCAACGGATATAGAATGGCTGATCAGCAATCCACCATTGCAATCAAGTGTTTGCTTTGGTTGGAAAAATCTTTGGCAATTCAAATTCAGCACGCCGGAAATTCTCACGAAGTAAGATTGAAGGAGGGTATCTTAGTTGACGGTTTTGCGCGGCTACAACTACAGTGTATCAGTTTCACGGCTGCTATTTTCACGGTTGCGAGATCTGTTTCCCGATCAAACAGCTGAACTTGGTGGTAATAAAACTGATACAATGGGTATTAGACGTGAAAAACAGAAGCTACAAGTGCCTGCATCCGTTCCTTCGGTTACAACTTGGTGGAAATGAAGGAGTGTAATTTCAAAAACTTTTAAAGACAAATATTCAGGCTTCAAAATTTACAACTGATCACGCCATAATTCGGAACATACCCTTTACATCCTCGTGATAGCTTTTTCGGTGGTCGTACGAATGCCATTAAATTACATTATAAGGCCGATGAAGTTGAGCAAATAAGATACCTGGATGTTTGTTCTCTGTACCCGTTTGTGAATAAGTACGGAAATATCCTGTAGGGCATCCGCAAATTCACATCGGGGACGAGACATGCCGCCAGTTATCTTTAGATTCGGTGGAAGGTATTGTCAAATGCACTGTTTTACCACCTTCAAACTTATATCATCCGGTCTTACCTTGTAAAATGCATGGTAAACTTATGTTCATCCTCTGCAGGTTGTGTGGAGAGTCTATGTTTAACGGTGACTGTAACCATACGGATGATGAGCGTAAGTTTACTGGTACATGGGTAGCGGACGAACTTCGAGAAGCGCTATCACAAGGATATAAAGTTTTAGAAATTTTAGAAGTTTGGGAGTACGAGATTGCACAGTATAACCAGGGTTCTAGGTCTGGAGGTTTATTTTCAACTTATGTTGATAACTTTTTAAAGCTGAAACAAGAAAGTTCGGATGGCCTTCGTGGTGTACGGATGACCAATCGAGGGATCGGTACATATCTGAATATCTCGAGAGAGAGGGAGTTGCATTGGATACAACCAACATAGATGTAAATCCGGGTATGCGGTATATTGCCAAATTATGCTTAAACAGCTTTTGGGGTAAGTTTGCCCAACGGGAAAATCTAATGCAAACCTCGATCATACAGGATCCGTACGATCTATTTAAGATGTTGACCGATCCTTCTGTGGAAGCCCAGTCTCTTACTTCTGTTAATTAGAAATTTATTTTACTCAACCTGTTGTAAATTTTCAACTTTGAACTAATTTAGAAAAACTTGTCTTATACTCTGACACAGTTTATTATTATAAAGTTAGAGAGTATATTGAAGGTTGGGTTAATTTTTTAATAGATGTAACGTACGATAATTTGTTTTTTTTTTTTAATTTCATCTGTATTTGTACATAATATTTTTTTTCAACGTGTATAGTTTAGTTTTATGAGATGGTAAAACCATTTCATTATTATAAAAATTGACAAAAAACAACTTTCAAAAATCTTGTTAATAGAATGACGTATAACAATAATTAACTGAATGGTATAAAACCGTATACCAAACACTACAATACATCATACACAAGTCGAGTCAAAAATAAGAAGCCTGTTAAAGAAAATGATAATAAAACGTAAGTTATTATTTCTAATAGTTTATTAAAAAAAATGGATAAACACCGAAATGTGATGGTTGATTTCAGTAGTTAAGAACATATCAGTTATTAAACAACGTCTCACCAGAATGGATGCTTTTGTTGACATACAGGGATTTCGAGGAGAAGATAAAAATTTATTCCTAAAGAAGTAGCTGTTGTTTCGTCAAATGGCGAATTATGCAAATTCTACTTATAAAACCGCCAAGTAGATATTCAACTTTGTCAAATTCGGTAAAACGCGAAATACATTATTTGGAAAATTACTTTCACGGTTTACGTTGGTGTGCCGGATATATAAAATTTGAGGACTTTGAAGAAGAACTTAGAAAATTATTATTACCGTTTAACGCAGTTTTTGTCAAGGGTAGTGAAAAACAGAATAATTAAAATTTTTAAATAAACCAATAATAAACATGGAAGGGATGAGCTGTCCGTCCTTTAAAGTACTTAAGAAAGATTTAGAAGCAGTCAAGTGTCTTCATCATCATATTGAAAAGCCTTCGTGTGCGTTAGAAAATGCTTTAATTTTATGCGAGTGGTCAAGAACTAACAGCAGAGATGAACCAGATAGAACTTCAACAATTGTTGAAGAACATTCAGAGCATCAAGAATGTACATCGACTTGTATGTGCTTCTAATCAACTACCTAGGGGTATACCGAGACCATGTGCTGTAATCGCGAACACTGATCCTTCAACTAAACCAGGTACACATTGGGCTGCCTTTTCATCGACGAATACGGAAATGGAGAATACTTTGATTCTTTTGGAAGAGTACCTTCAGACTACCATAAAGAATTTTTAGAGAGGAACTGTAGTAATTGGACTTTTAATTGTAAAATACTACAAGATTTTCATTCTACATTTTGTGGTCAATATTGTCTTGTTTACTTGTATTTTAAACATTGTAAAACGAATACGTTAGAATTTTTAAAAATATTTGATAATAATTTAATTAATAACGATTGTCGCATAATTTTATTGTATAACTTGTTTTTATAAAAACAATTGTATTAGATGTTTTATGAAAATTTATTGTAAATTTTAATATAAAAAAATAAATACGGTTATCCACATTTCAAAATGTTTTATTGAAACCATTTTTTTTATCAGCATTTTAAAGAACATATATTTTACACTAAATTATTTTAACAAACATGTGTTTTGTAAAATTTAAAAGAATTGAGAAAAAGTTAAAAATTAGAAAATTTGTTACATTAAAAATTGAGATATAGCAATTCCAAACTATAAAATATATACCAAAGTTTTACAAAGTGATTTTTAAAACTATAAAAATAAATAAATTTAACAAAACGTTTTTAAAACTTAAACTATAAAAATATAGGAACAAATTTAAAAGTTTACGTAAAACTTAAAACTGTAAAAATATAAGGTTTAAAGTTTTTTAATCAAGTGTAAAGTTAAAAACATACCTGTTCAACATGCAAAAGTCTGTTTTAAATGATGACCTAACAAACAAATTTAACAAACGTATTTGATTTTTAAATGAAACTACTAATTCTTTTTAAAGATTAAAAAATCATCTTTTCATCTCACAAATACAGATGAAATTAAAAATAAGTTTTCGTAAGATAAAAATAAATAAAATAAAATTTTTATTATGTTGTTATTTGTGAGATGAAAAGATGATTTTTTTTAATTATCTTTTCTTCTTGCAGGATATTTTGATACCTTTTAATTTATTTAAATAATATTCAGTATTAATAAGATGATATAAGCAAACATGTATTTTGAATGTAGAAGTGTAAAAATTTGTTTTCGAAAATATTTTCGAGTATGTAAATTAAAATGTTGTTTACCTGTACATACAAAAACATGATACTTGTTTTTCTAAACATTTTTAATTTACATTCTCTAAAATATTTTCGAAAATAAAGTTTTTTTTTTACACTTTCTACATTCTATCATAAACGAAAAACATTTAATGTAGCCATTTCAATGTCAACAAAAACTTGATTGGATTCAAGGTAATTAGTTGAAAAACAATTTCTATTCTTAATATGCTTTTAGAGAGGCCGTATTTTCCATTGACGTCTTCAAAAACAAAAAAAAACAAGTAATTAAAAATTTCCAAATCTATTAATGTGTTTTTCCCGATCTGGTGACGTCTGTCAAGAACTATATAAAAACGGTATATTAGTATTTTTGATTCATTCCTATTGATTTTTCAAACCGGAATAAAATCTCTCATCATCATGTCTGTGAAAAGTTTGTTAAGTCTTTACGCGCGCGGTATGCTTAATGAGTTTGGGGTTCTAGAAGTGTATAATGACATCTGCGAGAGAATTTGTTTATACGATGAAATGGTAGATCTAGAAGACGTGGACCTCTTCGAACGTTTACTTAAAAACGTATGCGACATTAAGGTATGTTATTTTTTGTATAATTTTTAAAATTACTTTTCACATATGGATTACAGTCCGGTCTTAATACAACGGAAATCTCACCAAATTCAACTGTTGTTTTGAATCCAATGTCAGGAGTCGAAACTAACACGTTCGAAGTAAGTTTTTGATTTTATTTTTACATATATTTTCTAATACGTGTTTACGACAGATTGATACTACTGCAATACCTTCAACTTCAAATTATAATGTAAGTTCTTGCATTTTTTATTTTTTAAAAATTACGTTGTATGTTTTACAGTTCATCAACGATTTCATTAAAACGCCCTCAAACTATTTACCCGATTTATTTCATGCTAACCCTTCATTTTCACCTAACACGTTATCATCCCATCCCGCTCATTCATCATCATCATCTCCTACTATTAAACCCATGCTGAACTCGAGCACCAGGACTTGTAATGTAAGTTTTTATTTTTTTTATTATTAAGAATATGCTTTAAGATACATTTAATTGCAGATGGTCGGAGGAGCTAGTAATACTAACACTGCAAACTTTAAGTTTTTCACCCTAATTGGCGAGGGTGAAAAATAAATAAAATTTAGAACCATGGGTAGGACCATGGTTTTTAAATTTAAAGATATGGACACCATCCAAAACCCTACGATATGGCTAGAGGTAATTTTATTTAACAAATTTAATTTCAAATGTATTTACATTTTTTGTTTTTAGAACGCTTTTAACGAAGTGCTGAACCACGTCTTAGCTGGCGCCGATCCTTCTGATCGTATTGGACTCGTCCTTAGAAACGATAACTTCTCCGAGAAACCGGTGGGCATCTCCTTCAGACGTAGAGATCAGCTCTATTCCAAAGTGGTCATGACAACCTTGGAAAAAATTCTGCAAAGCAACGCAAATTTCTTCACCGCTGATGCTCTACGTCTGCATGTCGACCGCGTTTCTCTACCTAGAAGGATGGGCCGCAACAGAATGACGGGCGTCAGCTACGAGGAGTTTTGCCGGCGCAAGACAGGGGTCCTCGTCATCGAAAACCAGGACAACCTGTGTCTGGCAAGAGCGCTCGTGGCGGCGATGGCGTGGTCTGCTCGAAAAATAAACATGACGCATTTGTTAAAAACCGATTCCCTGGTGATGCTATCGAAGGTGATGGAGCTATGCACAGCTGCAGGTGTCGATTTAACCAACGGCGGCGATCGAGGCCATATACAACAATTCCAGGACTATTTGGTAAAGTACACTATTGTAGTTTATAACCACACATTGGGGAAAACTGTTTATTATGAGGGTCCTCGTAGTGCAGACAGGGTGGTTTTAAACTTGATTTTGGAAGAAAACCATTATAACGTAATCACAAACCTTTGTACCACTTTTAGTACTACTTACTTTTGCGAGCTTTGCCGAACGCGTACAAATGATAAAATTCGACATAAGGGGTGTAAGTACATTTGTCCGGCATGTCACAATTCTCCTCCATGTAACCTAAATCTCGAAAGTATACCGTGCAATTCTTGTCATCGCGATTTCCGCGGACCCGAATGTTTTGCTGAACATACAAAAAATTTGTGCAAGATTTTCAAACGATGCAAATCCTGTCTTAATAGTGTTTGGGTAGAAAAAGCCGCCCACAAATGCGGATACCGGTATTGCACTCACTGTAAAAGTGAAAAACCCGTCCGTCATTTATGTTTCATGGCTCAAAATCCAGTCAATAAGAAAAAACTTGATCAGTAGATGATCTGTGTATGTTCTGGCTCAAAATCCCCTGACCGGGTATGCAACCCGCCGCAACCGGCGGAAGTGCAATCCGGAAGTAGGCGTATCCCCACCCAACGTAGTCGTTTGTGATTGGCTGTGTGTGAAAGAGGACGTAGGTGGGATGTGGTAGATGATTGGTTGTGTTTGTAGTCGTTTGTGATTGGCTGTAAAGTCGTCCATGTTGTTTTCGTGATAGGCTGTGTGTAAGAGGGGCGTATAAGGTCGCCCATGTTGTGGTTTGTGATTGGCTGTGGGGGTGTGTAAAAAAGGGGCGTATACGATGACGTAAGTGGCGAATGATTGGTTGTAAATTCGTGTAGTGTTGTGTGATTGGTGTTTTGGTGTGTAAGTGGGCGTATAAAGTCGTCCATATTGTCAGCATGGTGCGCGGTAAGTGGTCGGTAAGGGGCGCGGGTGGGGCGCTAGGCGGGGGCCTATGTTTGGGTGTGGGTTGAGGTTTTAATTGAAGTGTGTGTACTTGTGGGAGATTAGTTGCAATGGTGCAGATTGAGAAAGAAGAGTTTTCGACAGCTTCTTGTATGTGCGTATGTTATTTTACGGAAAGAGCAATGAATCGTCATCGTGAAGTGGGTGAATTAAAAAGATGGATAAATTTGATTTGATGTGGTTATCTAAGGCGTATTTAAAAGTTACACTAAACATACGGAAATTCATGAAGCTTGGGATAGCTTACCTTTAGAGGTGAGAAACGATAAGGAAATGCAGACGTACCGTTTGTGTGAAGAACATTGGAATTTGCCAGGAATGCGTGTTCACATCGATGGTCCGGCACCACGAATTCGAAATTGTATCGAGTGTAAATTGAAATTGGATGTGGAAGGTGTAAATAAACAAATAAATAAATAAAGATTCTATTTTATTTGATAATGATAAGCATTTTTATTTATAAATGGAATTTATATAAAAAGTAATTTCGATAGTATTATCTTCATGAGTTATGATTATCTAAAAAAATAAATGGTAATGTTTGAGAAAACTAATTTATAAAAAGAACTTACCTGAAAAGTATTTACGATTCTATGATATCCATTTTTATTGATTCAATATTAACACCATCATAGACGAATGGGATATTATCCAGCTCTAACATAATATCTGCTAAGACGAGCACATCTTCACCGGGGTTTAAGTACACGTTACGCGGGCTCAGTACAATCGCGATTGATTTAGATATTTTAATGGCACTTCTACTTTCGCAATATGTGATGTAAATTATTATTTTAAAATTATTCATAGACCGTGAATGTCGCGTCAACATAAAAGAAACAAAACTTTTATTTCTTCAGTTGTTTCATAGATGTTGGTATTATTAAATTCAATGTTTACGGACTTCATCGCGTTTAAAATATTAGTGCAGTGAGAAAGGATTCGCATGATCAATTTATAGCATCTATTTTTCTCACCCCTCGCTTTGCATAATCTAGATTTGGGAAACAAAAATAAAATATCATTCCCTTGAAAGTATAATCAACCATGTTAAGGTAAAATAATGATTAAAGATCAAGGATGAGCAAAATATAAACTCGTTAAAAATGGAAAACGGAAGCGCTTTTAAAATTTTCTAATCAACACCTTGAAAAAAAAAAAATATATAATGAAAGTGTGTTCTAAATTTCTTATCATCATCTGTTAGAAAAAATGAAAAGAAAAAGAGAATTTAACCTTAACATCTAAAAATTAATTAGTACGGAAGAGCATTTTTTATCAACTCATATATATATATATATATATATATATATATATATATATATATACACATCACGAAGTGTAATAAGTTCAGTTAAGAGAATGGAAAACTACAGAACTTTCGGGTTGGTGGCATGCTGTTTTGACGCTAGACACCTTATAAAACCTTCCAGGGTGGCTATACACTACTGGAAGGTGCATAAAATGAGATGGAAAAGCGTGAAGTAAGTAATATTTTTTGCATTTAAATAGTATCTTTTGTATTGTTTTTAGCGCCTATCACTATCATCACCAGCACCGACGTTACCATTATTGTCACCGCCGCTCCCACCACCGCCTTCGTCGCCACTGCCGCCGCCGCCACCACCATCACCACCACCACCAGCTTCAGATTGCTGGCATTAATATACATGTGATGTGTAAATAAATAAATGTCTTAATAAATATATATCAGATAAATAAAATCAAAATCTTTTATTATTACATCAATAAAAATTTTTAAATGTATTACAAAATTATGGATTAGCGTCTTTATCTTCTATTACCGCTAATTTTGAAATCAATTTCCAAAGTTGTTGTAAAATACTTTCGTTTGGACAAATTATATTAACAATTTCCAATTTACTTGAACCTACAGCTATTAATTTATTTATAAATTCATTGTATTGATAATAACGATATTTGTTGAAAAAATATAAATAGCCATCTATATATCGAAATACTCCAGAAACTTCTGTAGGGGATCCTCAAATTCTTTTTCTTCGATATCCGTAACTAGCGGGTGTGTAAGTACATTCATTTAATTCTAGAAAATAATCATCATTGTAAAAAACGAACGTGCGACCGTTGTATGAGTTTACTACAGCAGTAATTTTAAATTTTTCATTTATCCCCAAATCGCTTTGTTTTTTCGGAAAACCTTTAATTAATTTTAATGCGGGATATGACATCATGTAAACTTCATCTTTAATAAAAAATACAATTTCTCCGGTAGGTCTTCGATATACAGCATCAATTTGTTTAAAATCTTTTGGTAAAAAGTTTAACCAATCAGTAATAATCATAGGTTCTTGATATTTATTTTCTTCTAGTTTACCTATCCAAACATATTCTTTATAGAATCATATGATAAGCATTTTATTACAAGTTCATATGATGAACTTGACGTAACAGGAAACTGCAAAAATACGTCATTGCGATAACGGAGAAAAACGTAATAGTACGTGTTTAGTTAAAAAAAAAATGTTCTACGAGTTCTACTATAAAGTAAAAATTTAATTTCTTTTCAAATTAGTCTAAAACATGCTGTTATCAATGAATGTTGCAGTGATAATAAAATCAGTGTTATTAACAAACAATTAATGGAATCACTTAGATGCGGTGTTGCAGATATAGTTTCATATAATGTTCGAAAAACCTACTGGAAGTTAGATGTTGTTAAATGGAATTTTCTCGGGGAACTAATAAGCAATTATCTATTGCTCAAGCAGCATTTGATTTATGGGAAAAACATGGGAACATTAAATTTATTCATTCTTTTTCCAATCCAAATATAATTATTACATTTAAAAGAAGAGATCATTTAAAAACTAGTACTCGTCAAAGATGCCCATACTCATTTGCAAATGATGTGTTAGGTCACGCATTTTTCCGCCTTCAGATAGTAACGGTACAGCGGAAGTTCACATTAATATCGCTCTCAATTGGAGCGAAGAATTAACTTTTCCGTTGATAAACATTCTCTATTTCTTGTATTAGCACATGAAATAGGGCATGCAATCGGAATTGACCATTCACATAATGAAAATGCATTAATGTTTGCTTACTATCATCAACCCTCCTCATCTCATTTCAATAATTATCAATTACCTATTGATGACCAATTAGCAATTCAAAGTTTATACAATTCTAAAATTTTAAAAACTACAGAAAACCAAAAACAACTGCGAAATCAACTGCAATTTCTAAAAACCCAAAAAAAATCTTTTCCTGATTTATGTAAGATTCAAGAAAGTCTCGATACATTTTTAATAGTTAATGAATATAAATATATTTTCTATAAAGAATATGTTTGGATAGGTAAACTAGAAGAAAATAAATATCAAGAACCTATGATTATTACTGATTGGTTAAAGATTTAATCACTGCTACATATGACAGTTCTATCTATATCGAGGGGTGATTAAACAAACAGATGACATTCCTGCAGGAAAAACATGTACATTAACAAACAATTTCCCATGTTTTCTGTTTGAAGAAATAAGATATGAGTTAAATGGGCAAAAAATTGATACGTGTAGATTACCGGGTATAACATCAGCGATAAAAGGGTATCTATCCTATACACCTTACGAAAACACAGCCTTAAGCAGTGCAGGATGGACTAATGATGGAAAGTTATTGACAGTTTATGATAATGTCGAAACTAAGGAAAAATACTTTTCTGTATGTGTTCCGCTTAAGCATTTGTTTGGATTTGCTGAAAACTACAATCACGTTATAATCAATATGCGTCAAGAGTTAGTATTAATTCGTTCACGAACTGATTTCGATTGTTACAAGGGTGGTGGAACAGGGGCTATAACTCTGACAAAAATTGCGTGGAAAGTTCCACATTTAACTCTGAGTGATAATGCAAAAATTGAATTATTTAGTAATTTAAACCGAAATGCTATTATCAACCTACCATTTCGGCAATGGGAGATATACGAATTACCTGCGCTTAAAGCAACAAAACTTGATGTATGGCCTGTTAAAATATCAACACAATTAGAAAAACCTCGATGGATAATTGTAGCGTTTCAGAAAAATATGAAGAACTCTAAAGATGAGGATGCAAGTCAGTTTAGTGATATTGATATAACAAACATTAAGCTTCATCTCAATTCGGAAAGCTATCCATACGAGTCGATGCACATGGATTTTTCTAAAACAAATACATTACAGCTTATCAAAATTATATAAATTTTCAATCTAACTATTATAACAAAGGGGTTAGAGAACCATTATTTAATTATGCTGATTTTAAGAAATGTCCACTGTTTGTAATTGATTGTTCTAGACAAAATGAAAATTTAAAATCATCAACTGTTGATATTAAATTAGAAATTGAATCCTTGAAAAACTTTGAATCCGGAACCGTTGCATATTGTCTTATCTTACACGATGCGATTATGCAATACAATCCACTTACAGGGAAGTTAAAAGATTGTAAATAACAATAGTTTTAAAGTTTTTGTGATTAAATAAAAAATACTTATAAATAAGTTAACTTTTATTTCGCATCTTATTAATGAAGATGAAGTTCGTGCAGCAAAACTGTCAACTACCTATATTGAATTATGATGTGCATGATGAAGCAAAAGTGCGAAACATGGTGTTTTACTACCAAATAGTGTGCGAGGTATCATTTGCGGTCCATCAAATTGCGGGAAAACAAACGTTATGTTAAATCTAATTACAGATATTAATGGGTTAAAGTTTAAAAATATATATGTATATTCGAAATCGTTGAATCAAAGTAAATACAAGTTTTAAATGAAGTTCTTAAACCGATAAAAGAAATAAATTATTACACCTTTGTCAACAATGATGACATAATGGCGCCTGAAAAGCAAAGCCGCATTCTATATTTATATTTGATGATATATCATGTGAGAGGCAAGATAACGTTAAGGCATACTTTAGCATGGGTAGACATAATCTAATCGATTGTTTCTATCTCTGTCAAACGTATAGCAAAATACCGAAACAACTCATTCGAGATAATGCAAATTTAATTATTTTATTTCAACAAGATGAACTTAATTTAAAACATGTATACGATGATCATGTTGGATGCAATTTAGATTATCAACAGTTTCGAGAAATGTGTGCTAATTGCTGGACTCTATCATCACATAGTTTTATAACAATTAACAAAGATGCTGAGTTTAATAAAGGGCGATATCGAAGAAGATTCGATGAATTCATTCATATTTAATAGTGTAACATGTCTCATTTGCATCAGTGTTAAATAACTGTTAAACCGGTTAGAAACAGGTTTTGTACAGCTTAACAACAGGTTAATAACAGCTTTTAACAGGTTAAAACAGGTTTAAACCAGATTTGCAACAATTTTTCAAGCAAAAATGAATATTAATGAAATTAAACTAAAACAAAAACTCGTTAAAGCTCGAAATGCGATTAAGTATAAATACAACGCTTTAAAACATAACCGTATTGATAGCGAAAACAATTTGCGGATACCTATCAACCTTTGATTGAGCCGCTTACTGAAATTGCTAGTAAAATTAATGATAAAAGAATGATGAATTAACTACCGTTAAAAAGATGAATATAAACGAAAGCAATCGTCGACACCAAGATCGGAAAGTAAGATACCGAAATTAGATTTTGAAACACCTATTAGTAGAAATTATGGCAGAAAACACCCCACTTCACCACAATTTTTAGATACCTACGACATTGCGAGTTATCACCCCAAACAAAGCATTGAAGATGATATTAACACTAGTATAAGTCATAATAAAACTGCAACAAGAACTATTTTGGATACGTCAGCGGGGGATTCATTCTTACAACAATATCACGAGTTACCTAGATTATATGTAGAAAGAATGATTAAAGATGTTGATAACGCTATTGATCATACTTACGGGATTCACTACAATGCTAATACTGATAAATGGGTAATTGGTAAAACACCTGTTGATATTGTTGATAAAGATTTAGTTATTGATAATGTTAGGTATGAAGGCACTCCTGGATTATATGAATTACTTGTTATGTTAGATCCGAATAAGAGCACCATAACATTAAATGATGAAATAAATTACAAACGAATTTTAATACAAACCAATGCAGTTCGACGCTCTAATGATCCAAACGAACAGCTAAAAGGAAGTCGAAGTAGGAAATACATAGAAGTTATTAAACCGTTATTAACAACGAGTGCTCAATCATCCTTACATTCTAAAGGAGGTTATGGTTTATTTAAAAAGCCAATTCAAAACGTATTGAATATAAATATTGGAATAATGTACACGAACTGATTGATAAATTACAAATTTTGTGGGCTGAAAAAATTGCCGGTAATACTAATGTTGATAATGAAGTTATTGCAATCGTTGAAGAACTATATGAAGATGGTTATATTGAAAAACCACATAATTTTTTCACTACATACTTTATAAGAGAGGTTGTAAAACTATGTAAAGTAATAGTTAAAATGTCTTTGAAACAAGATGTTATCGATGAATTGCATCGACCTGCCCGAAAAAATTTTCCTCGAAGAAAAGTTGTAATCAAAGGGTTCGATGATCTATGGCAGGCAGATCTTTTAGAATTTACTGCATATGGAAAACAGAATAGAGGTTACAAATACATTTTAGTAGTAATTGATTGTTATTCTAAATTTTTATGGACTCAACCGTTAAAATCTAAGACGAAGCATGAAGTTTCAAAAGCTTTAAATTTAATTTTAAATAACAGCTTAAAAAGGATTCCCAAAAATTTACAGACTGATCAGGGGACTGAATTTTACAATCAAGAATTTTCAAAATTAATGATGAAATTTGATATTAATCATTACTCGACGTACAGTACTAAGAAGGCTAGCATTGTCGAACGAGTAATTAGAACTCTAAAAACTCGTTTGTATAAGAAGTTTAGTATGCTAGGAAAATATAAATGGATTGACATCTTGAATGATACTACATTTCAATGTAACAGTAGTAAACATAGAACTATTAACATGAAACCCGTTGATGTCACACCTCTAACGGATCTATCTTTTGTATTTGATTCTGTAAAAACATTTAAGAAGAAGAATAAATTTAAGATTGGTGATATAGTACGAATAAGTAAAAATAAGAATGTTTTCGCAAAAGGTTACACACCTAACTGGTCTACAGAACTGTTTAAAATCGTAAAAATTAAAATTACGCAGCCGACAACTTATCTTATTGAAGATCTTAATCATCATCCAATTGCAGGAGGATTTTATCAGTTTGAACTTCAAAAACTAAACATCCGAACGTGTATTTAGTTGAAAAGTGCTTCAACGTAAAGGAAATAAACTGTATGTTAAATGGTTAGGTTTAAACGAAAAATCTTGGATTAATAAAAATAATTTATTACAATAATCATATATGTATAGCAAAAAAGTTTAATTTTTATTTTGTTCTTTTTTATTTAAATACTCATACTCATACACATCAACCTTAACATTAACCTTTTTCGACTGCCTCGACAAACTTCAGTAGGTTTGCTGTAGAAGAAAAAAATAATTTAAGAAAGTTTTTCGTAGAAAATAAAATACTTACAGGCTATCAGGTATCGATTCTGTACAGCATAGTTCAGCATCCGTGTTATGAGCTTCAATAGATTTACTACAGAAGCAAAAATATTTATTGCATGTATAACAAAATGAAGTCATTTTTTTATCCCCCTCGTTATTAGAGGATGATGATGATGAATACTTCTGCACTATTTCAAATAAAATTCAGCTTTATATAGCTGTAGTACTTTTGATAAAGTACTTCCTATTTCTATTGATAATTTTGTAATTCAGAGAGAGAGAGAGAGAGAGAAGTATCACTGTTCGTTTAATAAATAATGCCCCAATGGTAGTGTATCTATACAATTTGGGAGAATGTATCGCTTATCATCATCCGATGATAAAACTATTTTTTTATTTATGCTAAATACATTGTGCGCGAACGATTTTATATGTCTTTGCATCCGTGATATTTTTCTGAAGAATTTTTCAGACATTTTTGATAATCTTCAAAAGTTATCGTTGTTTTCAATACACAGTCAACAACACCCTTAGCTTTCTTGATAACATCTTCACCATCCACTTTAATACTGTATAATTTAGATTTAAGCCCCACAAATTCAGTCATTATCTTTCCATTATTTTCATCTTTAAGCTTACCTATAATTTTCTTGTTAACTCTTGGCATGTTGTAAATATTATTCTCTTCAAAGTCAGATGTATCAAATTTATCTATATCTTGTTTCATTATCTCAAACACATCTTCACATTGGAATCAACCATGTTAAGGTAAAATAATGATTAAAGATCAAGGATGAGCAAAATATAAACTCGTTAAAAATGGAAAACGAAAGCGCTTTTTAAAATTTTCTAATCAACACCTTGAAAAAAACAAAAATATATAATGAAAGTGTGTTCTAAATTTCTTATCATCATCTGTTAGAAAAATGAAAAGAAAAGAGAATTTAACCTTAACATCTAAAAAATTAATTAGTACGGAAGAGCATTTTTTTTATCAACTCTATATATATATATATATATATATACACATCACGAAGTGTAATAAGTTCAGTTAAGAGAATGGAAAACTACAGAACTTTCGGGTTGGTGGCATGCTGTTTTGACGCTAGACACCTTATAAAACCTTCCAGGGTGGCTATACACTACTGGAAGGTGCATAAAATGAGATGGAAAAGCGTGAAGTAAGTAATATTTTTTGCATTTAAATAGTATCTTTTGTATTGTTTTTAGCGCCTATCACTATCATCACCAGCACCGACGTTACCATTATTGTCACCGCCGCTCCCACCACCGCCTTCGTCGCCACTGCCGCCGCCGCCACCACCATCACCACCACCACCGGCTTCAGATTGCTGGCATTAATATACATGTGATGTGTAAATAAATAAATGTCTTAATAAATATATATCAGATAAATAAAATCAAAATCTTTTATTATTACATCAATAAAAATTTTAAATGTATTACAAAATTATGGATTAGCGTCTTTATCTTCTATTACCGCTAATTTTGAAATCAATTTCCAAAGTTGTTGTAAAATACTTTCGTTTGGACAAATTATATTAACAATTTCCAATTTACTTGAACCTACAGCTATTAATTTATTTATAAATTCATTGTATTGATAATAACGATATTTGTTGAAAAAATATAAATAGCCATCTATATATCGAAATACTCCAGAAACTTCTGTAGGGGATCCTCAAATTATTTTCTTCGATATCCGTAACTAGCGGGTGTGTAAGTACATTCATTTAATTCTAGAAAATAATCATCATTGTAAAAACGAACGTGCGACCGTTGTATGAGTTTACTACAGCAGTAATTTTAAATTTTTCATTTATCCCCAAATCGCTTTGTTTTTCGGAAAACCTTTAATTAGATAAAAAAAATGCTCTTCCGTACTAATTAATTTTAGATGTTAAGGTTAAATTCTCTTTTCTTTTCATTTTTTCTAACAGATGATGATAAGAAATTTAGAACACACTTTCATTATATATTTTTGTTTTTCAAGGTGTTGATTAGAAAATTTTAAAAGCGCTTCCGTTTTCCATTTTTAACGAGTTTATATTTTGCTCATCCTTGATCTTTAATCATTATTTTACCTTAACATGGTTGATTATACTTTCAAGGGAATGATATTTTATTTTGTTTCCCAAATCTAGATTATGCAAAGCGAGGGGGTGAGAAAATAGATGCTATAAATTGATCATGCGAATCCTTTCTCACTGCACTAATATTTTAAACGCGATGAAGTCCGTAAACATTGAATTTAATAATACCAACATCTATGAAACAACTGAAGAAATAAAAGTTTTGTTTCTTTTATGTTGACGCGACATTCACGGTCTATGAATAATTTTAAAATAATAATTTACATCACATATTGCGAAAGTAGAAGTGCCATTAAAATATCTAAATCAATCGCGATTGTACTGAGCCCGCGTAACGTGTACTTAAACCCCGGTGAAGATGTGCTCGTCTTAGCAGATATTATGTTAGAGCTGGATAATATCCCATTCGTCTATGATGGTGTTAATATTGAATCAATAAAAATGGATATCATAGAATCGTAAATACTTTTCAGGTAAGTTCTTTTATAAATTAGTTTTTCTCAAACATTACCATTTATTTTTTTAGATAATCATAACTCATGAAGATAATACTATCGAAATTACTTTTATATAAATTCCATTTATAAATAAGAATGCTTATCATTATCAAATAAAATAGAATCTTTATTTATTTATTTGTTTATTTACACCTTCCACATCCAATTTCAATTTACACTCGATACAATTTCGAATTCGTGGTGCCGGACCATCGATGTGAACACGCATTCCTGGCAAATTCCAATGTTCTTCACACAAACGGTACGTCTGCATTTCCTTATCGTTTCTCACCTCTAAAGGTAAGCTATCCCAAGCTTCATGAATTTCCGTATGTTTAGTGTAACTTTTAAATACGCCTTAGATAACCACATCAAATCAAATTTATCCATCTTTTTAATTCACCCACTTCACGATGACGATTCATTGCTCTTTCCGTAAAATAACATACGCACATACAAGAAGCTGTCGAAAACTCTTCTTTCTCAATCTGCACCATTGCAACTAATCTCCCACAAGTACACACACTTCAATTAAAACCTCAACCCACACCCAAACATAGGCCCCCGCCTAGCGCCCCACCCGCGCCCCTTACCGACCACTTACCGCGTACCATGCTGACAATATGGACGACTTTATACGCCCACTTACACACCAAAACACCAATCACACAACACTACACGAATTTACAACCAATCATTCGCCACTTACGTCATCGTATACGCCCTTTTTACACACCCCACAGCCAATCACAAACCACAACATGGGCGACCTTATACGCCCCTCTTACACACAGCCTATCACGAAAACAACATGGACGACTTTACAGCCAATCACAAACGACTACAAACACAACCAATCATCTACCACATCCCACCTACGTCCTCTTTCACACACAGCCAATTACAAACGACTACGTTGGGTGGGGATACGCCTACTTCCGGATTGCACTTCCGCCGGTTGCGGCGGGTTGCATACCCGGTCAGGGATTTTGAGCCAGAACATACACAGATCATCTACTTTGATCAAAATTTCGTTTTCGTTTTCTATGATTTTGAATGCCGGCAGGATACTTCTGTAGATGATGCTGCGAATATGTTTATGCATATTCCCACCTTATGTGTGGCACAGCAAGTGTGCAAATCTTGCATTGACGTCGAAGACATTAATCAAGACTGCGCAATCTGTGGAAAACGCATCGATCGAGGCCATATACAACAATTCCAGGACTATTTGGTAAAGTACACTATTGTAGTTTATAACCACAGATTGGGGAAAACTGTTTATTATGAGGGTCCTCGTAGTGCAGACAGGGTGGTTTTAAACTTGATTTTGGAAGAAAACCATTATAACGTAATCACAAACCTTTGTACCACTTTTAGTACTACTTACTTTTGCGAGCTTTGCCGAACGCGTACACATGATAAAATTCGACATAAGGGGTGTAAGTACATTTGTCCGGCATGTCACACTTCTCCTCCATGTAACCTAAATCTCGAAAGTATACCGTGCAATTCTTGTCATCGCGATTTCCGCGGACCCGAATGTTTTGCTGAACATACAAAAATTTGTGCAAGATTTTCAAACGATGCAAATCCTGTCTTAATAGTGTTTGGGTAGAAAAAGCCGCCCACAAATGCGGATACCGGTATTGCACTCACTGTAAAAGTGAAAAACCCGTCCGTCATTTATGTTTCATGGCTCAAAATCCAGTCAATAAGAAAAAACTTGATCAAAATTTCGTTTTCGTTTTCTATGATTTTGAATGCTGGCAGGATACTTCTGTAGATGATGCTGCGAATATGTTTATGCATATTCCCACCTTATGTGTGGCACAGCAAGTGTGCAAATCTTGCATTGACGTCGAAGACATTAATCAAGACTGCGCAATCTGTGGAAAACGCGAACATATTTTTAAAGACAATCCTGTCGGCGATTTTCGAAATTACGTTTCGACATTAAGGAAAAAATGTAAAGGGGACATAGTGGCATTGGCGCATAATATGAAAGGATACGATGGCGCGTTCATATTAAAAGCTTTGTTTGAAAACACGAATGGGTGTAACCCTATAATCATTACGACTGGTACTAAAATAATGTCAATTAATTGTGATAGCGGTATTAAATTTATCGATGATGAGCGTAAGTTTACTGGTACATGGGTAGCGGACGAACTTCGAGAAGCGCTATCACAAGGATATAAAGTTTTAGAAATTTTAGAAGTTTGGGAGTACGAGATTGCACAGTATAACCAGGGTTCTAGGTCTGGAGGTTTATTTTCAACTTATGTTGATAACTTTTTAAAGCTGAAACAAGAAAGTTCGGGATGGCCTTCGTGGTGTACGGATGACCAATCGAGGGATCGGTACATATCTGAATATCTCGAGAGAGAGGGAGTTGCATTGGATACAACCAACATAGATGTAAATCCGGGTATGCGGTATATTGCCAAATTATGCTTAAACAGCTTTTGGGGTAAGTTTGCCCAACTGGAAAATCTAATGCAAACCTCGATCATACAGGATCCGTACGATCTATTTAAGATGTTGATCGATCCTTCTGTGGAAGCCCAGTCTCTTACTTCTGTTAATTAGAAATTTATTTTACTCAACCTGTTGTAAATTTTCAACTTTGAACTAATTTAGAAAAACTTGTCTTATACTCTGACACAGTTTATTATTATAAAGTTAGAGAGTATATTGAAGGTTGGGTTAATTTTGAATATAGACACACCGACTTTTTTAATAGATGTAACGTACGATAATTTGTTTTTCTTTTTAATTTCATCTGTATTTGTACATAATATTTTTTTTTCAACGTGTATAGTTTAGTTTTATGAGATGGTTTCCATTTCATTATTATAAAAATTGACAAAAAACAACTTTCAAAAATCTTGTTAATAGAATGACGTATAACAATAATTAACTGAATGGTATAAAACCGTATACCAAACACTACAATACATCATAAACAAGTCGAGTCAAAAATAAGAAGCCTGTTAAAAGAAAAATGATAAAAAAACGTAAGTTATTATTTATAATAGTTTATTAAAAAAAAAATTATAAACACCGAAATGTGATGGTTGATTTCAGTAGTTAAGAACATATCAGTTATTAAACAACGTCTCACCAGAATGGATGCTTTTGTTGACATACAGGGATTTCGAGGAGAAGATAAAAAATTTATTCCTAAAGAAGTAGCTGTTGTTTCGTCAAATGGCGAATTATGCAAAATTCGACTTATAAAACCGCCAAGTAGATATTCAACTTTGTCAAATTCGGTAAAACGCGAAATACATTATTTGGAAAATTACTTTCACGGTTTACGTTGGTGTGCCGGATATATAAAATTTGAGGACTGTGAAGAAGAACTTAGAAAATTATTATTACCGTTTAACGCAGTTTTTGTCAAGGGTAGTGAAAAACAGAATAATTTAAATTTTTAAATAAACCAATAATAAACATGGAAGGGATGAGCTGTCCGTCCTTTAAAGTACTTAAGAAAGATTTAGAAGCAGTCAAGTGTCTTCATCATCATATTGAAAAGCCTTCGTGTGCGTTAGAAAATGCTTTAATTTTATGCGAGTGGTCAAGAACTAACAGCAGAGATGAACCAGATAGAACTTCAACAATTGTTGAAGAACATTCAGAGCATCAAGAATGTACATCGACTTGTATGTGCTTCTAATCAACTACCTAGGCGTATACCGAGACCATGTGCTGTAATCGCGAACACTGATCCTTCAACTAAACCAGGTACACATTGGGCTGCCTTTTTCATCGACGAATACGGAAATGGAGAATACTTTGATTCTTTTGGAAGAGTACCTTCAGACTACCATAAAGAATTTTTAGAGAGGAACTGTAGTAATTGGACTTTTAATTGTAAAATACTACAAGATTTTCATTCTACATTTTGTGGTCAATATTGTCTTGTTTACTTGTATTTTAAACATTGTAAAACGAATACGTTAGAATTTTTAAAAATATTTGATAATTTAATTAATAACGATTGTCGCATAATTTTATTGTATAACTTGTTTTTATAAAAACAATTGTATTAGATGTTTTATGAAAATTTATTGTAAATTTTAATATAAAAAATAAATACGGTTATCCACATTTCAAAATGTTTTATTGAAACCATTTTTTTTATCAGCATTTTAAAGAACATATATTTTACACTAAATTATTTTAACAAACATGTGTTTTGTAAAATTTAAAAGAATTGAGAAAAAGTTAAAAATTAGAAAATTTGTTACATTAAAATTGAGATATAGCAATTCCAAACTATAAAATATATACCAAAGTTTTACAAAGTGATTTTTAAAACTATAAAAATAAATAAATTTAACAAAACGTTTTTAAAACTTAAACTATAAAAATATAGGAACAAATTTAAAAGTTTACGTAAAACTTAAAACTGTAAAAATATAAGGTTTAAAGATTTTTAAATCAAGTGTAAAGTTAAAAACATACCTGTTCAACATGCAAAAGTCTGTTTTAAATGATGACCTAACAAACAAATTTAACAAACGTATTTGATTTTTAAATGAAACTACTAATTCTTTTTAAAGATTAAAAAAAAATCATCTTTTCATCTCACAAATACAGATGAAATTAAAAATAAGTTTTCGTAAGATAAAAATAAATAAAATAAAATTTTTATTATGTTGTTATTTGTGAGATGAAAAGATGATTTTTTTTAATTATCTTTTCTTCTTGCAGGATATTTTGATACCTTTTAATTTATTTAAATAATATTCGTATTAACCCTTGATGCATAAGTGGGGTCTGTCGGACCCCAGGCTTATTATTTTGTTCTTATACTTTTTGTTTTCAAAGGTACACCCAAGTAGCTCATCGAATTCTTCTAACATACGTTTTCTTAGATGGCTTTTATCAAATTTTGTTGAATTTCAAATTTAGTGATGAAAAAGTTATTTTTTAATAACTACCACAACTTTCAGATGTGGGGTCTACGAGACCCCGGCGTTTTTTTTTAATACTTGAGAGCAAGATATTTCTTTTGATAAGGCATTTGATTAGTTTATTATAGTTAAATTTGTGTTGAGTAAGATTACGAATAATTACGTTTCGGCTTGCTCGATCTTGTTGAGACTTGTTGTACAGTTGTAGTAATACAATCGCACGCGCACACGTATGCTCAAACACAAAATATAAATACCTCAAGACAAGTGTAGCTTTTCAGTTTTGGTTTGCGTTTGTTTGTCTTTGTGTTACTGTTTATAATGGCAACTCGAAAGCGCAGTGTAAAACCAACTGATCCTGATTTTGAAGAAGTGGTTAGAAAATGGGCTGAAGAATGTGACGACGTAAGTTCGACGAGTAGCATTGCTTCAATTGAAGATGCAGAAATCAATGTGGAAACCCTATCAGATAGTGATGAAAATGAAAGCGACGATAACGGTGGAATATCTGATACAGATTCAAATGAAGAAGCGCCACGACCGGGTGCAGCGATCGATTCCATTGGCAATTACGTGGCTCCGAGCGGTTTTATATGGAAAGCTAGCCCTTTACCGCAAGGAAAAGCAAGATCACATAATATAATGAATGTGGCTCCTGGACCGGCTCGTAGTATTCAAACTATAACGCCGATTGATTCTTTCAATTTATTTATAACAAAAGAAATGTTGGTAGAAATTTGTTTGTGTACAAATATAGAAGGACGACGAGTCTCTGCAGAAAAAAAAGAAACAATGGAAAGACGTTGACGAAATGGAACTACGGGCATTCTTGGGACTTCTTTACAAGCTGGAGTCAACAAATCATGGGATGTTTCAATAAGGGAACTATTTCTTGATGACCGCTCAGATCCTATTTTCCGTGCAACTATGGCTGTAAACAGGTTCGAAAACATTAGACGTTTTTGAGGTTCGACAATAAACGTACAAGAGCGGTAAGGAAAAAAAACGGATAAATTAGCGGCTATTAGGCATATATGGGAAATGTTCATTGGTAAATGCAAGACAAATCTTGTTCCCGAAGAAAACGTCACTATTGACGAACAACTGCTGTCTTTTAGAGGAAGGTGTGGATTTGTGCAATATATGCCGTCTAAACCTTCAAAATACGGTATAAAGATATTTTGGTTGTGCGAGTCGAAAACAGGGTACGGAATTTCTGCTACAGTTTACGTGGGAAAACAACCGGATCAAACAGTGCAACGAGATCTTGCAGCAAACGTTGTAAAATATTTAGTAGTCCCTATAATAAATAGTTCTAGAAATATAACTATGGACAATTTTTTCACAAGCGTACCTCTAGCCGAATACTTACTGGAAAAAGGTCTAACAATTGTAGGCACGCTTCGGCATAATAAAAGGGACATTCCATTAGAACTAAAAACAGTCGGAAATAGACCATTATATTCCTCTATATTCGCCTTTCACAATAATCTATCAATGGTGAGTTACGTTCCCAAAAAGAAAAATGTGTTGTGCTACTCAGTACCATGCATTATGATACATCAGTTGATGAAACCGCACATTATTTTAGATTATAATAAAACTAAAGGAGGTGTTGATCTGATGGATCAAAAAGCGAAAACATATACATGCAAACGCCAAACAAAACGTTGGCCGTTTGCATTGTTTTGCAATATTTTGATATTGCTGGTCTGAACGCATTTATTTTATTTATAAAACAAAATCCTGACTTTCAAACTGGGAAATCACACAAAGACGACTTTTTCTCAAAGATTTGTGCATAGAACTAGTACTTCCCTATATGAAACTAAGATCGAGCAGACCAGTCTTCCACTAAAAACGAAGGAAGCTATGAATAAACTTATTACTATAGAAAACCAAATGCGATTCGTGGGCCACCTACAAAGAAGCGATGCTTTCAGTGTGCTCGTAATAAAGATAGGAAGACATCAGTTGTTTGTGACAAGTGCTTCAACAACGTATGCTCTGAACATAGCGTAGTAATTTGCATTCGATGTAAAGAATATTGATGTAACTAATAATGTTTTTTGTTTTATTTTGTTGCAATACCGTAAATTAATCTAGAAGCATGTAGTACTTTTTTAAATATAAGATGTGACTGTTATAAATCCTTTATTTCTATTAAAATCATATTGGGGTCTAACAGACCCCACACATGTAAACTCGGAAAAAATTTTGCGTATGCATCCAAGGGTTAATAAGATGATATAAGCAAACATGTATTTTGAATGTAGAAAGTGTAAAAAAAAAACTTTGTTTTCGAAAATATTTTAGAGTATGTAAATTAAAATGTTGTTTACCTGTACATACAAAAACATGATACTTGTTTTTCTAAACATTTTAATTTACATTCTCTAAAAATATTTTCGAAAATAAAGTTTTTTACACTTTCTACATTCTATCATAAACGAAAACATTTAATGTAGCCATTTCAATGTCAACAAAAACTTGATTGATTCAAGGTAATTAGTTGAAAAACAATTTCTATTCTTAATATGCTTTTAGAGAGGCCGTATTTTCCATTGACGTCTTCAAAAACAAAAAAAAAAAACAAGTAATTAAAATTTCCAAATCTATTAATGTGTTTTTCCCGAACTGGTGACGTCTGTCAAGAACTATATAAAAACGGTATATTAGTATTTTTGATTCATTCCTATTGATTTTTCAAACCGGAATAAAATCTCTCATCATCATGTCTGTGAAAAGTTTGTTAAGTCTTTACGCGCGCGGTATGCTTAATGAGTTTGGGGTTCTAGAAGTGTATAATGACATCTGCGAGAGAGTTTGTTTATACGATGAAATGGTAGATCTAGAAGACGTGGACCTCTTCGAACGTTTACTTAAAACGTATGCGACATTAAGGTATGTTATTTTTTGTATAATTTTTAAAATTACTTTTCACATATGGATTACAGTCCGGTCTTAATACAACGGAAATCTCACCAAATTCAACTGTTGTTTTGAATCCAATGTCAGGAGTCGAAACTAACACGTTCGAAGTAAGTTTTTGATTTTATTTTTACATATATTTTCTAATACGTGTTTACGACAGATTGATACTACTGCAATACCTTCAACTTCAAATTATAATGTAAGTTCTTGCATTTTTATTTTTAAAAATTACGTTGTATGTTTTACAGTTCATCAACGATTTCATTAAAACGCCCTCAAACTATTTACCCGATTTATTTCATGCTAACCCTTCATTTTCACCTAACACGTTATCATCCCATCCCGCTCATTCATCATCATCATCTCCTACTATTAAACCCATGCTGAACTCGAGCACCAGGACTTGTAATGTAAGTTTTAATTTTTATTATTAAGAATATGCTTTAAGATACGTTTTTCACCCTAATTGGCGATGGTGAAAAATGAATAAAAAAATTTAGAACCATGGGTAGGACCATGGTTTTTAAATTTAAAGATATGGACACCATCCCAAACCCTACGATATGGCTAGAGGTAATTTTATTTAACAAATTTAATTTCAAATGTATTTACATTTTTGTTTTAGAACGCTTTTAACGAAGTGCTGAACCACGTCTTAGCTGAGGCCGATCCTTCTGATCGTATTGACTCGTCCTTAGAAACGATAACTTCTCCGAGAAACCGGTGGGCATCTCCTTCAGACGTAGAGATCAGCTCGATTCCAAAGTGGTCATGACAACCTTGGAAAAAATTCTGCAAAGCAACGCAAATTTCTTCACCGCTGATGCTCTACGTCTGAATGTCGACCGCGTTTCTCTACCTAGAAGGATGGGCCGCAACAGAATGACGGGCGTCAGCTACGAGGAGTTTTGCCGGCGCAAGACAGGGGTCGTCGTCATCGAAAACCAGGACAACCTGTGTCTGGCAAAAGCGCTCGTGGCGGCGATGGCGTGGTCTGCTCGAAAAATAAACATGACGCATTTGTTAAAAACCGATTCCCTGGTGATGCTATCGAAGGTGATGGAGCTATGCACAGCTGCAGGTGTCGATTTAACCAACGGCGGCGATCGAGGCCATATACAACAATTCCAGGACTATTTGGTAAAGTACACTATTGTAGTTTATAACCACAGATTGGGGAAAACTGTTTATTATGAGGGTCCTCGTAGTGCAGACAGGGTGGTTTTAAACTTGATTTTGAAGAAAACCATTATAACGTAATCACAAACCTTTGTACCACTTTTTAGTACTACTTTACTTTTGCGAGCTTTGCCGAACGCGTACAAATGATAAAATTCGACATAAGGGGTGTAAGTACATTTGTCCGGCATGTCACACTTCTCCTCCATGTAACCTAAATCTCGAAACTATACCGTGCAATTTTGTCATCGCGATTTCCGCGGAACCGAATGTTTTGCTGAACATACAAAAATTTGTGCAAGATTTTCAAACGATGCAAATCCTGTCTTAATAGTGTTGGGTAGAAAAAGCCGCCCACAAATGCGGATACCGGTATTGCACTCACTGTAAAAGTGAAAAACCCGTCCGTCATTTATGTTTCATGGCTCAAAATCCAGTCAATAAGAAAAAACTTGATCAGTAGATGATCTGTGTATGTTCTGGCTCAAAATCCCCTGACCGGGTATGCAACCCGCCGCAACCGGCGGAAGTGCAATCCGGAAGTAGGCGTATCCCCACCCAACGTAGTCGTTTGTGATTGGCTGTGTGAAAGAGGACGTAGGTGGGATGTGGTAGATGATTGGTTGTGTTTGTAGTCGTTTGTGATTGGCTGTAAAGTCGTCCATGTTGTTTTTCGTGATAGGCTGTGTGTAAGAGGGGCGTATAAGGTCCCCCATGTTGTGGTTTGTGATTGGCTGTGGGGTGTGTAAAAAGGGGCGTATACGATGACGTAAGTGGCGAATGATTGGTTGTAAATTCGTGTAGTGTTGTGTGATTGGTGTTTTGGTGTGTAAGTGGGCGTATAAAGTCGTCCATATTGTCAGCATGGTGCGCGGTAAGTGGTCGGTAAGGGGCGCGGGTGGGGCGCTAGGCGGGGGCCTATGTTTGGGTGTGGGTTGAGGTTTTAATTGAAGTGTGTGTACTTGTGGGAGATTAGTTGCAATGGTGCAGTTTGAGAAAGAAGAGTTTTCGACAGCTTCTTGTATGTGCGTATGTTATTTTACGGAAAGAGCAATGAATCGTCATCGTGAAGTGGGTGAATTAAAAAAGATGGATAAATTTGATTTGATGTGGTTATCTAAGGCGTATTTAAAAGTTACACTAAACATACGGAAATTCATGAAGCTTGGGATAGCTTACCTTTAGAGGTGAGAAACGATAAGGAAATGCAGACGTACCGTTTGTGTGAAGAACATTGAATTTGCCAGGAATGCGTGTTCACATCGATGGTCCGGCACCACGAATTCGAAATTGTATCGAGTGTAAATTGAAATTGGATGTGGAAGGTGTAAATAAACAAATAAATAAATAAAGATTCTATTTTATTTGATAATGATAAGCATTTTTATTTATAAATGGAATTTATATAAAAAGTAATTTCGATAGTATTATCTTCATGAGTTATGATTATCTAAAAAAAATAAATGGTAATGTTTGAGAAAAACTAATTTATAAAAAGAACTTACCTGAAAAGTATTTACGATTCTATGATATCCATTTTTATTGATTCAATATTAACACCATCATAGACGAATGGGATATTATCCAGCTCTAACATAATATCTGCTAAGACGAGCACATCTTCACCGGGGTTTAAGTACACGTTACGCGGGCTCAGTACAATCGCGATTGATTTAGATATTTTAATGGCACTTCTACTTTCGCAATATGTGATGTAAATTATTATTTTAAAATTATTCATAGACCGTGAATGTCGCGTCAACATAAAAGAAACAAAACTTTTTATTTCTTCAGTTGTTTCATAGATGTTGGTATTATTAAATTCAATGTTTACGGACTTCATCGCGTTTAAAATATTAGTGCAGTGAGAAAGGATTCGCATGATCAATTTATAGCATCTATTTTTCTCACCCCTCGCTTTGCATAATCTAGATTTGGGAAACAAAAATAAAATATCATTCCCTTTGAAAGTATAATCAACCATGTTAAGGTAAAATAATGATTAAAGATCAAGGATGAGCAAAATATAAACTCGTTAAAAATGGAAAACGGAAGCGCTTTTTAAAATTTTCTAATCAACACCTTGAAAAAACAAAAAATATATAATGAAAGTGTGTTCTAAATTTCTTATCATCATCTGTTAGAAAAATGAAAAGAAAAGAGAATTTAACCTTAACATCTAAAAATTAATTAGTACGGAAGAGCATTTTTTTATCAACTTTATATATATATATATATATATATATATACACATCACGAAGTGTAATAAGTTCAGTTAAGAGAATGGAAAACTACAGAACTTTCGTGTTGGTGGCATGCTGTTTTGACGCTAGACACCTTATAAAACCTTCCAGGGTGGCTATACACTACTGGAAGGTGCATAAAATGAGATGGAAAAGCGTGAAGTAAGTAATATTTTTTGCATTTAAATAGTATCTTTTGTATTGTTTTTAGCGCCTATCACTATCATCACCAGCACCGACGTTACCATTATTGTCACCGCCGCTCCCACCACCGCCTTCGTCGCCACTGCCGCCGCCGCCACCACCATCACCACCACCACCAGCTTCAGATTGCTGGCATTAATATACATGTGATGTGTAAATAAATAAATGTCTTAATAAATATATATCAGATAAATAAAATCAAAATCTTTTTATTATTACATCAATAAAATTTTTAAATGTATTACAAAATTATGGATTAGCGTCTTTATCTTCTATTACCGCTAATTTTGAAATCAATTTCCAAAGTTGTTGTAAAATACTTTCGTTTGGACAAATTATATTAACAATTTCCAATTTACTTGAACCTACAGCTATTAATTTATTTATAAATTCATTGTATTGATAATAACGATATTTGTTGAAAAAATATAAATAGCCATCTATATATCGAAATACTCCAGAAACTTCTGTAGGGGATCCCTCAAATTCTTTTCTTCGATATCCGTAACTAGCGGGTGTGTAAGTACATTCATTTAATTCTAGAAAATAATCATCATTGTAAAAAACGAACGTGCGACCGTTGTATGAGTTTACTACAGCAGTAATTTTAAATTTTTCATTTATCCCCAAATCGCTTTGTTTTTTCGGAAAACCTTTAATTAATTTTAATGCGGGATATGACATCATGTAAACTTCATCTTTAATAAAAAATACAATTTCTCCGGTAGGTCTTCGATATACAGCATCAATTTGTTTAAAATCTTTTGGTAAAAAGTTTAACCAATCAGTAATAATCATAGGTTCTTGATATTTATTTTCTTCTAGTTTACCTATCCAAACATATTCTTTATAGAATCATATGATAAGCATTTTATTACAAGTTCATATGATGAACTTGACGTAACAGGAAACTGCAAAAATACGTCATTGCGATAACGGAGAAAAACGTAATAGTACGTGTTTAGTTAAAAAAAAAAATGTTCTACGAGTTCTACTATAAAGTAAAATTTAATTTCTTTTCAAATTAGTCTAAAACATGCTGTTATCAATGAATGTTGCAGTGATAATAAAATCAGTGTTATTAACAAACAATTAATGGAATCACTTAGATGCGGTGTTGCAGATATAGTTTCATATAATGTTCGAAAAACCTACTGGAAGTTAGATGTTGTTAAATGGAATTTTCTCGGGGGAACTAATAAGCAATTATCTATTGCTCAAGCAGCATTTGATTTATGGGAAAAACATGGGAACATTAAATTTATTCATTCTTTTTCCAATCCAAATATAATTATTACATTTAAAAGAAGAGATCATTTAAAAACTAGTACTCGTCAAAGATGCCCATACTCATTTGCAAATGATGTGTTAGGTCACGCATTTTTTCCGCCTTCAGATAGTAACGGTACAGCGGAAGTTCACATTAATATCGCTCTCAATTGGAGCGAAGAATTAACTTTTCCGTTGATAAACATTCTCTATTTCTTGTATTAGCACATGAAATAGGGCATGCAATCGGAATTGACCATTCACATAATGAAAATGCATTAATGTTTGCTTACTATCATCAACCCTCCTCATCTCATTTCAATAATTATCAATTACCTATTGATGACCAATTAGCAATTCAAAGTTTATACAATTCTAAAATTTTAAAAACTACAGAAAAACCAAAACAACTGCGAAATCAACTGCAATTTCTAAAAACCCAAAAAAAAAAATCTTTTCCTGATTTATGTAAGATTCAAGAAAGTCTCGATACATTTTTAATAGTTAATGAATATAAATATATTTTCTATAAAGAATATGTTTGGATAGGTAAACTAGAAGAAAATAAATATCAAGAACCTATGATTATTACTGATTGGTTAAAGATTTAATCACTGCTACATATGACAGTTCTATCTATATCGAGGGGGTGATTAAACAAACAGATGACATTCCTGCAGGAAAAACATGTACATTAACAAACAATTTCCCATGTTTTCTGTTTGAAGAAATAAGATATGAGTTAAATGGGCAAAAAATTGATACGTGTAGATTACCGGGTATAACATCAGCGATAAAAGGGTATCTATCCTATACACCTTACGAAAACACAGCCTTAAGCAGTGCAGGATGGACTAATGATGGAAAGTTATTGACAGTTTATGATAATGTCGAAACTAAGGAAAAATACTTTTCTGTATGTGTTCCGCTTAAGCATTTGTTTGGATTTGCTGAAAACTACAATCACGTTATAATCAATATGCGTCAAGAGTTAGTATTAATTCGTTCACGAACTGATTTCGATTGTTACAAGGGTGGTGGAACAGGGGCTATAACTCTGACAAAAATTGCGTGGAAAGTTCCACATTTAACTCTGAGTGATAATGCAAAAATTGAATTATTTAGTAATTTAAACCGAAATGCTATTATCAACCTACCATTTCGGCAATGGGAGATATACGAATTACCTGCGCTTAAAGCAACAAAACTTGATGTATGGCCTGTTAAAATATCAACACAATTAGAAAAACCTCGATGGATAATTGTAGCGTTTCAGAAAAATATGAAGAACTCTAAAGATGAGGATGCAAGTCAGTTTAGTGATATTGATATAACAAACATTAAGCTTCATCTCAATTCGGAAAGCTATCCATACGAGTCGATGCACATGGATTTTTCTAAAACAAATACATTACAGCTTATCAAAATTATATAAATTTTCAATCTAACTATTATAACAAAGGGGTTAGAGAACCATTATTTAATTATGCTGATTTTAAGAAATGTCCACTGTTTGTAATTGATTGTTCTAGACAAAATGAAAATTTAAAATCATCAACTGTTGATATTAAATTAGAAATTGAATCCTTGAAAAACTTTGAATCCGGAACCGTTGCATATTGTCTTATCTTACACGATGCGATTATGCAATACAATCCACTTACAGGGGAAGTTAAAAGATTGTAAATAACAATAGTTTTAAAGTTTTTGTGATTAAATAAAAAATACTTATAAATAAGTTAACTTTTTATTTCGCATCTTATTAATGAAGATGAAGTTCGTGCAGCAAAACTGTCAACTACCTATATTGAATTATGATGTGCATGATGAAGCAAAAAGTGCGAAACATGGTGTTTTACTACCAAATAGTGTGCGAGGTATCATTTGCGGTCCATCAAATTGCGGGAAAACAAACGTTATGTTAAATCTAATTACAGATATTAATGGGTTAAAGTTTAAAAATATATATGTATATTCGAAATCGTTGAATCAAAGTAAATACAAGTTTTTAAATGAAGTTCTTAAACCGATAAAAGAAATAAATTATTACACCTTTGTCAACAATGATGACATAATGGCGCCTGAAAAGCAAAGCCGCATTCTATATTTATATTTGATGATATATCATGTGAGAGGCAAGATAACGTTAAGGCATACTTTAGCATGGGTAGACATAATCTAATCGATTGTTTCTATCTCTGTCAAACGTATAGCAAAATACCGAAACAACTCATTCGAGATAATGCAAATTTAATTATTTTATTTCAACAAGATGAACTTAATTTAAAACATGTATACGATGATCATGTTGGATGCAATTTAGATTATCAACAGTTTCGAGAAATGTGTGCTAATTGCTGGACTCTATCATCACATAGTTTTATAACAATTAACAAAGATGCTGAGTTTAATAAAGGGCGATATCGAAGAAGATTCGATGAATTCATTCATATTTAATAGTGTAACATGTCTCATTTGCATCAGTATTAAATAACTGTTAAACCGGTTAGAAACAGGTTTTGTACAGCTTAACAACAGGTTAATAACAGCTTTTAACAGGTTAAAACAGGTTTAAACCAGATTTGCAACAATTTTTCAAGCAAAAATGAATATTAATGAAATTAAACTAAAACAAAAACTCGTTAAAGCTCGAAATGCGATTAAGTATAAATACAACGCTTTAAAACATAACCGTATTGATAGCGAAAAACAATTTGCGGATACCTATCAACCTTTGATTGAGCCGCTTACTGAAATTGCTAGTAAAATTAATGATAAAAGAATGATGAATTAACTACCGTTAAAAAGATGAATATAAACGAAAGCAATCGTCGACACCAAGATCGGAAAGTAAGATACCGAAATTAGATTTTGAAACACCTATTAGTAGAAATTATGGCAGAAAACACCCCACTTCACCACAATTTTTAGATACCTACGACATTGCGAGTTATCACCCCAAACAAAGCATTGAAGATGATATTAACACTAGTATAAGTCATAATAAAACTGCAACAAGAACTATTTTGGATACGTCAGCGGGGGATTCATTCTTACAACAATATCACGAGTTACCTAGATTATATGTAGAAAGAATGATTAAAGATGTTGATAACGCTATTGATCATACTTACGGGATTCACTACAATGCTAATACTGATAAATGGGTAATTGGTAAAACACCTGTTGATATTGTTGATAAAGATTTAGTTATTGATAATGTTAGGTATGAAGGCACTCCTGGATTATATGAATTACTTGTTATGTTAGATCCGAATAAGAGCACCATAACATTAAATGATGAAATAAATTACAAACGAATTTTAATACAAACCAATGCAGTTCGACGCTCTAATGATCCAAACGAACAGCTAAAAGGAAGTCGAAGTAGGAAATACATAGAAGTTATTAAACCGTTATTAACAACGAGTGCTCAATCATCCTTACATTCTAAAGGAGGTTATGGTTTATTTAAAAAGCCAATTCAAAACGTATTGAATATAAATATTGGAATAATGTACACGAACTGATTGATAAATTACAAATTTTGTGGGCTGAAAAATTGCCGGTAATACTAATGTTGATAATGAAGTTATTGCAATCGTTGAAGAACTATATGAAGATGGTTATATTGAAAAACCACATAATTTTTTCACTACATACTTTATAAGAGAGGTTGTAAAACTATGTAAAGTAATAGTTAAAATGTCTTTGAAACAAGATGTTATCGATGAATTGCATCGACCTGCCCGAAAAATTTTCCTCGAAGAAAAGTTGTAATCAAAGGGTTCGATGATCTATGGCAGGCAGATCTTTTAGAATTTACTGCATATGGAAAACAGAATAGAGGTTACAAATACATTTTAGTAGTAATTGATTGTTATTCTAAATTTTTATGGACTCAACCGTTAAAATCTAAGACGAAGCATGAAGTTTCAAAAGCTTTAAATTTAATTTTAAATAACAGCTTAAAAGGATTCCCAAAATTTACAGACTGATCAGGGGACTGAATTTTACAATCAAGAATTTTCAAAATTAATGATGAAATTTGATATTAATCATTACTCGACGTACAGTACTAAGAAGGCTAGCATTGTCGAACGAGTAATTAGAACTCTAAAAACTCGTTTGTATAAGAAGTTTAGTATGCTAGGAAAATATAAATGGATTGACATCTTGAATGATACTACATTTCAATGTAACAGTAGTAAACATAGAACTATTAACATGAAACCCGTTGATGTCACACCTCTAACGGATCTATCTTTTGTATTTGATTCTGTAAAAACATTTAAGAAGAAGAATAAATTTAAGATTGGTGATATAGTACGAATAAGTAAAAATAAGAATGTTTTCGCAAAAGGTTACACACCTAACTGGTCTACAGAACTGTTTAAAATCGTAAAAATTAAAATTACGCAGCCGACAACTTATCTTATTGAAGATCTTAATCATCATCCAATTGCAGGAGGATTTTATCAGTTTGAACTTCAAAAAACTAAACATCCGAACGTGTATTTAGTTGAAAAAGTGCTTCAACGTAAAGGAAATAAACTGTATGTTAAATGGTTAGGTTTAAACGAAAAATCTTGGATTAATAAAAATAATTTATTACAATAATCATATATGTATAGCAAAAAAGTTTAATTTTATTTTGTTCTTTTTTATTTAAATACTCATACTCATACACATCAACCTTAACATTAACCTTTTTCGACTGCCTCGACAAACTTCAGTAGGTTTGCTGTAGAAGAAAAAATAATTTAAGAAAGTTTTTCGTAGAAAATAAAATACTTACAGGCTATCAGGTATCGATTCTGTACAGCATAGTTCAGCATCCGTGTTATGAGCTTCAATAGATTTACTACAGAAGCAAAAATATTTATTGCATGTATAACAAAATGAAGTCATTTTTTTATCCCCCTCGTTATTAGAGGATGATGATGATGAATACTTCTGCACTATTTCAAATAAAATTCAGCTTTATATAGCTGTAGTACTTTTTGATAAAGTACTTCCTATTTCTATTGATAATTTTGTAATTCAGAGAGAGAGAGAGAGAGAGAGAAGTATCACTGTTCGTTTAATAAATAATGCCCCAATGGTAGTGTATCTATACAATTTGGGAGAATGTATCGCTTATCATCATCCGATGATAAAACTATTTTTTTTTATTTATGCTAAATACATTGTGCGCGAACGATTTTATATGTCTTTGCATCCGTGATATTTTTCTGAAGAATTTTTCAGACATTTTGATAATCTTCAAAAGTTATCGTTGTTTTCAATACACAGTCAACAACACCCTTAGCTTTCTTGATAACATCTTCACCATCCACTTTAATACTGTATAATTTAGATTTAAGCCCCACAAATTCAGTCATTATCTTTCCATTATTTTCATCTTTAAGCTTACCTATAATTTTCTTGTTAACTCTTGGCATGTTGTAAATATTATTCTCTTCAAAGTCAGATGTATCAAATTTATCTATATCTTGTTTCATTATCTCAAACACATCTTCACATTGGAATCAACCATGTTAAGGTAAAATAATGATTAAAGATCAAGGATGAGCAAAATATAAACTCGTTAAAAATGGAAAACGAAAGCGCTTTTAAAATTTTCTAATCAACACCTTGAAAAACAAAAAATATATAATGAAAGTGTGTTCTAAATTTCTTATCATCATCTGTTAGAAAAATGAAAAGAAAAGAGAATTTAACCTTAACATCTAAAAATTAATTAGTACGGAAGAGCATTTTTTTATCAACTCATATATATATATATATATACACATCACGAAGTGTAATAAGTTCAGTTAAGAGAATGGAAAACTACAGAACTTTCGGGTTGGTGGCATGCTGTTTTGACGCTAGACACCTTATAAAACCTTCCAGGGTGGCTATACACTACTGGAAGGTGCATAAAAATGAGATGGAAAAGCGTGAAGTAAGTAATATTTTTTTGCATTTAAATAGTATCTTTTGTATTGTTTTTAGCGCCTATCACTATCATCACCAGCACCGACGTTACCATTATTGTCACCGCCGCTCCCACCACCGCCTTCGTCGCCACTGCCGCCGCCGCCACCACCATCACCACCACCACCGGCTTCAGATTGCTGGCATTAATATACATGTGATGTGTAAATAAATAAATGTCTTAATAAATATATATCAGATAAATAAAATCAAAATCTTTTATTATTACATCAATAAAAATTTTTAAATGTATTACAAAATTATGGATTAGCGTCTTTATCTTCTATTACCGCTAATTTTGAAATCAATTTCCAAAGTTGTTGTAAAATACTTTCGTTTGGACAAATTATATTAACAATTTCAATTTACTTGAACCTACAGCTATTAATTTATTTATAAATTCATTGTATTGATAATAACGATATTTGTTGAAAAAATATAAATAGCCATCTATATATCGAAATACTCCGGAAACTTCTGTAGGGGATCCCTCAAATTATTTTCTTCGATATCCGTAACTAGCGGGTGTGTAAGTACATTCATTTAATTCTAGAAAATAATCATCATTGTAAAAAACGAACGTGCGACCGTTGTATGAGTTTACTACAGCAGTAATTTTAAATTTTTCATTTATCCCCAAATCGCTTTGTTTTTTCGGAAAACCTTTAATTAGATAAAAAAAATGCTCTTCCGTACTAATTAATTTTTAGATGTTAAGGTTAAATTCTCTTTTCTTTTCATTTTTTCTAACAGATGATGATAAGAAATTTAGAACACACTTTCATTATATATTTTTTGTTTTTCAAGGTGTTGATTAGAAAATTTTAAAAAGCGCTTCCGTTTTCCATTTTTAACGAGTTTATATTTTGCTCATCCTTGATCTTTAATCATTATTTTACCTTAACATGGTTGATTATACTTTCAAGGGAATGATATTTTATTTTTGTTTCCCAAATCTAGATTATGCAAAAGCGAGGGGTGAGAAAAATAGATGCTATAAATTGATCATGCGAATCCTTTCTCACTGCACTAATATTTTAAACGCGATGAAGTCCGTAAACATTGAATTTAATAATACCAACATCTATGAAACAACTGAAGAAATAAAAAGTTTTGTTTCTTTTATGTTGACGCGACATTCACGGTCTATGAATAATTTTAAAATAATAATTTACATCACATATTGCGAAAGTAGAAGTGCCATTAAAATATCTAAATCAATCGCGATTGTACTGAGCCCGCGTAACGTGTACTTAAACCCCGGTGAAGATGTGCTCGTCTTAGCAGATATTATGTTAGAGCTGGATAATATCCCATTCGTCTATGATGGTGTTAATATTGAATCAATAAAAATGGATATCATAGAATCGTAAATACTTTTCAGGTAAGTTCTTTTATAAATTAGTTTTTCTCAAACATTACCATTTATTTTTTTAGATAATCATAACTCATGAAGATAATACTATCGAAATTACTTTTTATATAAATTCCATTTATAAATAAAATGCTTATCATTATCAAATAAAATAGAATCTTTATTTATTTATTTGTTTATTTACACCTTCCACATCCAATTTCAATTTACACTCGATACAATTTCGAATTCGTGGTGCCGGACCATCGATGTGAACACGCATTCCTGGCAAATTCCAATGTTCTTCACACAAACGGTACGTCTGCATTTCCTTATCGTTTCTCACCTCTAAAGGTAAGCTATCCCAAGCTTCATGAATTTCCGTATGTTTAGTGTAACTTTTAAATACGCCTTAGATAACCACATCAAATCAAATTTATCCATCTTTTTAATTCACCCACTTCACGATGACGATTCATTGCTCTTTCCGTAAAATAACATACGCACATACAAGAGGCTGTCGAAAACTCTTCTTTCTCAATCTGCACCATTGCAACTAATCTCCCACAAGTACACACACTTCAATTAAAACCTCAACCCACACCCAAACATAGGCCCCGCCTAGCGCCCCACCCGCGCCCCTTACCGACCACTTACCGCGCACCATGCTGACAATATGGACGACTTTATACGCCCACTTACACACCAAAACACCAATCACACAACACTACACGAATTTACAACCAATCATTCGCCACTTACGTCATCGTATACGCCCCATTTTACACACCCCACAGCCAATCACAAACCACAACATGGGCGACCTTATACGCCCCTCTTACACACAGCCTATCACGAAAACAACATGGACGACTTTACAGCCAATCACAAACGACTACAAACACAACCAATCATCTACCACATCCCACCTACGTCCTCTTTCACACACAGCCAATCACAAACGACTACGTTGGGTGGGGATACGCCTACTTCGGATTGCACTTCCGCCGGTTGCGGCGGGTTGCATACCCGGTCAGGGGATTTTGAGCCAGAACATACACAGATCATCTACTTTGATCAAAATTTCGTTTTCGTTTTCTATGATTTTGAATGCCGGCAGGATACTTTGTAGATGATGCTGCGAATATGTTTATGCATATTCCCACCTTTTGTGTGGCACAGCAAGTGTGCAAATCTTGCATTGACGTCGAAGACATTAATCAAGACTGCGCAATCTGTGGAAAACGCGAACATATTTTTAAAGACAATCCTGTCGGCGATTTTCTAAATTACGTTTCGACATTAAGGAAAAAATGTAAAGGGGACATAGTGGCATTGGCGCATAATATGAAAGGATACGATGGCGCGTTCATATTAAAAGCTTTGTTTGAAAACGCGAATGGGTGGAACCCTAAAATCATTACGACTGGTACTAAAATAATGTCAATTAATTGTGATAGCGGTATTAAATTTATCGATGATGAGCGTAAGTTTACTGGTACATGGGTAGCGGACGAACTTCGAGAAGCGCTATCACAAGGATATAAAGTTTTAGAAATTTTAGAAGTTTGGGAGTACGAGATTGCACAGTATAACCAGGGTTCTAGGTCTGGAGGTTTATTTTCAACTTATGTTGATAACTTTTTAAAGCTGAAACAAGAAAGTTCGGGATGGCCTTCGTGGTGTACGGATGACCAATCGAGGGATCGGTACATATCTGAATATCTCGAGAGAGGGAGTTGCATTGGATACAACCAACATAGATGTAAATCCGGGTATGCGGTATATTGCCAAATTATGCTTAAACAGCTTTTGGGGTAAGTTTGCCCAACGGGAAAATCTAATGCAAACCTCGATCATACAGGATCCGTACGATCTATTTAAGATGTTGACCGATCCTTCTGTGGAAGCCCAGTCTCTTACTTCTGTTAATTAGAAATTTATTTTACTCAACCTGTTGTAAATTTTCAACTTTGAACTAATTTAGAAAAACTTGTCTTATACTCTGACACAGTTTATTATTATAAAGTTAGAGAGTATATTGAAGGTTGGGTTAATTTTGAATATAGACACACCGACTTTTTAATAGATGTAACGTACGATAATTTGTTTTTCTTTTTAATTTCATCTGTATTTGTACATAATATTTTTTTCAACGTGTATAGTTTAGTTTTATGAGATGGTAAAACCATTTCATTATTATAAAATTGACAAAAAACAACTTTCAAAAATCTTGTTAATAGAATGACGTATAACAATAATTAACTGAATGGTATAAAACCGTATACCAAACACTACAATACATCATAAACAAGTCGAGTCAAAAATAAGAAGCCTGTTAAAAGAAAAATGATAAAAAAACGTAAGTTATTATTTATAATAGTTTATTAAAAAAAAAAAATTATAAACACCGAAATGTGATGGTTGATTTCAGTAGTTAAGAACATATCAGTTATTAAACAACGTCTCACCAAAATGGATACTTTTGTTGACATACAGGGATTTCGAGGAGAAGATAAAAAAATTTATTCCTAAAGAAGTAGCTGTTGTTTCGTCAAATGGCGAATTATGCAAATTCTACTTATAAAACCGCCAAGTAGATATTCAACTTTGTCAAATTCGGTAAAACGCGAAATACATTATTTGGAAAATTACTTTCACGGTTTACGTTGGTGTGCCGGATATATAAAATTTGAGGACTGTGAAGAAGAACTTAGAAAATTATTATTACCGTTTAACGCAGTTTTTGTCAAGGGTAGTGAAAAACAGAATAATTTAAATTTTTAAATAAACCAATAATAAACATGGAAGGGATGAGCTGTCCGTCCTTTAAAGTACTTAAGAAAGATTTAGAAGCAGTCAAGTGTCTTCATCATCATATTGAAAAGCCTTCGTGTGCGTTAGAAAATGCTTTAATTTTATGCGAGTGGTCAAGAACTAACAGCAGAGATGAACCAGATAGAACTTCAACAATTGTTGAAGAACATTCAGAGCATCAAGAATGTACATCGACTTGTATGTGCTTCTAATCAACTACCTAGGCGTATACCGAGACCATGTGCTGTAATCGCGAACACTGATCCTTCAACTAAACCAGGTACACATTGGGCTGCCTTTTTCATCGACGAATACGGAAATGGAGAATACTTTGATTCTTTTGGAAGAGTACCTTCAGACTACCATAAAGAATTTTTAGAGAGGAACTGTAGTAATTGGACTTTTAATTGTAAAATACTACAAGATTTTCATTCTACATTTTGTGGTCAATATTGTCTTGTTTACTTGTATTTTAAACATTGTAAAACGAATACGTTAGAATTTTTAAAAATATTTGATAATAATTTAATTAATAACGATTGTCGCATAATTTTATTGTATAACTTGTTTTTTATAAAAACAATTGTATTAGATGTTTTATGAAAATTTATTGTAAATTTTAATATAAAAAATAAATACGGTTATCCACATTTCAAAATGTTTTATTGAAACCATTTTTTTTTATCAGCATTTTAAAGAACATATATTTTACACTAAATTATTTTAACAAACATGTGTTTTGTAAAATTTAAAAGAATTGAGAAAAAGTTAAAAATTAGAAAATTTGTTACATTAAAATTGAGATATAGCAATTCCAAACTATAAAAATATATACCAAAGTTTTACAAAGTGATTTTTTAAAACTATAAAAATAAATAAATTTAACAAAACGTTTTTAAAACTTAAACTATAAAAATATAGGAACAAATTTAAAAGTTTACGTAAAACTTAAAACTGTAAAAATATAAGGTTTAAAGTTTTTTTTAATCAAGTGTAAAGTTAAAAACATACCTGTTCAACATGCAAAAGTCTGTTTTAAATGATGACCTAACAAACAAATTTAACAAACGTATTTGATTTTTAAATGAAACTACTAATTCTTTTTAAAGATTAAAAAAAAAATCATCTATTCATCTCACAAATACAGATGAAATTAAAAATAAGTTTTCGTAAGATAAAAATTAATAAAATAAAATTTTTATTATGTTGTTATTTGTGAGATGAAAAGATGATTTTTTTAATTATCTTTTCTTCTTGCAGGATATTTTGATACCTTTTAATTTATTTAAATAATATTCGTATTAATAAGATGATATAAGCAAACATGTATTTTGAATGTAGAAAGTGTAAAAAAAAACTTTGTTTTCGAAAATATTTTAGAGTATGTAAATTAAAATGTTGTTTACCTGTACATACAAAAAACATGATACTTGTTTTTCTAAACATTTTAATTTACATTCTCTAAAATATTTTCGAAAATAAAGTTTTTTTTTTACACTTTCTACATTCTATCATAAACGAAAAACATTTAATGTGAAGCTATTTCAATGTCAACAAAAACTTGATTGGATTCAAGGTAATTAGTTGAAAAACAATTTCTATTCTTAATATGCTTTAGAGAGGCCGTATTTTCCATTGACGTCTTCAAAAACAAAAAAAAACAAGTAATTAAAAATTTCCAAATCTATTAATGTGTTTTCCCGAACTGGTGACGTCTGTCAAGAACTATATAAAACGGTATATTAGTATTTTGATTCATTCCTATTGATTTTTCAAACCGGAATAAAATCTCTCATCATCATGTTGTCAGAAAAGTTTGTTAAGTCTTTAGCGCGCGGTATGCTTAATGAGTTTGGGGTTCTAGAAGTGTATAATGACATCTGCGAGAGAGTTTGTTTATACGATGAAATGGTAGATCTAGAAGACGTGGACCTCTTCGAACGTTTACTTAAAAACGTATGCGACATTAAGGTATGTTATTTTTGTATAATTTTTAAAATTACTTTTCACATATGGATTACAGTCCGGTCTTAATACAACGGAAATCTCACCAAATTCAACTGTTGTTTTGAATCCAATGTCAGGAGTCGAAACTAACACGTTCGAAGTAAGTTTTTGATTTTATTTTTACATATATTTTCTAATACGTGTTTACGACAGATTGATACTACTGCAATACCTTCAACTTCAAATTATAATGTAAGTTCTTGCATTTTTATTTTTAAAAATTACGTTGTATGTTTTACAGTTCATCAACGATTTCATTAAAACGCCCTCAAACTATTTACCCGATTTATTTCATGCTAACCCTTCATTTCACCTAACACGTTATCATCCCATCCCGCTCATTCATCATCATCTCCTACTATTAAACCCATGCTGAACTCGAGCAACCAGGGGACTTGTAATGTAAGTTTTATTTTTTTATTATTAAGAATATGCTTTAAGATACATTTAATTGCAGATGGTCGGAGGAGCTAGTAATACTAACACTGCAACTTTAAGTTTTTCACCCTAATTGGCGAGGGTGAAAAGAAATAAAAATTTAGAACCATGGGTAGGACCATGGTTTTTAAATTTAAAGATATGGACACCATCCAAAACCTTACGATATGGCTAGAGGTAATTTTATTTAACAAATTTAATTTCAAATGTATTTACATTTTTGTTTTTAGAACGCTTTTAACGAAGTGCTGAACCACGTCTTAGCTGGCGCCGATCCTTCTGATCGTATGGACTCGTCCTTAGAAACGATAACTTCTCCGAGAAACCGGTGGGCATCTCCTTCAGACGTAGAGATCAGCTCGATTCCAAAGTGGTCATGACAACCTTGGAAAAATTCTGCAAAGCAACGCAAATTTCTTCACCGCTGATGCTCTACGTCTGCATGTCGACCGCGTTTCTCTACCTAGAAGGATGGGCCGCAACAGAAGACGGGCGTCAGCTACGAGGAGTTGCCGGCGCAGACAGGGTCCTCGTCATCGAAAACCAGGACAACCTGTGTCTGGCAAGAGCGCTCGTGGCGGCGATGGCGTGGTCTGCTCGAAAAATAAACATGACGCATTTGTTAAAAACCGATTCCTGGTGATGCTATCGAAGGTGATGGAGCTATGCACAGCTGCAGGTGTCGATTTAACCAACGGCGGCGATCGAGGCCATATACAACAATTCCAGGACTATTTGGTAAAGTACACTATTGTAGTTTATAACCACAGATTGGGAAAACTGTTTATTATGAGGGTCCTCGTAGTGCAGACAGGGTGGTTTTAAACTTGATTTTGGAAGAAAACCATTATAACGTAATCACAAACCTTGTACCACTTTTAGTACTACTTACTTTTGCGAGCTTTGCCGAACGCGTACAAATGATAAAATTCGACATAAGGTGTAAGTACATTTGTCCGGCATGTCACACTTCTCCTCCATGTAACCTAAATCTCGAAACGTATACCGTGCAATCTTGTCATCGCATTTGCGGGGACCCGAATGTTTTGCTGAACATACAAAAAAATTGTGCAAGATTTTCAAACGATGCAAATCCTGTCTTAATAGTGTTTGGGTAGAAAAGCCGCCCACAAATGCTGATACCGGTATTGCACTCACTGTAAAAGTGAAAACCCGTCCGTCATTTATGTTTCATGGCTCAAAATCCAGTCAATAAGAAAAACTTGATCAGTAGATGATCTGTGTATGTTCTGGCTCAAAATCCCTGACGGGTATGCAACCCGCCGCAACCGGCGGAAGTGCAATCCGAAGTAGGCGTATCCCCACCCAACGTAGTCGTTTGTGATTGGCTGTGTGTGAAAGAGGACGTAGGTGGGATGTGGTAGATGATTGGTTGTGTTTGTAGTCGTTTGTGATTGGCTGTAAAGTCGTCCATGTTGTTTTTCGTGATAGGTTGTGTGTAAGAGGGGCGTATAAGGTCGCCCATGTTGTGGTTTGTGATTGGCTGTGGGGGTGTGTAAAAAAGGGGCGTATACGATGACGTAAGTGGCGAATGATTGGTTGTAAATTCGTGTAGTGTTGTGTGATTGGTGTTTTGGTGTGTAAGTGGGCGTATAAAGTCGTCCATATTGTCAGCATGGTGCGCGGTAAGTGGTCGGTAAGGGGCGCGGGTGGGGCGCTAGGCGGGGCCTATGTTTGGGTGTGGGTTGAGGTTTTAATTGAAGTGTGTGTACTTGTGGGAGATTAGTTGCAATGGTGCAGATTGAGAAAGAAGAGTTTTCGACAGTTTCTTGTATGTGCGTATGTTATTTTACGGAAAGAGCAATGAATCGTCATCGTGAAGTGGGTGAATTAAAAAAGATGGATAAATTTGATTTGATGTGGTTATCTAAGGCGTATTTAAAAAGTTACACTAAACATACGGAAATTCATGAAGCTTGGGATAGCTTACCTTTAGAGGTGAGAAACGATAAGGAAATGCAGACGTACCGTTTGTGTGAAGAACATTGGAATTTGCCAGGAATGCGTGTTCACATCGATGGTCCGGCACCACGAATTCGAAATTGTATCGAGTGTAAATTGAAATTGGATGTGGAAGGTGTAAATAAACAAATAAATAAATAAAGATTCTATTTTATTTGATAATGATAAGCATTTTTATTTATAAATGGAATTTATATAAAAAGTAATTTCGATAGTATTATCTTCATGAGTTATGATTATCTAAAAAAATAAATGGTAATGTTTGAGAAAACTAATTTATAAAAAGAACTTACCTGAAAAGTATTTACGATTCTATGATATCCATTTTATTGATTCAATATTAACACCATCATAGACGAATGGGATATTATCCAGCTCTAACATAATATCTGCTAAGACGAGCACATCTTCACCGGGGTTTTAAGTACACGTTACGCGGGCTCAGTACAATCGCGATTGATTTAGATATTTTAATGGCACTTCTACTTTCGCAATATGTGATGTAAATTATTATTTTAAAAATTATTCATAGACCGTGAATGTCGCGTCAACATAAAAGAAACAAAACTTTTATTTCTTCAGTTGTTTCATAGATGTTGGTATTATTAAATTCAATGTTTACGGACTTCATCGCGTTTAAAATATTAGTGCAGTGAGAAAGGATTCGCATGATCAATTTATAGCATCTATTTTCTCACCCCTCGCTTTGCATAATCTAGATTTGGGAAACAAAAATAAAATATCATTCCCTTGAAAGTATAATCAACCATGTTAAGGTAAAAATAATGATTAAAGATCAAGGATGAGCAAAATATAAACTCGTTAAAAATGGAAACGGAAGCGCTTTTAAAATTTTCTAATCAACACCTTGAAAAACAACAATATATAATGAAAGTGTGTTCTAAATTTCTTATCATCATCTGTTAAAAAAATGAAAAGAAAAGAGAATTTAACCTAACATCTAAAAATTAATTAGTACGGAAGAGCATTTTTTTTATCAACTCATATATATATATATATATATATATATACATATATATATATATATATATATATATATACACATCACGAAGTGTAATAAGTTCAGTTAAGAGAATGGAAAACTACAGAACTTTCGGGTTGGTGGCATGCTGTTTTGACGCTAGACACCTTATAAAAACCTTCCAGGGTGGCTATACACTACTGGAAGGTGCATAAAATGAGATGGAAAAGCGTGAAGTAAGTAATATTTTTTGCATTTAAATAGTATCTTTGTATTATTGACATCTTCATTCATAAATCTGCTAAATGGTTTTGTTTTGTTATTGCCAAAAACAGTGGTCTTCATTCATATCGTTCTCTAAAAGGAAATATTCCAACACAAAATTTCATCATTAAATTTTAATATATGATCTTAAATAATCAATTTAATCTTTTTAGAGCTACTTTAGATGTTGATTATATAGCTCAATATCTTCTATCAGCTCTTCTTTCTCAATCCGTGCAATGTCTGCAGCTAAATTAACTTCATTTTTGGCCAAGGATATAAAGTTTTAGAAATTTTAGAAGTTTGGGAGTACGAGATTGCACAGTATAACCAGGGTTCTAGGTCTGGAGGTTTATTTTCAACTTATGTTGATAACTTTTTAAAGCTGAAACAAGAAAGTTCGGGATGGCCTTCGTGGTGTACGGATGACCAATCGAGGGATCGGTACATATCTGAATATCTCGAGAGAGAGGAGTTGCATTGGATACAACCAACATAGATGTAAATCCGGGTATGCGGTATATTGCCAAATTATGCTTAAACAGCTTTTGGGGTAAGTTGCCCAACGGGAAAATCTAATGCAAACCTCGATCATACAAGATCCGTATGATATATTTAAGATGTTGACCGATCCTTCTGTGGAAGCCCAGTCTCTTACTTCTGTTAATGATGACACCCTAATTTTAAACTGGTACAGGCCGAATGAAGGTATTATACCCCTTAACACGGTTAATGTAGCCCTAGCTGCGTACACCACCGCAAACGCCCGTCTAGAATTGTACAAATACTTGAAACAGTTGGACAGACGTGTCTTATACTTCGATACAGATTCAGTTATTTTTACAGAGAAACCAGGCGAATGGACCCCTGTAACAGGTGATTTCCTAGGAGACATGACAGACGAGATCAAAAAAAAAGTTTTCAGGGTAAAATACAAAGAGGTGCCGGGTTGAGGATAATTTAAACACGTTACCATACGGATACCGTTTGTGATCACATTGTAATGGTTTTTTTTTAGCTTTACCAAATTTTCCTGGAATTAATAACTTTATTTTTTTATTTTATTTATTTATGTATTTATTTATTTATGTGCTTATTTATTTTATTACATGTAAATACTGTTAGCGTTAGGTTTATGTATATGTTAGCTTTAAGTACTGATTTTTAATTTTTAATGTAACACTTTTAAATATGAATTGTTCATCTTTAGTATTTATTCTCAGCTTTATTAATTTGTATTCCTTTATTAATGTTTAATCCATTTTCATCTTTTTTCACCATTAATTAATTGTATTGTTTGGGTTTTTTTTTCTCGAAAATGCATGTAAGTCTTTTTTATATGATTATATCAATTGTTTAAAACATTAATACTGTAAAATAATTGTGTTTGTTTTCTTATTAAGTGCCATTTTCATTTAAGTTCTGGTTTAAAATAAAATAAATTACTTATTACGTAACACTTTAGATTCCGCCAACTTCTTAATAGATTTAAAGATATGCAAATTGTATAATTAAAAACGTAATGATGAAGTTAAACATTGTCCAGTTGTTTCATAGAATTAGTAGTTTCATTTAAAAATTAAATTAAATACGTTTGAATACGATTCATTATTGTAACTATTTTTCTAGCAAGCGAATAAACGATTTATGATTATATTTAACTAAATAAATCTTATTTAATCTAGGTAAAATTATAAAACATAGAGGGTATGTTCGATAGAAATATATTTTATTCAACCTGTTGTAAATTTTCAGCTTTGAACTAATTTAGAAAAACTTGTCTTATACTCTGACACAGTTTATTATTATAAACCTTTTAAAAATAATCTACATATAATAATAAAGTTATTTTAATTTAACCCTGAAGTGTTAAAGTTTTTTAATCAAGTGTAAATTCAAAACTATATGTTAAATACGTGGTGGTATATTAAACGTTAATGGTTCGAACCTCGGTATGTTAAAGTTTTTTTTTAATCAAATGTAAATTTAAAAGTATATGTTAAATACGTGGTGGTGTATCAAACGTTAATGGTTCGAACCTCAGTATGTTAAAGTTTTTTTTAATCAAGTGTAAATTCAAAAGTAGGTTTTAACTTAATAAAATACAATCTTTTTTATATAATTCTTGACGTTACTACTTAGGTATAAGTAGTTCATCTTATTCTCTACACATAATTAATTATTCGATTTTGTTTTTCTTTCATAAAAATAAGTTATTACAATATTAAATATTAATGGTAATTACCATGACGTCAACAATAAATAAACACTGTCCAGCGTGTTTGTTTAAACTTACCTATTATTGTATCTAATTTTATTGAAAACAAACGTAAATACATTTGAAATTAAATTTGTAATTAAATTTGTTAAATTAAATTACCTCTAGCCATATGGTCGGGTTTTGATGGTGTCCATATCTTTAAATTTAAAAAAACCATGGTCCTACCCAAAACTTATTAATAGATTTAAAGACATGTAAATTGTATAATTAAAAAATACGGTTTATTATTATAAACCTTTTAAAATAATCTAGTTATAATTCTAATATTTGAGCCAACGCTAAAAATGTGAATAAAGTTTGAATTTGTCAAAAAGAATAATAAGAAAAATTTTTGGTCTTAAACAAACTCCTTCTTGCAGAAAATACTTTATTATCGGTAGAACACTCCAGTTTAACTTTTGTTCAAGTAGTTACCAGATTCAATAAAAATGAAACAGATAAAACATTTTCCAAAGGAATCAGCCAAAGGTTACTGTTTGACAGCATTTGACTTAACCGCAGATCTCACTGCAAATATGAATTTGTTGGGGTTTGTTTGGGTAGGGTGGCAGTAGTCGAGACTAGTTGCCGGGTTCCGAACTGATTTTGCGTCACTAGAAGTAACACTACACGTGTACGATTATGTAAGCGTTTATTACGAAACGTTATAACACAATGTCCACTAACTAAAGTATTATTCTCACAAGTCGAGATGCAACACTTAAGCGAGTACTAAGACTATAGCTAGGTCGTTGTTCTCAACTAGAGATGCAACTGTTAAGCGAGTTAAATTAATTTTAAGACTCAGACTGATTTAGTACCTATTAAGTTGAGAACTTAAGTAAGTATTACAATACGAGTATGTGCGTGCGATAGCAGTTGGCGCTCCCTAGGGTTGTTGCGGTGAGTTGCGGCGTTGGCGTACCCTTGCGTGGTTGTGCTACCTGCTATTGTGGGTGGTTTGTATCCTTATTATATAGGGGTCGTGAGTGGTATTGCTACAGACTCCCCTCTGGATCCTAAGGTGTGTTGGCGCAGGATTCAGGATATCGTCTTGGTCGACCCCTTCTGCGGATGGGTTGTATGACCGTGGGTGTGTTTCCATCGTCGCCCTTGTACTGTTGTAGTGCTGACGTGTGGTATTTGCCTATAGGGACGGTAGGTTTTTCCAGACTAGCTATTTCGAACGAGGTTGCGCCTATTCTCCTGAGTATTATGAATGGTCCGTCGCGTCAGGGAAGGAATTTTGCAGAGATTCTTTTTCCCGCGTTGCTGACGGTGTGTGTGTGTACCCATACTTTGTCTCCGGGGGCGTAGTTTGGACCCTCTCGTCTCTTGAGGTCTCCTTTCTGTTTGGCTTTGTCCTGCTGCTCTTCCTGTACCTGTTTTGCCTTACGCAATGTTTCGGTTAGGCGTAGTAGGTATGGTGTGACTTCTGGGACAAAGTTGTCACTTTTTATTATGGCTTTCTGATCCCTGTGCGCGTCATCCGTGGTTCGTAATTCTCTGCCGAAAGTGAGAAAAGCGGCTGACTGCCCTGTGGATGTGCATTTGGCTGTGTTCATTGCGAACCTTATAGCAGGTAGTTTCTCGGGCCATTGGGTATGGTCATTTCCTACCAGGATTGCTAATTGTGGCTTCAAGTCTCGGTTTTGCGTTCAACCGGGTTGGCTTGTGGGTGGTAGACCGGTGTCAAGACTTGTTTAATGTTTAGACCGTACGTTATGTGTTGCATTATTTGACTCACAAACTGTGGTCCATTATCGCTTAGGATTCTCCTTGGTGTGCCGTATCTCATGCAGATATCGTCTACAAGATTTGTCCGCAAGTGATAGCGTCTGCTTTCTTTATTGCGTAGAGTTCTACCCATCTGGATGCTGTGTCTTCAATGATCAGTATCCATTTTTCTTTCTGAGGGCCCTCTGGTAGTGGTCCTACTAGGTCTATGGCTATCGTTTCAAATCGCTGTGCTGGTGCTGGGGTTTGTAATAACCCAGATGGTTTCAGATTTGTTGCCTTGTATCGTTGGCACTCTGTACATTTTCGAACATATTCGAGGATTTGTTTGCGCATGCCTACCCAGAAGTATCGGTTTGAGATGCGGTGATACGTTCTCTCACCTCCATAGTGGCCTGCGGTTGGTGTGTCGTGGTACTCCTTTAGGATCGTTTCTCTCTCTTGAGCCGGTACGACTTGCTGGGCGTCTTCTGATTCCACCTCGGGTGCGTAGCGGTATAATATGCCTTGCGAGAGGAGGTATCCACGATCTGTCCATCTCGAGTAGTCTACTGGAGACGGATCTTTTTGCTCAAAGCAGTTTATAATTTTCTGTAGTTCTGGATCAGCCAGTTGCGCTTTCCTGATATCTTCCGATGAACGCGTTGGTAGGTCGATAGTGAAGCTACAGATTTCGCATGTCTCGGCTAAATTTTTTGTTTTAAGACTTGTTTCAGTTGTTTACAGGTGTTAAAATTGAACTAACACATACGTTTGTTTGTTTTCTTATTAAGTGCCATTTTCATTAAAGTTCTGGTTTAAAATAAAACAAATTACTTATTACCTAACACTTTAGATTCCGCCAACTTCTTAATAGATTTAAAGATATGCAAATTGTATAATTAAAAACGTAATGATGAAGTTAAACATTGTCCAGTTGTTTCATAGAATTAGTAGTTTCATTTTAAAATTAAATTAAATACGTTTGAATACGATTCATTATTGTAACTATTTTTCTAGCAAGCGAATAAACGATTTATGATTATATTTAACTAAATAAATCTTTTTAATCTAAATTAAATTATTAGAAAAAAGCATCTCATTCGTTAAAGAATTTTTTATGATTGTCTGGTTTATTTGATTCTCTAGAACTATGAATCAGGTTTTTTATTTAAACGTTATAACAGATGTGATTATGAATATTTTTTTAAAATAAAAATTTTTTTTCAATTTCCACATTCAAAATACATGTTTGCTTATAACATCTTAATGACGAAGCGTTAAACACTACAATTATCATAAACAAGTCAAGACAAGCGTTTTTTTTCTAGGAGATTACTCAGAAGAATATTGTAAAGCATTAATTAAGAAATATGAAAAAGGAACATTTTCCTCATTAGGAAGTTATTTAACACCATTTTTTAAAAAATACGTCCTTCACCTCATTATGAATTAAAAATTTTAAAAGGTGTGGGTTAGAAAAACAGAGGCTAATTATATATATATATATATATATGAAAACCGTGTTAAATTTTATTGAAATGGAAGACTACAAGCTACATGGTTTGGTGCGGTGCCGATACGACGGACGGCATTTTATCAAGAGCTCTCGAATAGCGATCCATTACTGGAAAGCACACAAGGAAGAGATGCTTAAACGTCAGGTAAGTATCTATTTTTTTTACATTTAAGTAAATATTATTTCTATTTTAAACTTAAGTATATTATATGTGTTTTTATCTGCAGCTACCTTCATCGTCGTCGTCGTCGTCGTCGTCACCACCGCTACCACCATCACCACCACCGCTATCATCATCATCACATCACAGTCTTAATGATAACGTAAATAATTTTTATTTTCACTGAAGTAAATATAATCTCTTGTTTTTGTTTTAGAGCATTCCGCATCTCTATTAATATATAAATTACATACATTATAAAATAAAAAATATGTTTATTATTGCTAATTTTTATTACATTAATAAGATTATCATCATTTTTTTTACAAAAGTTAAATTTTATTTTTACATAGTTATTACAAACTAACGTTTTTATCTTCTATTAACACTAGTTTTGAAATCAATTGCCACAGTTGTTGCAAAATACTTTCGTTTGGACAAATTATTTTAACAATTTCTAATTTATTTGAACCTACAGTTACTAATTTATTAATAAATTCGTTGTATTGATAATAACGATATTTGTTGAAAAATACAAAAATCCATCTGTATTTCGAAATACTCCAGAAATTTGTGTAGGAGATCCTTCAAATTCTTTTCTCGATATCCATATTTGAGGGTTGGTAAGTACATTCATTTAATTCAAGAAAATAGTTATCATCGTAAAAATAAATGTGCGACCGTTGTATGAGTTTACTGCTGCTGTAATTTTAAATTTTGCATTAATTCCAAAATCACCTTGCTTTTCGGAAATCCATCTATTAATTTCAGTGCAGGTATGACATCATATAAACATCATCTTTAATAAAAACACAATTTCTCCGCTTGGTCTTCGATATATAGCGTCAATTTGCTGAAAATTTGTTGGTAAAAAGTTTAACCAATCAGTAATAATTATAGGTTCTTGATATTTATTTTCTTCTATTTTACCTATCCAAACATACTCTTTGTAGAAAATATATTTAAATTCATTTACTATTAAAAATGTATCTAGATGTTCTTGAATTTTACATAAATCAGGATAAGATTTTTTTTGGGTTTCTTGTAACTACAGTTGACTTCACCGTCGGCTTCGGATGTTTTGTAGTTTTTGAAGGTTTCACGTTGTATAAACTTTGAACAGCTAATTGATCGTCAACAGGTAATTGATAGTTGCTGAAATGAAACGACGAGGATGATGAAGGTTCGTGATAGTAAGCAAACATTAATGCATTTTCATCGTGTGAATGATCAATACCAATCGCATGTCCTATTTCATGTGCTAATACAAGAAACAGGGAATGTTTATTTGATAAAAGCGTAAGTTCTTCGTTCCAATTACGAGCAATATTAATGTGCACTTCCGCTGCAGCGCTATTATCTGAAGGAGGAAAAAATGCGTGACCTAAGACACCATCTGCAAATGAGTACGGACATCTTTGACGGGTGACATCTTTTAAATGATCTCTTCTTTTGAATGAAATAATTATGTTCGGATTAGTAAAAGAATGTTTAAATTTAATATCTCCATATTTTTCCCACAAATTAAACGCCGCTTGTGCAACCGATATTTGTTTATTATTTCCTCCAGGGAAATTCCACTTGACAACATCTAACGTCCAACGCGTTTTTCGAATAGTATATGGAACTATATCAGCAACCCCGCATCTGGGGGATTCCATTAATTTTTTAGTTTCTTCATTCAATGTTGTGGTAATTGTTAAATTGTAAAACTCTTGAAATTTATTTAATCCAAATTCTAATGTAGAAAAATTTTTACTTGACAAAGATAAGGATTCGGTTTCAGTAGTATCAAGATATCCATATGTTTCTAAAAAAATTTTAGTTTGTTCAAAATCATCGCAACACTCTTCTTCATTGATAAAGAAAAACAGAAACAACGATATTACCACCGCATTCATTGATAACAACATCTTTTATACTAATTAAAGACGGTTTTATATTTTAGTTTTATTATAGAACATTTTTTTAAAATCTAAATGGTGCGCGCGCGAGTGTCTGCGGTTTTCCTGCGGATATAACGATGCGTGATTATAAAATACTTTTAATTAGATTAAAAGAATAACTATCAGTTATTTTTAGAACAGTGTAATCGAGATGTATAAAAGGAATTGTTTTATTTTGAGAATATGAATTGTGAAAAAGAAATGGCAGGGGGAAAGTTTAAATATATTTGATAAATCTCTCAGTGTATGTGGAAAAGCTTTCAAAATATTATCTTCAAAATCAGATTTAGTGCAATGCAAAAATGGATAAGCCGGGTAGAAACGAATATTCGTTTATGTAAAAAAGTATTAAAAACCAGCATATTAAATGTGGGGGAAAAAAGACATTTAGAAACGTTGCAAGGACATTTCAAAAGGTTTAAAATCCTATTTGAAGTAAAGTGTAAAACAAAACAAGGCGGAGGTTTGAGAAAAAAACAAAATAGAAGCGATCGAGTTATATGGAGAGAACTGGATTCAGCATTCAATGGTCGAGTAAGAACAGGAATTATTGTTAATTTAACTGTTAAAGATTGCAAACAATTCTTAGAAGAATGTTTCTATTTAATATATTCAAGATTACGTAATGTTCAAAAAATTAAAGTCAACAATTAAATTAAATGTAGCACTCTGTGCGGAGTTTGTTCGTAAAAGCGGAAATCAAATTGTTTTCGATAAATTTTGGTTTAATACGAAAAACCATGTGTTTTTATATATGAATCTATTAAAGAGTGAACTTCGAAATTGGTACAGCGATAATATAATCGATTATATTCTAAAAAATTAAGTGATTTCTCTGAAAAGGAAGCGGATGGGCCTTAAGTGAAATTATCTCCTTAGCTGTCAATATAAACAGCTGCAATGATTTTTTAACGGATCTTCATATGTGGAGTTGCCGATGGAAATTAAACATAGAAAAGCGTGCATTAATGTAAAAAATAACGATCAAGCCTGTTTCGCATGGACTATTGTATCATCGCTCTATCCGGTGCAAAAAAACTCAGATAGAACATCTTCTTATCCGCACTACAGTGATGTGTTAAATTTAAAAGATATTAACTTTCCAATGACAATTCCTCAGATAAAGGTTTTTCTAAGAAACAATTTTAATATAACAGTTAATGTATACTTAATGGAGCAAGATGTAGACACTCATAAGTACATGTTTCTACCAGTTTTTCTCGATGCCAACGTTGGAAATAAACATCATATAAATATACTTATGTTTGAAGATTCTATAAATGTTAACAATTTCCATTACTGTTGGATTAAAAATTTATCCCGCTTAATTCACACATCAGTAACTAAACATAACCGAAAGTTGCTTGTGTGTGAACGCTGTCAACAATACTTTCACAGCAACGATAAATTTGAACAACATAAAGTAGACTGCCGATTAATAAATAATACTAAAATGATTTACCAGTACCAGAAAAGGCAAACTTAAAGTTTAAAAATTATGTAAACAAACAAGCCGTTCCATTCGTCATATATTGTGATTTAGAGTGTTTACTAGTTAAGTGCGATAATGAAGATAATAACAAATATCAAAAACATGAACCGTGTAGCATTGATACTACTTTCACTGCGCGTTCGATGAATCGTTGTGCTATTATAAAAGTTATAGAGGAAAAACTGTCAGGAATGGTATGTAAATCAATTGTATGAAATTGCGTTAAAACTACAGATTCAATTTGCAACTGTAATACCTTTAGATGATTTAACAAACGAAGAAACCATTCATTTTTCTACTAACCAATGGTGTCATATATGTGAAAAGAAGATTCTAGAAACTCAAATAAAAGTTAAAGATCATTGTCATTTTACCGGAAGGTATAGAGGCCCTGCACATCAGTGGTGTAATTTAAAGTTTAAAGAAAAAGAAGTGCCTGTAATTTTTCACAACTTGTCAGGTTATGATTCACACTTTATAATAAAACAATTAGCTAATCAAATTTGTGGAGATATATCGCTATTACCTGTAACTAAGAAAACTATATTTCTTTTTTACAAAAAAATAGAAAAAGTAAATTTTAAATTTATTGATTCTTTTTACGATTCATGAACAGCTCTTTAGACAAATTAGCATCATTTTTAGCTAAAAGTGATTTTAAAATTTTGCAAAAACATAATCGATTTGGCAGTCTAAGCGATGAAAACTTAACGTTATTAACACGTAAAGGAATTTATCCTTATGATTACATGTGTAATTGGAATGTTTTTTAATGAAAATCAATTACCAGCAAAAGAAAAATTTTATAATAAATTACGTGATGCTCATATATCAAATTCAGATTATGCGCATGCTACAAACGTATGGAAAACGTTTAATATACAAACCTTAGGAGAATATAGCGATATATACTTAGAAACAGATGTACTTTTACTTGCTGATGTGTTTGAGAAGTTTCGTAGTAGTTGTAGGAAGACATACAATCTCGATCCGGCGTGGTACTTTACAATCGCAGGATCGCATGGGATTGTATGCTTAAATATACAAATATTAAATTGAAACTGCTAACAGATATTGATATGTTCTTATTTTTCGAGAGAGGTATTCGAGGTGGATTAAGTCAATGTAGCACTAGATATAGCAAAGCAAACAATAAGTATATGAAAAATAATTACAATTTAACCGAACCTTCAACATATTTGTGCTACTGGGATTTTAATATCTTTATGGAATGGCCATGAGTCAACCATTGCCGATTTCAAATTTTGAATGGTTAACGGAAGATGAAATCGTAAACCTAAATGTTGCACAACTTGCAGAATCTGAAAATACGGACATGTTAGAAGTGGATTTGAAATACCCTGATTATTTGCATGATTTACACAAATATTTACCGTTTTGTCCAGTGAGTGAAAATTCGCCTGGTTCAACTCATAAAAAATTGATGGCAACTTTTCATAAAAAGAAAGATAGTGCTCCATTATCGTAACCTGAAGCAATGTTTACAAGCTGGTTTAGTATTATTAAAAATACATCGAGCAATTAGATTTAGACAGTCAGCATGGTTAAAACCATATCGATCTGAATACTGAACTAAGAAAAACGCGAAAAATGAATTTGAAAAAAATTTATTTAAGCTTATGAATAACGCAGTTTTCGGAAAAACTATGGAAAACGTAAGAAAACACAAAATAGTTAATTGTTGGTTACTCGTTGGGATAAAAGATATGGAGCAAATTATTATATTTCACGTCCTTGTTTTCATAGTTTGACGATTTTGATGAAAAACACTTTAGCGATTGAAATGAATAAGTCTGAGATTAAATTTATGAAACCTCTATACGTTGGAATGAGTATACTAGACATTTCAAAATATTTGTATACGATTTTCATTATAATTATGTTTTACAAAATTTTCAATCGATAATTGTAAACTACTGTACACTGATACCGATAGTTTGATATATGAATTTCAATGTGAAGATGTACAAGATAATGAAACAAGATTTAGATAAATTTGATACGTCTGATTTTGAAGAGAATAATATATACAACATACCTAGAGTTAACAAAAAAATTATAGGTAAACTCAAGGATGAGAACAATGGAAAGATCATGACTGAATTTGTGGGGCTTAAATCAAAATTATACAGTATTAAAGTGGATGGTGAAGATGTTATCAAGAAAGCTAAAGGTGTTGTTGACTGTGTATTAAAAAGACTATAACTTTCGAAGACTATAAAAATGTTTGAGAAACTGTTCAGAAAATATATCACGTGCAAAATCACATAAAATCATCAGCTCACAATGTATTTAGCACTCATCAAAAAGATAGTTTTATTATCAGATGATGATAAACGATTCATTCTTTCAAATAACATAGATACGTTACCATGGGGACATTATTTGTTAAATGAATAGTATATAGTTCTTATCATGATATTAAATAAAAATGTATGTATATAACATTCTTTTACTAAGCTAATTACTGAATTATCAATAAAACAGGAAGTAGTTAATTAAATCGACTACTATATAACGACTAAACTAATTTTATCTCAGCACAGTTCAGAAGTTGTCTTCGTTTAATAGCGAAAACGAAAAAATGACTTCATTTTGTTACACGTGCAATAAATATTTTTGCTTCTGCAGCAAATCTGTTGAAGTTCATAATACCGATTCCGAGCTATGTTGCATGGAATCAATACCGAAGAGCGCGTAAGTTTATTTTATTGAAGAATATCCTTATATTTCTGCTTCTGCAGGAAATCAATTGAAATTCAGAATGTTAATGCTACACAGTCAGCGCAGACTAATAATAATGTGTAAGTATTTTCTTTCATGAAAACAATTTTTAACAAGTTTTTCTTTTAATTAGAATGCAAAAACTAAGGAAAATCTTATTATCCGCAGTTACCTACAGAGAGGAATATAAGAAGATGAACCCATATCAACATCAAAGATGCGTTCCAGGTATATATTAAAAAACGTACAAATTGTAACAATTAATTCTTTATTATCATACACCACAGTTATTATAATACATTATTTTATTAATACAAGTTTTTTCGTTTTATTGCAAACAATAAAATGTTATCATTTATTTATCTCAATTTTAATTTTAATTTACACTCATTACAATTTCGAATTCAAGGTGCGGGAACCATCGATGTAAACTCGTAATTCTGGTAAATTCGCACAAACGGTACGTTTGCATTTCTTCGTCGTTTCTCACATCCAGAGGTAATTTATCCCACGCTTCATGGATTTCCGTATGATTGGTATTAGTTTTTAAATAAGCCGGCCGGAGGTAGCCACATCAAATTAAATTCATTCATCTTTTTTCAATTCACCCAGTTCTCGATGTTGATTTATCGCTCTTTCCGTTTTAGTTTCTCCAATCAAGTGTGATGGGTTCATGTAATGAGTAGTATTTACATTTATTGAACAGTTTGAGGAAAACACTTAACATTCAATACAATACATCTGTTTAGAGGAAATTCATAAACTTTAGTTTTCTCATTGGCGCCATATATAGTTACAATCGGTTTCTCAACACCTACGATTCCAAAACTTTGTAATGTAATTTCGAAATATCCTTTGCCACTCGCTCAAGCATGCGCCCCCCGCTCGACCCCCGGCCCTCGATACACGCCAACGTGATCGACTAGTCACGCCTACTTTACGTGTGTCAGCCAACAATCAAGCATTCACCCTCGCTCAAGCATGCGCCCCCCGCTCGGCCCCCGGCCCTCGCTACACGCCAACGTGATCGACTAGTCACGCCTACTTTACGTGTGTCAGCCAATCACAACGCAAACATGGCCGAATGCGTAGCCAATCACTATCGTTAACGTGGTAGTCAATCATAGAACTCAACCAATCACAGACGACGACATGGCCGACAAGTTACGCCTACTTTGCCCAACCACAACCAATCACAATCGCCAATGCCGCGCCCTCTCACTTCCTACAACCAATCACAAGCGTGTATGCCACGCCCAACTTCCTGTTGTTGCGGGTTGCATACCCGGTCAGGGGAATTTGAGCCAGAACGTACATAGATCATCTACTCATGAGGTATATGTATTTAAAAAAACATAATCAATTTTGTTTAAGAGAGCTTTCCACTGATATTTTAAGAAAGGATTTTAACCTAGTAGTCTATCTGACAGAAGAAGTAGGAAGTAGTGAAGTGAATAATATATAAGTAAAATGTTTTTGATTTTATGAAGGCCGATTTAGGGATATTCCCTGTGGCTTTGTTATATATATATACTTAAAGTAATTTTTAGGTTTAATTTAAAAAAATATGTATTTCTTTTGTTGTAATTATTAAGTTTGTGATTATTAAGTTTAAATAAATAATTTAATTTAAAAAAAAATAGATTTTATTAAAAATCAAACAAAGTGTAATAACAAATAGTTACAAATATGCAATAAATGTAAAAATAGGAATGCATACTTTTTCTTTTTTAATTAAATTGATAACGGAAGTTAACTCAATAAAATTCAAGATTTGGGTCATAATAATCAAGTTTTCCAAATTTATTATCAAAACATTGTTAAATTACATTTTTGAAACTTGATTGCTCATAATGCGTGTTATTACTGAAACATCAGTTCAGTCTCGGCGTTTTTTATTTTCTGACAGTATCTGCTTCACATAAACCCCATAAAATCAATATGTTTGTAATACCCATAACATCAAAAGTTTTACATTGTTTTTTTGTTTTGATACATTAAAAAGTCAATACCGTTCCTAAAATTTTTGGTTCATTGTTCATCAACAATTATAACTCATTTTGTGATTTTTTTGTAAAACAACATTAATGTTATACGATGCTATAAGTTGTTTGATTCATTGTAACTATTCGCTTAAATAAAAAAACTTATTTACTAATGAATGAATAATGTCTAACTGCCGACTCATAAGTTTCGATTATATATTTATTCGCCTGCTTATATGAAAAAAAATACAATTTCCCGCCCTGAAGTAGAACATTATTTTTTTGTAGTTTTTGTTGGAATGAAAAAAAAACAGTTCTAAAATTTGAGGTTTTAATTGTTGTTCTGTTGTGTTGTATAATAAATAATGCACTCTCTTTCTTTCCCTCCATTTTTTTAGAAAATTCATCTTGTGTGACTGAAATTTACAAGAATACTCAAATTTCAAAACTAGGCACTAGGCGAAAAACAATATTGTAAGAACCACAGGCGTGAAGGCTCTTGCAGCCGTAACCAGCAAAGCCGCCCTCGCTACGATCCGTGCGGGTAACTGCTGCGGGCTGCAATTTATGCCTTTCCGCCCTTCATACTTAACGTAGTACTATAAATGACGATTTTGAAAAAAATCTAATGTAATTTTTTGAATCTTGAATTAAAACTGCAAGTCTTTTTACCAAGCATATTGTTAGCACGTGCTAACTTATAACAGATGTTTTCACATCTGTTCTAAAGAAGCAATTCTTAAGCACGTTTGCTTAATTTTGCAAGGTGTTTTGTCTACTAGAATTTCATTAAATTGACAATGCTTATTATTTAGTGACTTCTAAAAAAATAGATTTTCGAATTAGTAAAAAGTTTACCGCTATGTATTCAACATATTCTTGAAAAATCTATGGATTATTATTTATTAAAATCGTGAACAACGATTTTATGGTTTCTAATTTTAAACAATTTAAGGATTTGATAGTTTTATTATATTAACTTACAATAAAAATTTTAATAATTCTAGTTTTTTCCTGTAAATGTTACGACAATTTGCAGACATAGTTTAAATTGTATCGCGTCTATAATGAACGAAGTTAATTAGTATATATAATTGAGGAAGTACTTAACCAAGAGATTATTTGAAAATCTTCTTTGGCAAATACCTATAATTTTTAATGTCATTTGCAATTTCTTTCTTTGTATAATATTAACCCAAAAATATAGGTAATTATTTATAACAAATGCAAAATTTAATATCTAATGATATTTGTACAAGTGGCAGTGGCGTTTTATAGTACAGTCGCCTCGGCGCGCGCGTCCGAGACCCTAAGTTTTCTTATAGATTATCATAAACTTCTTAACGTCTTATGAAATAATCTTTTGTTTGGATATTATTGCGTCTATAATGAAGGAGCCTAATTAGCATAGATAATTGAATAAGTACTTAACGGAAAAAAGGTATTACTTGAAAATTTTCTTATCTTTGAAAACAATTATGCCCGGTTCCACTAATACAACTTAAGGTTAAGCAATGCCTAAAACAATTGTTTCTATGGTTTTAACAAAGTTTTTAAGCATCGCTTAAGCTTAATTTCTGTTGGTGGAACCGGCCGTTAATTAAATTCTTTGCCCCAGTAGAAATCCAATGAAAAATGAAATCAATTAATTTGAAGACATCTGATTGAAAACAACCATCAGAACAACATTATACTGAAAACAGATCACATGGACTGTTTTCACTCTATCACCTTGCCATTGATACCTATTAATTTATTTCGATTGTTTTTGCTATGTATTTTTTCTATAATTACCAAACATTTTCCATCTAAATAACCCTCGAACATTGATAAATGCTCAGAAATTTTATAACAACTTTCTCAAGCTTTAAAATCGATTTGGGATCATCGACGGATCCGGGAGTGAGACCTCTACCGTCCACCATATTTATGAAACATGTTGAAAAGTAATTCAGTATACTATGTATAAAATATTCTTTTCTAAATTTCTTATGGCCGTTTTCACCAACGATTCTTAACGTAGTACCTCCGTAAGTATTCCCTAGGTTAGACAGTTCTTAAACCAATGCGTAAAAATTAGTCGTTTTCATCAGTCAAACAACTTAACAAACAAGTTCTTACGGAAGTACTCAATAAGAGGCGGCAACATCGCATTTACACTTGTTTTGACGATTGCGCTTGCTCGCAAAAAAAGTTTGTTTGTGTATGGTGTTATTCATAAATGAAACATTTGATTTGATTTAATTGGGTTTACAATGGAAACTAAAAGAGGTGTCCTAATTTTACTTCGGACGAAAAAGTAAAATTATTACAATTAATAGAATCCCAGAAGGACACGATCTTAAATAAAAAACTGATGGGACGACTAATAAGGCTAAAGAAGATGCATGGCTCCAAATTACGAACAACTTTAATGCTATAAGTAGCACAATTCGGTAGGTTGGTACATCTCATTGGACAATAAAATTTTAATCTGTTTTAATAGACCTACATATTTGTGCTAAATAAAAGTTGTTAATATACGTTATTGTTAGATTTAGCAGTACATGAAATTGAACCGCAAGGTGAAGTGGAGATAGAGGAACCCGCAAAGATATCGACCCCTGTCACGACGAAAGATTCGGTACACCCTCCTACTCAGGCCAGAAATGAAGTTGAGGTACTACAATGTAAATGTAAGTCGTATACATATTTTGCTTACTCGACATGCAGTTATTACCTTTTAGAGTGCATACAAAAAGTCGTAGGAGGCCACAATTACCGAAAAGTAAATATATATGGCAAAATAAAGGCCATAGAAGCAGATGACACCAGGGCAGATGAAATCCACATACTCAAAAAGAAAATTGGAGCAAGAAATTGAAATCCGCGATATTATATTAAAAAGATGAGAAGTAATTACTTTTTGTTAATTCACGTGTTTTATATTATTCTCATTACAGATAATGAAGCTATCGATCCCAGTTGGATTCCATTATTAAGATAGAAAAACAGACTGCAATAAATCTCAATTTATTTGTTTGAATTCAATTTATTTTTTTAGTTAAATAATGTATTTACGATTAAATTTCTTGCAAATCCGTGTTGGTCTTGTCTTGCATTTACATTTGGATCCATTTGCCCATTATTAATTAAATTGAATAAATCTTTCAATCTCTTGAGGTGGTTGCTCTTCTCGTTCTTCAATGCAAATATTGAAGAACACAGCAGGCAATTATAATTTGAAGTTGCAGTTTCCAACTTCTGTTTAATCCCCATAGCTAAATTGAAACCTGCGTTTCAAAACTCCATACTGTCTTTCGACAGTATTTCGAGTTATAATGTAGGCTCCGTTATAATTAACTTGTCCCGGCGTTGTAGGGTTTAAAAATGGGGTCATTAGGTAATTCTGTAAATATATTTTAAAATTAATTGTAAAATCTATTACATTTCACTATTATTACCTTCAATGGATACCCACTATCCCCCAATAAGATGCAATTGGGATGCCTTCCTGTTTCGAAATCGTGATATACTCTGCTATTTAGAAATATCGCTGCATCGTGAGTAGAGCTAGGCCACCTGCAAACAATATTCTGCACTTTTAAATTTGCTGAAGATATTGTTTGCACGTTGAGAGAAAAATACCCCTTTCTATTGCGAAATAGCTCAGCATCTTCTCCCCTACAAATATGATAATATACAACTGAAGACCTTTTACGAACTTTCTCTTACCTGGTGATTGAATTTTCACGTGCGTACAATCAATGGTCCCTATGCACATTTGGAAAACCAGCAATGTTAAAAAAAACTTTGTTTCTGTGCGTTTGCAATGTCGGTCGATGGAAATTGTATGTATTGTGGTCGTAAAGCAGCAATGGCATTAGAGACACGTTTTAACAATCCTGCAACTCGTACTGACACTAACCCCACAATAGAAATCACCTACGTGCAACAATGACTACCAGTTACAAAAATCTCAATGCTACAGCGCAATTGATTTATTGGTGATACACAAGCATTTCTATAAAACAATTTATATTAATAGAAAATAAATTAAGAAATTATCGTAACTTACTTATCATCAAATTCTAAAATTTTCGATTTGATTTTAAAACTACCAATGCCGTTGGTTTCTTAATACGAAATCTTCGAAAAAAATCAAGATCATCGTACGTCTGAAAATAATCTGATCTTTCGAGAATTCTACGAGGACGTGGAAAATTTCTTCTTCAGACGATCATATCTTTCAAATTATCAATAAAACGCACTGCCTGGGTGATGATGAATGAATTCATAGATAAAGCAAATACAGTATCTTGAATATATATTAGCTGTCTATGCAGTTGTATCAGAACGAACAATGCGCGTGCGCTTCACCCTGAACTTCTTTTTAAACGATTTGTGTAGCGATCTAAACGGATACGTAAACTTAAGCATTGCTTAGTTTGGTTTAGGAATCGGTTCGGCCTTGGGTGAAAACAGAAATTACACCTTAGGCAATGCTTATATCAAAGATAAGCATTGCCTAACTTTGCGAATCGTTGGTGAAAACGGCCATTAGTCACAAGTAAAACTTTGATAAGATTACGCTAAGGCATTGAGTATATGCTAGCTTAATGAAAAAATCTGTTTATACTGTGAATCGGTAAAGGTATGGAACAAATTACATAAGAAGTTCGGAATAATATCTTTTTTGGGAAAAAAACGCTTGATACGTCAATTTTAATTTTTTTGTTGCAAATTTCTGAATAAAAATTGTTGTATATACAGGATGTTCCATAAAAAGGTCATGACGTTTTAAATTAAATAAAAGTTTATTTCTTAAATAAATCTACTATGTCACAGTGAAAGTATGTTTATTTTTTCTGAAATTACGCATAGTTCTATTATTTCTTGTTATTTTAAGCGGTATTACCGGTGAATATTTTAAATTTTTTATTCTAAGAAATAGGAAAAGAGGGTTTAAAACACGTGAATTGATGCTTTGCTATACCTTACTTGTCATTAATAATTAATAGAAAATTTTGGTAACAGATTAGGTACAAACGTCGACATTAAGTCTACTAGTAATTCAAAAAATATTCAATTTTCTTCTTTCCATAGTTTTTCTCTTTTCCGATTAATCTTTAATGCAATTTTATATTTAAATAACACTTGATCTACTCTTTGAAGCATAAGCAACGTATTTATATTAAAGAAAAGTATTCTAACAATACCATTATTAGCAATAAATTTTCAATACGCCAAGTGCGCTCTTGCGTAAGTAGAATAGGGAGAGCTGCAAACCCTGCGGGCATAATTAGGCAATTCCTTAATTAGCCTAATTACCTTTCACTTTCACTAGCCTCGCCTAATTACCTCTCACTGACCTCGCTGCTTACGTGTACTAGGTGTTTTTTTGGATGACGTCAATGGTAAATCCTGGTAAACAAACATTTAATTAATTACCTTTCTCTAACCTGTTTCCAACATGGCGGATGTTTGGCGGCAGATTTGAATTTCCAAGATGGCGATCCAACATGGCGGTATGGCGGTGAATTTGAATTTCGGTGTTAAGTTTTTACTTAAAAAAACTTCGAGATTCGAACCAGCGACTATTATTGTATTACCAAGCCAGGGCCTTAGCCACTGAGCTACGGCGACAGTTAGGAAATGAGATGTAAAGGTTGTATATAGCTGTAAAGATGATTGAGATGAAGATGATTGATTGAGATGAAGATGATTGGATATCGAATTAATGATGAATTTAATTAAATTAATTATCAAATTAAATTTTCAAAATTTTAATGTTTAGCGGTTAATTTCAAACATGACGAGCCAACATGGCGGTATAGCTGTTGTTTTGAATTATACCCTGAGGCTCCTGTTGATTCAATCTACAAGTTTCCAGTTGTAAATTTAATAAAACAAACAGAATAAAACATAAGCTCTTATGCATACATAACATTATAACCTATTCCACAAACATGGATGACGGACATTATAAACTATTTCACCAACACGAATAACAATCACCGAGCGCTATTTTGATATGTAAACGGATGACGTATGATTTTAAACATGGTGATACAATATGGTTACCGAATCAACGGTAAATTTAAATTATACCCTAAGGTTGATGTTGATTGAATTTACAAAACTCTTGTTAAATTAAAAACTTGAACATTCGAGGTTCGAACCGTTAACACCATCTTGACGTAGTTAGAAACTAAAAATTGATAAACAACGCCACAAACACTAATAACAATATTACTCTGACCGCCATTTTAACATATGTTTTAGATGGGTAATATGATTTAGTTACGAAAATAAAAAATAAAACAATAAACAAACAAGACAAAATATATATTTATTTACACATTTACAAAACACGAATGACGTTTTAAAAATCAAACAACAAACAGATTATTGTAAAAATGGATTGCAATAAACAAAATATATCTCGCTCTCTGTTTTACGTTATGAATTTAAATTTAAAAAACTAGATTTATAAACAAAGTAATCGCAAATTGAAAAATTAATATGAGTGTTAAGATTAAAAGTTTGTTTTACTGAATTGAAGTTAATAATTCACACCTTTGAATACTTGGGTAAATAAAATCAATAAAGTAATATTTATTTTCTGTTTTACAAACAATATAAATATTTCATAAAATATAAATCATCATCTCTAATCAGCTGTCACACAAGGTTAAGCACTCACTAATTTCTCGAACCGTCGATGGAGTTGCGATGACGTAAACCAAATCTTCATTCTGGTATTCAAAAATCGGATGCAAAAGTTTCAGTTCTCGACGTTTAATAATTTTTCACCATCTACAAAATGAAATAAAAATTAAACACAAAAATTGAAATAGAGTATGAAAGAATAATTGAATTTTAAAAAACGTTAGCAAAAGAAAACATATAGTTGTAACGTACAAAAATGTACAAATTATGACGAATTAAAAATTGCATATCACACAGATTTAAAAATATTAACGTTTCACAACAAAACAAATACACACATTTACATTTTAATAAAAATTGTACTCACCATTTCTTTGGGGATGATTCTTATTCACTAACATATTGATTAAAGCGTGCTGACACCATCAATTTATACCACATTTCACGTAAAACATCGTAAACAAAGTCGTTAAATATTATGGAATTTCATAGTACAACGTAAAAACAACTTTCAAAATTATAACTCATAACGTACGTATATGCACATTCATATGGAACAAAATTAAAAGCATTAGATCAAGATTTTTGCAAATGTAAAATCACATTTAAGAACTAAGATGGTTTATAAAATCAATTGATTAATCTCAACGTGATAAAAACTTTTATTTCAACAAATATGTTAAATAAATAAAATATTTATGTAAGTTGTTATTCACCATAAATGTGATAGGTATAATTAAAAATTTCCAGGGTCTTAATGAGTTTTTAAATGGTGACGTCAGTGAACTTATAAATACGGTGTCCTTTTTTCATTCTATTGTTTCAATTCGGAATAAACTCTTCAGAATGTTTGTGAAAACTTTGTTGAATCTGTACGCCCGAGTGTTTTTACGAATAGTGGAGGTTGGTGAAGTTTACGATCACATCTGTGAGAGAATGTTGGTTCATGGTGACACCGTGGATCTAGAAGACTTAGACCTCTTCGAACGCTTTATTAAAAACGTTTGTGACATTAAGGTACGTTATTTTGTATAATTTTTAAAATTACTTTTCTAACATATGGTATTTTAGCTCGGTGTTAACCCTGCGCCACCGGTACAATTAGTCCACCACGTCCCAGACGTAAATATGATGACGGACGTTATAGATAACACCTCCGAAGTTTAATTTTTACAATTTCATCTAATACGTGTTTACTCCAGGTTGATCCTGAACCATCGACTTCGAATTATAATGTAAGTTTTTGTATTTTTATTTTAAAATTATATTCTAACATATATTTATTACAGTTCGTCCAAGATTTTTACATTGGCGCCGGACAAATATTTTAACATTGATTCTACACCACCACCATCGACATCCACCGCTTGTTCTAACGTAAGTGTTGATTTAATAATACAACCGTGTTCTAACACGCACTCATTCTAGATTATTGGAGGATCAATGGACTTAAATCCTATTTTCAAGTTTTCACCCTCATTGGCGAGGGTGAAAAGAAATTAAAAATTTAAAGCCATGGGGCGGACAATGGTCTTTAAATTTAAAGATGTGGATACAACTGTAAACCCAACGACCTGGTTAGAGGTAATTTTATTTTAACAAAATTTATTTTCAATATTTAATTTAAAAACTTTTAGAACGCCTTCACCGAAGTATTGGACACATCCAGCTGACGCTCGTCCATCAGACCGTGTGGGACTTGTCCTACGAAACGATAACTTCTCCGAGAAACCCATTGGCATCTCTTTCAGACGTAGAGATCAGTTGGACTCGAAAGTGGTTATGACAACGTTGGAGAAGATTCTGCAAAGTAATGCTAACTTCTTCTCCGCTGATGCTCTACGTCTACATATCGACCGGGTGTCTCTACCTACGGGGATGGGGTACGTTAGGATGACGGGTGTCAGCTATGACGAGTTTTGCCGGCGTAAAACTGGTATTGTGGTCATTGAAAACAACGACAACCTCTGTCTCGCACGAGCGCTTGTGGCGGCGATGGCTTGTGAGTCAAAGAGATGTCATTCTGAAAAGTCTTCTCCAGTACGACAACCCGCTTATGCATACTCGAGCAATGGGTTTATGTGATGCTGCAGGAGTCAACTTAACCAACGGTGGCGATCGAGGCCACATACAACAATTCCAGGAGTATTTGGTAAAGTACACTATTGTAGTTTATAACCACCGGTTAGGAAAAACTGTATATTATGAGGGTCCTCGTAGTGCAGATAGGGTGGTTTTAAATTTAATTTTAGAAGAAGGTCATTATAATGTGATCACGAATCTATGTTCAGCCTTCAGCACCGCATTCTTTTGCGAGATGTGTCGTACACGTACAAACAATAAAACTATGCATAAGGGGTGTAAATACATTTGTCCGGCTTGTCACAGTTCTCCTCCATGTAATCGAATCTCGAGGCTATATTGTGTAATTCTTGTAATCGCGATTTTCGCGGTCGTGAATGTTTTGTAGAACATACAAAAAATTTGTGCAAGATTTTCCAACGGTGCAAGTCATGCTTTAATAGTGTTTGGGTAGATAAAACCACCCACAAATGCTGATACCGGTACTGCTCTCATTGCAAAAGCGAAAAACCGGTCCGTCATTTATGTTTCATGGCGCAAAATCCAATCAATAAGAAAAAACTTGATCAAAATTTCATTTTCGTCTTTTATGATTTCGAATGTCGGCAGGATACTTCTGTAGATGGTGCTCAGAATATGTTCTTGCATATTCTTACGTTGTGTGTAGCACAGCAAGTGTGTAAATCTTGTATTAATGTCGACGATATTAATCAAGACTGCACAATCTGTGGGAAACGTGAACACATTTTTAAAGAAAATCCTGTCGACGATTTTCTAAATTACGTTTCGATATTACGGCAAAATGTAAAGGCGACATAGTGGCCTTGGCACATAATATGAAAGGGTACGATGGCGCGTTCATATTAAAATCTTTGTTTGAAAACGCGAATGGTTGGAATCCGAAAATCATTACAACCGGAACTAAACTAATGTCAATTAATTGTGATAGCGGTATTAAATTTATCGATTCTCTCAATTATATGCCGATGCCATTATCTAAGTTACCCAAAACATTTAATTTTTCAGGCTCAAAAGGTTACTTTCCGCACTTTTTTAACACTTTGGCAAATCAAAATTATATTGGCCCATTACCACCCACACATTATTACGGTTGTGATGAAATGTCTTCTTCCATTAGAAGCGATTTCTTGAAATGGCACGAAAACCAGTTAAACCTTAACGTAGTTTTCGATTTTCAATTAGAAATTGTAAAATATTGTGTCGAGGATGTCAATATTTTACGTAAGGCTTGCCTGGAGTTCTGGTCGCGTTTCACTACTTCTAACGGAGTTGATCCGTTTCGAGAATCTTGCACGATTGCGGGATCGTGTAACGCAGTATTTAGGCGTAAATATTTACAACAAAATTCTATCGGTTTAATTCCTCCCAACGGATATAGAATGGCTGATCAGCAATCCACCATTGCAATCAAATGGTTGCTTTGGCTGGAAAAATTTTTGGCAATCGAAATTCAACACGCCGGAAATTCTCGCGAAGTAAGATTGAAGGAGGGTATTTTAGTTGACGGTTTTTGCGCGGCTACAACCACAGTGTATCAGTTTCATGGCTGCTATTTTCACGGTTGCGAAATCTGTTTTCCTGACCAAACAGCTGAACTTAGTGGTGATAAAACTGATACAATGGGTATTAGGCGAGAAAAAACTGAAGCTACAAGTACCCGCATCCGTTCCTTCGGTTATAACTTAGTTGAAATGAAGGAGTGTACTTCAGAAACTTTTGAAAACAAATATTCAGGCATCAAAATTTACAACTGATCACGCCATATTTCGAAACATACCTTTAAACCCTCGTGATAGTTTTTTCGGAGGTCGTACGAATGCTGTAAAATTACATTATAAGGCGGATGAAGATGAGAAAATAAGGTACTTGGTTGTGTGTTCTCTGTATCCGTTTGTGAATAAATACGGGAAATACCCTGTAGGACATCCGCAAATTCACATCGGGAACGAGGCATGCCGTCAGTTATCTTTAGATTCGGTGGAAGGTATTGTCAAGTGCACTGTCCTACCACCTTCAAACTTATATCACCCAGTCTTACCTTGTAAAATGCACGGTAAACTTATGTTTATCCTCTGCAGATTGTGTGGAGAGTCGATGTTTAACGGTGACTGTAACCATGCGGATGATGAGCGTAAGTTTACTGGTACGTGGGTCGCGGACGAACTTCGAGAAGCGCTATCACAGGGATATAAAGTTTTAGAAATTTGTGAAATTTGGGAGTACGAGATTGCGCAATATGACCGAGCTTCTAGATCTGGAGGTTTATTTTCAACCTATGTTGACAATTTCTTAAAGGTGAAACAGGAGTGTAGCGGATGGCCTTCGTGGTGCACGGATGACCAATCGAAGGATCGGTACGTATCTGAATATCTCGAACGAGAGGGGTTGTATTAGATAAATCGAATATTGATGTAAATCCAGGTATGCGATACATCGCTAAATTGTGTCTTAACAGTTTCTGGGGTAAGTTTGCCCAACGGGAAAATCTAATGCAATCCTCAATCATATAAGACCCGTATGATTTGTTTAAGATGTTGACCGATCCTTCGGTGGAGGCCCACTCTCTTACTACTGTTACTGATGACACCGTAATTCTAAACTGGGACAGGCCAGACGAAGGTATTACACCTTTAAAAACAGTAAATGTCGCACTAGCCGCTTATACAACTTGCAATGCCCGATTGGAGTTGTATAAATACTTGAAACAGTTGGACAGACGTGTCTTATACTTCGACACCGACTCCATTATTTTTACAGAGAGACCAGGCGAATGGGCCCCTGTAACAGGTGATTTCCTAGGAGACATGACAGACGAGATCGAATGTTACGGGCCTGGGAGTAAAATTGTGGAGTTTGTTAGTGGTGGCCCTAAGAACTATGCCTTTAAGGTTTCCACCACAAAATCAAACACTTACAAGTACGTATGTAAAGTCAAAGGAATAACGTTAAACTTTAAAAATTCACTAAGCGTCAATTTTGAGAGCCTTAAAGACATGGTTCTTAATAACGCCGAAGACACGTATGTCCAAACTGATCGACGTATTGTGCGAAATGCGATGTTTGATGTTTTATCGAAACCAGAAAAGAAAGTTTTTAGGGTAAAGTACACAAAAAGGCGTAGGGTTGAAGATAGTTTAGATACGTTACCGTACGGATACCGGTTGTGATCACATTATAATGGTTTTCTAGCTTTACCAAATGTTCCTGGAATTTTCAGCTTTATTTTATTTATGTATTTATTTATTTATTTATTTTATTACTTGTAAATACTTTTAGTATTAATAAAGTAATTTGTTTTTCATAATTTGTACCTTTTTGGACGTTATAACTGTATAAGATTCCTTTTGCTAACGATTTTTTTTTTTAAATTCAATTATTCTTTCATACTCTATTTCAATTTTTGTGTTTAATTTTTATTTCATTTTGTAGCTGATATGTACAATAAAATTATTAATTCAGTTCCTGATTTATCATTTATTTAAAATAATTGATGTTCTTTTTTATTGGTAATTCAACTTTATTGACAACGTAAGTTATATTGTGAATATTATTTAAAATAACACCAAATAAAATATTAAAATATTTATTAAATCAAATATTCTCAAAGGTAAGATTAACAGTTGAATATTTTACACCTAAACTAGTTAATGTGATAGTTTCTGGTTTTAAACTCCTAGTGAACTCTTCTGTTAGCACGTCAACAATCCTCTTTGGAAGAAAAAATCTTACAGGTTGTTGTTATACACAGAGCATATCTTCCCCAACCAGACAACCCTAACACAATCTTCACTATTGGATATCTTCTACCTATCTCAAGATCTGATGGTTTCAACATTGGGAACTCAACTGTTTGAGATACACCCGCTTTGTTCAAAAGTGACAAATCCATTCTATTAAAATAAAAAGAAATTAAAATTACGATAAAAATGTAACATGTATAGTAGATAAAATAAAGTTTTATAAATAAAAAAAAAAATACAAACATAATAATAATAACTTACGTTTTTTTTTTTTAACCTACTTCTTGTTATTATCTTCAGCTGTTTATTATATATTAGAATATTCTACCTGAGGTTTTATACCATTTCTGTTAATTACTATAGTACGTCATTCTCTAACAAGATTTAAAAAGATGTTTTTTCCTTCAATATCATGTAAAATAACCCATAACGAGCATTTGAAAAGTTGTTTTTTTCCTTCAATATTATATAAAACAATCTTTAACGAGCATTTGAAAAGTTGTTTTTTCCTTCAATATTATATAAAACAATCTTTAACGATTATTTAATATGGTATAAGAGTATAAAAGACGTATTTTTTTCATATATTAAAGTATAGTAGTCACCACTGTTACAAACAACTCAAGCAAAAATGAATAACATCAACCAAGTAGGACAAGGTAATATAAAAATTATGTTTATTGTTATTGTTCTAATTAATTGTCTATGTTATATAGATATGGTCGTATGTCCTTATGATAAACACCATATTATGGTACATCATAGATTAGACGTCATATTCAAAAACCCACCCCGAAGAAGTAAAGGTTAAGAGGGAAGGTTGTTTGAAAGAACAGTGGGTGGAAATCAATAAAATAAAACAACACCAACTTTGGTTTTTCTTTTAATATAAATTAAAAAAAAAAACGTAAGACGTACAGTAAAATTATTATTTTCTCAAACCGAAGACGGTATCTTAAAACAAGTAAAGATTTTGTAAAGTAAACTTTTATTGCTATTGTTATATGACAAAGTTTATCCGCAATTCTTTAAACGAAATCAGTCACGGTTTATTACCTAATAATTTTCAAAATAAGAAAAATGTAAATGTAGAACCATGAATTACTTCAAAAACTGATAAAATGAAGAAGTTGGTGTACATTTTCCTAAGACGTTTTAAATAATTGAAATTTGTAATACAAACAGTTTAAGTATCAGATATGGAATGTTTTTTATTTATTACTCATTATTTATCACATTTTGAGTAAAAATAGTCTGAATTTAGTTTTAAATATTTAAAGAATCTGTGATCAGTTGTTTAATAAAATTACTAGTTTCATTTAAAAACATTCTATTCAAATTTGTTATACAGACTCAGTGAAGTTCGAATTTCTTTCAAGATTTTAAAACAAAAAAGAATTAAAAATTGTAATTTGATGTGATTGTATATTCACTGTATTAGTTTTTTTTCACTACATCTTAATTGATTTTAATTACCTACTTGCAATGGAGTGAACCGTTCTAGAAATAAAATGCAAAGTTTATTTTGAACAGTAAAATAAAATTTAAAAATAAAATAGTTGTCATGTATACTCAATGTATTACCAAATATTTGAAATCAAAAATAGGTAATTAAAATGGGATGTCTATGTTACCAGCTATAAATATTTCATCTTTCTAAAATAAATACGTTATAGATTTTTTCTATATAATTTTTTCATCTATATCGTTTAGTTTATTGATTTATCCCATCTAAATGTTCTACGTCACCGGTGTATTATTCTCCCAACTAAAACGTACATTTTTTAAATTTTTTCTATCTAAAAAATACGTCATCATGTTAAAATGATGCTCAGTGTAATGTTTTATACATATATGATATTCGTGTTTGTGAAATAGTTTATAATGTACGTCATCTGTGTTTGTGGAATAACTTATAAAGTAATACATTTATGTATGTATATGAGATAAAACCTGAAACATCCGCTTTGACTAACATGGGTACAAAATATTTAGTTAATATCATGTTCTAAATATTTAATTGCATAGATATACTAATATTTTATTTGGTGTGATTAGTGGTTTATTAGAAAAAGCTAAGATTATTAACGATATTAAGTAATTAAGTAAATTAAGTCATACTTAAGTAGAATACATGTTAAAAATATCTTTGTGAATACGGTAGATGATGTAAAAAAAATCGTTTAGCGAAGTACTTCTATAATAAAATTAGTGCAACATTTGTTTTTGTCAACTTTCATTAAACTTCCTTATATTAATCGTTTTGAATAGATTAGCAAATAAAAATTCTTTCATGTAATTATTAATTAAACGTTCTGTAAAAATTGAAGAACTCAGTGATTGTCAAACCGTTTATTTAATCGTAACAGTTTATACTTATTTCCATAATAAAATACGTTAATTGTTTAGAACTTCTAGCTGACTTATATTTTAGAATGAATATAACAATTAAAATATAATTAAGGTGTATAACATTGAAAAAAACAACATAAAATTAAATACGATTACAAAGTACAATCGTTGATCTGTTATTAAATCTATTGATCAAAAAAATTAATTAATTGTTTAAAACGATACATGACTTAGATAAAAAAAATATCTAGTACTATAGGATCGCCTGATGATATCTTCTTCATTTAGCATAGAGCATTCGGACTGATTATTAGGTGTAGTAAATTAAATCATGAATGTAAAAGTACATCATGTTATCTTGGTTTTGTTTTGCTTGTTTTTAATTTTACTAATGTGTTCAATACGTTCAATTAGGAGTTTTGACTTTACTGCATTTATATTTTCTTATTATGTAACTTTGTTATTAATTTACATTTTTCAACATTCATTAAAGGTAGACAATTAATATTTACAAAAAGTGTTTTATTGAATTAAAAAGTAATTACATCAATACGTATGTATACCATAGGATTAAGATGAATGCAACACCGTCATTTTTACGAGAACTGTTTTTAACAAAAACTATGTATAGGTAATTAATAATTTTGTAAACTACTAAGATGTGAAATTGATTTTTGTGTAATCATTGTGTATAAGTTTGTACAAAAATTAAAATTGTTTAAACTAATAAGACTGTTTTTGCATAAATACACTTGAATAGTTTTTACCTAAGATCTTTTTCGATAACAGGTATATAATCATTGGTTGATTTCTTCAACACTGCAGCATCTTCTTTTGACGAATAAAAACTAAAAATTTGAAACAACGTATTGGAAAAATTTAAACGTAACTACTTGAGTAGGTTCAAACGTCGTTTCTAATTAAAAAAACCAACTCTTTATCGATACTATATTTTTGTTAAATCATTACGGTCTTTCTGGTTAAAAAGTTAAAAGTTTGATAAAGGTTGTTGTGTTCGAAAACATTACAATTGCAAATTTTTATTTTGATGTCCACCCTGTTATATAATTACTGGTTAATAACATCTAATTAAGATTATAACAACTCCTAGTACATTTCAATTCAGTTTTTCGAAATTATTTAATACACCTTATCAACTTAATAAATTGATTGATTTGGATTGTTTTTGTAGTTAGATATGTATCGTCTTCATGCAGAAATCAAGTTCATTATATCTATAATAATTAAAAATAAAATCTAAAGTTCTTAAACAATTCCTTATAGAGAAAAGGTAACCTAGTATTCAGTTAAAACATAATTTGAGAGTTACAATTTTCTACTCGTTTAACTTAACAAAAAAATGTAGTTAGGTAAAAACACTATTTAAGATTTTATTGTATGTATAAATGGTATTCATTAAAGATTGATAGTTAATATTTACTGTTTTATTGAGTTAATTAATCATATTTCATTCAAACAGTATGCAAACCATTAAGGTTAAAGTATATTAAAAAAAATTTTGACCACCTCGTTAATTTTTACATTTTATTAAGCGCTTAACGCAGGTTTTCTACCTTGCCTACTTTCTATTTCTATTTTTTCATTCACAGAGGTCTCCTTCTTAAACCAAAACGGCAAATTTCCGATTCCCAATTCGTCCTTGTATTTGGTCGTAACTGCTACAGTCAACACCTGTTACCATTTTAATTTCGAAGCATGTTGCTTCTGTACTTACTTGTTTATGACTTTATGTCTTATATTATATTTAATTATGCTCCTGGTAAGTCGCACCTGATTGTCTCTACTTTGTTTAACCTGTTTTTCTTATTTCAGTAACTAGATTAAGATAGACTTGATAACGATGCACGCATGCATCGAAACCAATGGTCGTCGCCATTACTAATTATAGTTTTCAATAAATATAAGGAAGGAGTACCTGATTCTATTCGTTTTAAAGTATATTTCTTACGAAAAATATTTTAATAAATGTTATGATTAAGAAATGGTGTATGTAAAATGAGTGTACTTACTGATTTTTTAAGATGAATTAAAGTAATCAACAGTGATGATTTACAAAACATCGGATATCGATCGGATAGAAATTTATTGACGTCATAGTTTAAAACTCATTAACACCTGGAAATTTTTAATTATACCTATCACATTTATGGTGAATAACAACTACATAAATATTTTATTTATTTAACATATTTTGTTGAAATAAAAGTTTTTATCACGTTGAGATTAATTAATTGATTTTATAAATCATCTTAATTCTTAAAATTGTCTCCTGTGTAATTAAATCAAAAATCCCCAGGTGATGGGCCTTCTATTTAGGAGGTGCGGATTGAGGTTGATAAAAAATTAGTCACTCATGTAAGTGTGTTGCCGACGTTTCGACCAGTATAACAGTCTGGTCTTTATCAAGGCTTCTTTATTGAGTCCAAAAAGAAAAAGAACAAACAAACAAATTAGAATCAAAGAATTCATGGTGTCATTAATTATGAGTTTGTCTTAATTTAATCAAAGTTAACTGGAACAGTGAAATAAATATATAATTAATTGAATTCAAACAATGAATACAATGAATAAATTAAGACAAGCACATAAAAAAATCTGATTAGACTAACAAGTTGAAAAATTTAAAAAAAACTGTACAATGTCATGGTTAAAAAACATAAAACACAAAAAAAAAAAAAAAAAAACTAAGCATATGACTAGAATATTATAAATTTTATATGTATCACAATTTTTTATAGACTATCAACCTAATTAACACTTACCTACGACTGAAGAGTAGAACCAATTTTTTCCCGCATTCAAATTGGGACGAGTACAGTAAAAAGACATTAAATAATCTAATAATAATGTATAAATAATCACAATAATTAAATCGGTTTAAGACTAGTAACGTGTAAATCGAGTAAATTGTAACGTTTGAATGTCAATGTAGACGGATAAAGGCTTCATATCTGTAGAAATTTGACCTATGGGATCAAGGAAACCAACAAAACTGTTGTACATAAAATAATATTAGGTGGTGGGTAATCTTAAGTAGTTAATTTTTAGATAAGGTGATGGGTATTATTTTAAGTTAGATTAGTTAAATCTTAGGTAGTTAGTTTTATTAGATACGGTGTAGGGTACTTTTTTAAGTTAGATTAGGTTAATCTTAAGTAGCCTAAAAAATGTAAATTTGAAGACATCATACCATCGATCTACAGCAATTTTTAAATGTACTTATTTGATTCAAGCTTCTAATACTCCTTTTAATCATAAATTAGACCGATATATACATAAATTTCAGTATAACTTACTTAAATTGGAAATCGATATCACGTATTGGAAGTTGCACACCTTAAAAAATAGATTAGATTCACGAAAAACAAGTTTAAATAACTTACTTGACAGCGATGACTATAATATTTTGCTAAAATGTATAAAAACCAAAACTAAAAATGTATCCTACAAAAATAAAAATAGACTCCAAAAAAAACTCGATAAACTAATCGATCGCCAACTAGGTTATGTCAATGTCACTGAAAATAATTGCATTTACAATCTGTCCTCTACTCAATTACCTAAAGAAGTTACTCAAGGTTTAGCTTTAACACCTAAATTTAATTCCACATATACAATAAACAACTTACCCTTGGTTAATATTATAAAAGACTGTGAGGATGCTCTGATGTTTCAACCACAGGAAATTAGAGACCAAAAAAGAGGCCAGATTGTTAATGTTATTACCAACTTCATTAATTATAACCAGAATAAAAAAACCAAATAGTGGCGCCAAATCTAAAGAGAATTTTTTAACAAAATAATTACGCACACTAAACGGTTCTTTGACATTAACAAGGATTTATATGTTATTAAAGCGGATAAGGGTAATGCTACTACTATTATTAAACGGGATGAATATAATACTAAGATCTTACATTTATTAAACGACTCGAATACATATGAAAAAAACTAAAAAAGACCTAACACTAGAATTCAAACTAAAAATAATAAAATTAGTAAATGGCTCTATGACAAAGGCCATATCGATTTAATGATGTTTAAAAAACTTACTACATATACTAGCAATCCTTCAAAATTTTATGGATTAATTAAAATCCACAAACGCGATTATCCTTTGCGACCCATCGTTTCGAGCATTGGTTCACCGACGTATGAATTATCTAAATATATTACTAAAATCATGGACAACCTATCGTCTTTATTTAATTTCAACATTAAAAACTCATACGAATTTGTTAACAAAATTAAAAATATTAATATAGTAGATAGCTTTACACTTATTTCTTTTGATGTTACATCATTGTTCACAAACATAACCAAAGAATTAGTTTCTAAATTGATTAAGAAATACTGGACGGAGTTACATAGCTTTACCACCTTAGAATTACCGGAATTTATCAACTTAATTGAATTCTTATTTGAGACGAGCTTTTTTAATTATAATGGATGTCAATATAGACAGATTTTTGGTACCGCGATGGGGAATTCAGCATCCCCAATTCTTGCTAGTCTAGTCATGCATGACCTTTTGACTTATGTTAAAACTAATATTACATATGAACCCTTATTCCTATTTGTTTATGTTGATGATGTTATTACTTGTATTCCTGAATCAGAAATTAATTCCACTTTAAATTTATTCAATAATTATAACCAGTACCTCAATTTTACTTATGAAGTTGAGAATAACGGCACATTACCTTTCCTTGATGTTTTATTAATTAAAGATATCAACAATAAACCTTTACTTACGGACTGGTATAAAAACCTATTGCTTCCAATAGAATACTCAATTACTACTCGAAACATCCTCATAAACAAAAAGTTAACATCATAAAAAGCATGCAAATGAAAATTACTAAACTTAGTAGCCCGATATATCACAAAAAAATAAAGAATTACTAATTTCAATTTTAAAAATAATAACTACCCTACTAAATTAATCAAGAAAATTCTAACACCAGAAATTATTCTTAACCAGGATCAACAACTGTTGACAGATAACTCACAACAACAAAAACAATATGTTAAACTAATCAATGTACCAGGTTTATCTCCTAAAATCATTAATTTCTTAAAGAACGACAACATCAACTTAGTCCTTTATAATAATAATACTATCTACAATAAAATATATTCTAAGGTGAAGGATAAAACAAGTGATTTAGAGAAATCTGGCCTTACTTATAAGATAACTTGTTTCACTTGCAAAAGGTGTATGTGGGCCAAACTAAACAAAAATTAAAAATAGGGTGAAGAATCACAAATATGATTGCAAAAGAAAAAGTGATGAAACTGGACTGTCTATGCATCACACGAAAGAAGGTCACGATTTTGATTTTGAATCCGTAACTATCTTAGATTTCGAACCCAATTATAAGAAACGTCTAATCTCAGAAATGATTTTTATAAATGCATATAAGAATAATGTCAATTTTAAGAATGATAGTTACAATCTTAGCACTATCTATAGAAACTTAATTACTAAAATTAAAACTAAATAACTACCTAATCTAACTTAAAACTAACTACTTAAGATTAACCTAATCTAACTTAAAAAAGTACCCTACACCGTATCTAATAAACTAACTACCTAAGATTAAACTAATCTAACTTAAAATAATACCCATCACCTTATCTAAAAATTAACTACTTAAGATTACCCACCACCTAATATTATTTTATGTACAACAGTTTTGTTGGTTTCCTTGATCCCATAGGTCAAATTTCTACAGATATGAAGCCTTTATCCGTCTACATTGACATTCAAACGTTACAATTTACTCGATTTACACGTTACTAGTCTTAAACCGATTTAATTATTGTGATTATTTATACATTATCATTAGATTATTTAATGTCTTTTACTGTACTCGTCCCAATTTGAATGCGGAAAAATTGGTTCTACTCTTCAGTCGTAGGTAAGTGTTAATTAGGTTGATAGTCTATAAAAATTGTGATACATATAAAATTTATAATATTCTAGTCATATGCTTAGTTTTTTTGTGTTTTATGTTTTTTAACCATGACATTGTACAGTTTTTAAATTTTTCAACTTGTTAGTCTAATCAGATTTTTTATGTGCTTGTCTTAATTTATTCATTTTATTCATTGTTTGAATTCAATTAATTATATATTTATTTCACTGTTCCAGTTAACTTTGATTAAATTAAGACAAACTCATAATTAATGACACCATGAATTCTTTGATTCTAATTTGTTTGTTTGTTCTTTTTCTTTTGGACTCAATAAAAGAAGCCTTGATAAAGACCAGACTGTTATACTGGTCGAAACGTCGGCAACACACTTACATGAGTGACTAATTTTTTATCAACCTCAATCCGCACCTCCTAAATAGAAGGCCCATCACCTGGGGATTTTTGACTTAATTCTTAAATGTGATTTTTACATTTGCAAAATCTTGATTCTAATGCTTTTAATTTCGTTCCATATGGTGAATATACGTACGTTATGATATTTTCGAAAGTTGTTTTGCATTGTTCTTTGAAATTTCCATAATATTTAACGATTTGTTTACGATGTTTTACGTGAAATGTAGAGTATAAATTGATGGTGTCAGCACGTTTTAATCAATATGTTAGTGAATAGAATCATCCCCAAAGAAATGGTGAGTACAATTTTTATTAAAAATGTAAATGTGTGTATTTGTTTTGTTGTGAAACGTTAATATTTTTAAATTTGTGTGATATGCAATTTTAATTCGTCATAATTTGTACATTTTTGTACGTTACAACTGTATGTTTTCTTTTGCTAACGTTTTAAAATTCAATTATTCTTTTCATACTCTATTTCAATTTTTGTGTTTAATTTTTTTTATTTCATTTTGTAGATGGTGAAAATTATTAAACGTCGAGAACTGAAACTTTTGCATCCGATTTTGAATACCAGAAGGAAGATTTGGTGTACGTCATCGTACTCGTCGACGGTTCGAGAAATTAGTGGTGCAACCCTTGTGTGACAGCTGATTAGAGATGATGATTTATATTTTTATGAAATATTTATATTGTTTGTAAAACAGAAAAGTAGTAGAAGGGGGAGAACGCAACCTTGAGATAATGAGGAAAAAGTGAAAGGCAGCTAGCCTAATTAGCTAACAACCTCTCACCTACCTCTCACCTACCTCTCACCTCATCAGGCAGTTCCCTAATTAGGCCTCTCACCTCATTAGGCTGTTGTTGTCAACAGGCTGTTGACGCAGGCATTCTATTTAATACTTGTTTTTGTTTTGAAGACGTCAATGGAAAATACGGCCTCCCACCTCATTAGGCTGTTGTTGTTGAAGTTGATTTCCATCATGGCGGATCATCAAATATATGTTTTTTATCCTTTTTCATCTTGTTTATTAAATGTTTTATCCTTATTCAACTTTTTAATCAACAGGTCTTATCCTACATTTTACACCATCATTAATTCATCTTAATCAACCTTTACAGCTATATACAAACTTCAAACTCCATCTTTCAATTGTCGCCGTAGCCTAGTGGTTAAAGCCTTGGCTCGGTAATGCAATGGTTGCAAGTTCGAATCTCAACCAAGTTTTTTAAATACATAAAAAAACTTTAGGACGCCATGATGGGACGCCATGTTGGAAATTCAAATCGACCGCCGAAACATCCGCCATGATGGAAATCAACTTCAACAACAACAGCCTAATGAGGTGAGAGGCCGTATTTTCCATTGACGTCTTCAAAAACAAAAACAAGTAATTAACCTTCCGCAACTAACATACGGTCTCACAGACCAGTCGCCTTTTGTTTTTACGATTATTTCCGATCGCCTCACGATTTAGTTGTGCACCTGCATGTAGCTGCTTGTTTAGACAGTTATTAGTCAGTTTTAAATCGGCAGCCAAATACGTTATAAAATATCGTTTATATTAATAAATTCGGTCAGTGAGACCAAAGTTAGTTTTCTCGCTAGTTGTTGTTAAAGTAAAAAAACTGTGTTAGGTATTTATTATCTCGCTCACTAGTGATAATTATTAACGTAAATTTCTTACTTTGTGCAATCCTATCAATATGAGTTACGAAGATGAACAGAAAAGGCTTCAACGTTTATGGGACGAGATTGGGGCCCTACCGGTAGAACTGTCCGATGAAAGTGATATAAGTTCAGAAGAAGACAATGTGGAAACTCTAACAAAAAATTCTGACACCGAACAAGACGTGTCAGATTTGGAAGACTTACATATGCAACCATTGCTTGCCAAAAAAATGCAAGAACCGTGTTTTATTGCAAAGGATGGCACTAAATGGAAAAAACATTTGACCAAGCGTCCAAATGTCCGAACTAGAGCCATCAATATTGTGAATGTGCTTCCTGGAGTTAAAGGTATAGCCAAAGGGAAGAGAACACCAATCGAAATATGGAGCTTGTTTTACTGTAGAGATGCTCGAAAGAATTGTTACATATACAAATAAACATATTGTGATAAAACAATATTCGGGAAAATATAGAACAGCCAGACCAACAGATTTTGACGAAATTAGAGCTTTGCTAGGATTAATTTATATTTCAGGAGTAATAAAGAGTAATCATCAAAATGTGATCGATCTTTTTTAGAACTGACGGTATGGGAACCGAAATTTTCCGGTTGACAATGTCTTTAGAAAGGTTTAAGTTCTTGCTGCAAAGTATTCGTTTTGACGATAAAACAACAAGATCTGAAAGGCAAATATTTGATAAACTGTCAGCAATAAGAGAATTTTTGACGAATTCAATAGAAATTTGCCAAAGTACTTTTCTATGTCACAGTACGTAACTATTGATGAAATGTTGTTAGCTTTAGAGGTCACTGTCGATTTAGAGTTTACATTCCTTCAAAACCTAATAAATATGGCATCAAAGTTTATTCTTTAGTTGACGCCAAGATGTTTTATACGTCTAAACTAGAAATATATGTTGGGAAGCAGCCAGATGGTCCATATAAAGCTGACACTTCTAATATATCCTTAGTACCTAGATTGTGTGAGCCTATTTGGAATTCGAAACGTAATGTGACCATGGATAACTTCTTTACCAGTACTAACTTAGCTGAAAAACTTCAAAGTGACCATAAGTTAACAATCATTGGAACCGTGAGGAAAAATAAACCCCAAATTCCATTAGAAATGAAGATTATTAGACCTGACAAGACTTCTATGTTTGCTTTTCAGGAGAGATGTACATTGGTGTCATATATACCAAGAAAAAATAAGAATGTATTTGTTATGTCAACTATGCACCATGATGCTGCGATCGATAGTGAAACAGGTAAACCTGAAATGATAATTGACTATAATAAAACCAAAGGTGGTGTAGATACCGTCGACAAATTATGCGCCTCATACAACTGTGCCAGAATAACGCGCCGTTGGCCAATGGTAATTTTTTATGGTGCTATGAACGTTGGCGCAATAAACGCTTACGTAATATATGAGAATAACAACTTAGAAAAAAAATTACCCCGAAGATTGTTTTTAGAAAAGTTGGGACATCAGTTGGTTGAGGCTCACATAAAAAAACGGCTAAGTACTACTGGATTACCAAGAACAACAAAATTGCGAATTCAGGAAATTTATAATATACCAGACGAGAATCAAGCTCAGAATAGTAGTACATATGGCAGGTGCGCTTACTGTTCAAGTAAAAAGAACAGGAAAACTAAATATAGTTGCCATTTATGTAAAAAATTCATGTGCTTGGAGCATCTAACGCCAACTTGCAAAGAGTGTTCATAATTTTTTTTATCGGACTAACATATAGTAAACTCGTTTATTTTTCTTATTTTTGTTGTACCGTCACCTTAAAATAGTTAGTTTCTCTTGTTTCAACAATATGTATTTTTTGTATGTATGTAGTTTCTAAATCGTTAAACTTTACTCTGTAAGTTGTGTAATATGTTTTTAAATATTTAATAACATTGTAAATTGAATATTTGTTGTATTTCTGTCCTAAGGTAAATGTAAAAAGTGTAAACTGTGCAATTTTCTCGTTCAAATATATCTTTCTTGATGCCGGTCTCACAGACCCAAGTTATCTTTCAAGTCTCACTGAGCTATGTTAGTTGCCAAAGGTTAAATAGAATGCCTGCGTCAACAGCCTGTTGACAACAACAGCCTAATGAGGTGAGAGGCCTAATTAGGGAACTGCCTGATGAGGTGAGAGGTAGGTGAGAGGTTGTTAGCCTAATTAGGCTAGCTGCCTTTCACTTTTTCCTCATTATCTCAAGGTTGCGTTCTCCCCCTTCTACTTGCGTACATCAGCACATTTTTGGTGTGCGGCATTATTTCGTTTTGATTTGTAAAAAAATAAACAAAACTATTCTGCGACATTAATGTAATATTTGTAAATTTAGGGAAAATGAATACTTTCTACCTTGCTACTTAAATTTCACAATCTCTTGAGCGAATACAGAATTTTTTGAGTAAACCAATAGGATTTACGCATTATTTGGTGAAACACATTAGAAATTTTTGTATGTCCTCCCACCACACGGTGTGGCTATTGTTTTATCTAATGGCTATTGTTTTATCCACCACTTGCGAATGGGTTAAAATTTATAAAACGTGGGTGCTTATATTTTTACTTAATTGATACTTGGATGTTTATTTGAATTGTGCTTGTGTGTGTTAAGTGTAATTTTAGTGATTGAGTTTTTGTGTTTTACATATTGTTAAAAACAATCATGGATCTTTTTAAAAAACCACGGAAATCTGTGCGTGGTACTTATTCCACAGCTACTCAAAAGAAGATTTCGCCCAAAATTTGTTCTTCGATGGGAGTATCAACTAGATCAAGAAATATACTACAAAAAGCTCTGAAACTTTCTGGTAAGTAGTAAATTCTTCTGTATGTAACTTGATTATGAGTTAGTTTTCGTTGCGTAGTAACGCTAAAAATTGTTCATTAATACTTTACTTATAGCATATTCAGCTATTATCGTTATCCTGATATTATCAAGCATATTTTTGTTAAAAAGAATGTTTAATAACTTCTACTTTTATATAGACGAATCGCTGAGCTCGTCTTCAGTACGTTCAAGACCTCAACATAAACGCAAAGTGGTCACATCTGAATACATGGTAAGTTATAATAAATAAGTTTGACTGTATAAGTAATTATCAAATTATTAAATATTTAACGTTTCACTTAAAAACGTAACTAAATGCTTTAAGATACTGACAGTAATTATACATAAACTATATTTAAATAAATTTCATTTCAAACAAATTTTTTAAAAATTAATGTTTTGTAGCTTTACTGATTATCCATTTTTATATAAATAAAAATATTTTGGTTTTGCAGGATGATGTTCCAATTCAGAAAAATGATGAATTAGAAATCTGTATTAATTCTCGAAGTCTGCCAGTAGCAACCGACGAAAAAGTTTTGAAGGATGATGTTGATCTTAAAAAAATATATGAATTTGAATCAGACATCTCTATTAATTCCACAAGTCCGTCAGTACCAGACGATGAAGAGGTACCGATAACAAGCACTCCAGTGAAGGAAATCAGCCATGATTGCCATCAATTAGAAGTATCAGAAATATCAAAAGTACATATTACGAGGGTCTATTGAAAAGTAATGCCTCCACCTCTCTAATTTCGGAATGGGTAGGGATAGGCGTTGTACGACCCGGCATCGTGTTCAGCAAACAATTCTGAACCAGTATGCGAAGTTTCATTTCAAACGGTGCGCGTGTTCGAGTTTTATAGCCGAAATATGGTAGGAGGATTTTCGTCTCGGTTGAAGCAACGCGCGGTAATCGAATTCCTAACGTGCGAAGGTTGCAAACCGAAAGAGATTTACGATCGTTTAAAGGCGGTGTACGGGGATGAAACCATCGACATTAGTAATGTCAGACGGTGGATTTCACTGGCCAAAAAGAGCGATTCCGGTAAGTTAAGAATTTCTGATGAATTTCGATCGGGACGTCCAAAAACAGCCACCACAGATGAGAAAATTTCGAAGGTCGAGTCTTTAATCCGAGAAAATCGAAGAATAACCCAGAACGAGATCGCCAGCATGCTTGATATTTCACAAGAAAGAGTCTGTAACATTATTCAAACACTTGGTTTCAAAAAATTTGCGCCAGGTGGGTTCCTCGCATGCTAACGGACGAGATGAAACAACAAAGGGTGGATGCCTGTAACGAGTTTTTGAGACGATATCGGCGCGAAAAAAAAAGGTTTCTTCACAATATTGTAACGGGTGACGAAACGTGGATTTTTTATTATGATCCGGAGAACAAACGGCAGTCAATGGAATATCGCCATCCTTCTTCTACGCGAATCAGAAAATTCAAAACCGTAAAGTCTGCAGGGAAGGTCATGATGACAGTGTTTTGGGATGCACAAGGCATCGTTCACTATGAATTTGCCCCTAAAGCACCACAATTAATTCCAACAGTTATTGCGACACCTTGCAAAAGTTAAAAACCCGAATTCGTCGCGTTCGACCGAGACGCAAGCAATTTCTGCTGCACCATGACAATGCGCGACCCCATTGCAGCCGACAGACAAACGCCAAGATCGAGCGGCTGAAATTCGAATGCATTTTACACCCTCCCTACAGCCCAGATTTAGCCCCGTCGGATTTCTACTTGTTCCCACTGATGAAGGAAGACCTTAAAGGCATTCATTTCGATTCGGACGACGCCGTGAAGAATTTTATTGATTAAATTGATTAAATCGAAACCGATCACATTATAAAAAAAAATTTAACATGTATTGCTTGACTAATAATTGTATAAATAAAAATTGAAACAATCCAATACTTAAAAAAATTTGTTTATAAGATAAAACAAAGCCTTTGTGAATTTGATTATTTACATTATTCAATCACTTCTTGACAATTTTTTTTAGTTCATGCGATAGTGATCTCTAACTGCAATAAGTAAAGTAAAGTAACAGTGCGATTTCACTGAACGTCAACATTATTGTTATTTAATTAACATATTTATGTGAAACCGTATAAAAAAAATATAGTTTTTTTTATAGAAATATCATTTCAGTAACAAGAAAGATTGAATACATTTCCCAGTTATATCCATTTATATAAATTCTTAAATAACAATTTCACTTTAATGATTTAATTATTTGGGTGAAGTACTATTTTCGACGTTACCAACTAAAGGTCAAGATTATATTGTAAATCATTCCACAAAGAATAACAATAAACATTAAAAAAGAACTAAAATAATTTTTCAAAAATGTTGTTTCTTTCAATTATCTATGTCTATTTTTTCTCTAGGCCTTTAAAAATTGTGCGATTTGCATTAATGTACTTTGCGTTAATGAAAAGAATAAAATTAAGACGGATGTCTCTATAAATGGTAAGTACTTAGTAATCTAGTCGCTTTTCAGTAGAATGTGCAGTTAGGGTCCTGGTAAATAAACCTTTCTTAGAAAAGAGTTTAAAAGTTTAATGCTTGCGCCAACAGACTTATTTTTTTTAAGCATTAGATAAATTTAAATGGTATTGTGTGCAACCCAGCATCCCAAACAGAAATGAATTCAAATTTTTTAATGGTAGTGACTTATTCCTTTCTTTTCAACAAGATCCATTTATGTAACACACTTCTTAAATGTGATGTATTAACCGTTGCTACGTATACCTTTTAACTAGATTATTTTTCAAAAAAGTAACTATAAATTAATTTCATACGTGTTACAGTTTCGTCCGATAACTACGATAATTTCAACGACCCCACTTGGCAATTATCCGCATCTGCAGATTCGGAAAGTTCAGGATGTTCGAAAAGAATATGTTGCTAGAGAAATTGGTTCAAGTTCGTCTGTAACAAAGCCAGTTTATAAAAAAACTTGCTGTGCATTTTGCGAAGCAATGATTGTTTCACAACATTTTGCGAGACATTTACGTCAACATCACAAGGACAAAAGCATGGTCAAATTATTAATGGATACTCAAAGTAAGTATAGATCAAAACCTTCAAAAATATTTCACAAAAAATTTATTACTAATTGAACTTTATAGATATGAAAGAGAAAAAAAACATTATATCAAAAATTAGAAACAAAGGAAACCTTATTTTAAAATTGAGAACTGGTGTAATTATACCAAAGAAAACATTAAAAGAATCAAAATCTGAAGATTATATTTTATGTGCACATTGCAAAGGTTTCGTCAGAAACAGCTATCTGGTACGGCACAACAAAATATGTAACGTTACATCAAAATTGGAAAAAAGTAAACAACACCCAAAAGTAGAATCATTTGTTTTATCGTTAGAACAAAATTACCAAAATTATCTCAAAAGTGAACCAATTCGAAAAGAACTTATTGCGAAACTAAGGTTAGTTATGTTTTTGTTTTTTTAACAATTGTTATATAGAAAAAAATGTATGCGGTAAAAAATAACTACAAAATCTTAACAGGATGGACGATATTGGAAAAACAGCATTATCCGATCCCATTATCATCGAATACGGAATGAGACTATTGCAGACTGCAAAAAATATTAAGAAGAAGATGCCAGCTGTTCGAAATAAGATGAGGGAATGTGCTCGTTTCTTGTTAAAGTTCAAAGAAATACAAACAGAACCTGACTCATTTGTTACTGTTATTGGTAAGAACATTTTTTATTTTATTGGAATAGTAATAATACATTTTTACGAAATTTTTTAAAGCCCAAAGCAAGATGATTTATGTGGTTATTTAATATTTCGATATTATTTTTAAATGAAATTACAAGTATAAAACTTAATTAACTCAGTAATTAAAAGTAAAACACAAACAACATATTTGGAAAGTAATTTCATTATTAGTTTAACCAAAATTATTTTTAACGAACCCAATAGTTTTGTCATAATCACTATTTGTTATTTTAATACTGTTTTCCTGTTTTAAGACTTTTAACTCTTTGACAATAGTTATAAAAAAAAAAGAAATTAAACTAAAGTTTTTATATAGTTGATTAAAAATAGGTAACAGTTATTTAAACAAACTGTTTTTAACTTGCACCGTTAACTTTTGGACATTTTGAGTTGTTGTAATTATTGTTGTTTTTATAATATTATGAAAATCTTATTTGCACAGCAATACATCTGTGAGATAAGTCGTCGCAAATTAGTTCATCAACATCTATTATTTTTTGTTAATAATTCAACAAAATTTTCGTTTTCTGTTTTCAAGCGCACAAAATTCAAATGTAACGGTTTTATTAATCCATCTTTCTTAGAATTTGTTTTGCAAACAGTTATAGCAATTGCATTAGTAAGTCAAAATCATTTCCTATATAGTCCCCTTTGATTTGAGAAGCGGAAACCATTATAAAAGTGAAGGTTAATTTATCGGTAGAATTCAAAAGGTAATCATATACAGGGTGTTCTATTAAGAGAAAAATAACTTTTGATATGTCACTTCGTTTAGAAGCAACCTGCATGTTTTAAAATATAATCCTTATTGACCTACATAATACTATCGCAATAAAGTTAAAGTTAAAAATATATGCCGTTTTGGCATTACGTAATTTTGCAATTCCATATTAAAGCGCATGTTTTTTAAATTACCTAACAATTTTTCAGATATTCTAAAACCTGAATACATCGATTACTTAGTGCAAGCGGTAAAATTAGCAAGTGAATATTCAGAAACTGAGCGATCATTTAAAGCTGCATCACACGCCTTGCATCAAGGCAAAACGTTAAAAGATTTAATCGATATTGCCATATATTTAATATGCAAGAAAGACCCAATTATTATTGAGAATTCTTTGAAACACTCGTCGTATATTTTAGATCAATTAAAAATATTACGTAAGTTAATTGAGACTAATTGGGTTCGCGAAATAGGCAGTTTAGCTCTCAAAACTTTAAATACGCAAAAATCAAGAAATCGGTCAAAAAGATTGCTTCCTCTTACCGAAGACATAATGAAACTCAGAGAATATTGCTTATCAAAAGGCAAAAGTGCAGTTGAGGTACTAAACTCTTCTACCAACCCGAAGAGCTACGCAGTTCTAGTAGAAGTAACATTTATGTTGATTCTTCTTCATAATAGAAAACGAGTCGGAGATATACAGTATATTGAAACTGGCGACGTAAGCGAATCTTGTTGTATAGAACAAACCGACGAGGTATTTCACTCATTGAGTGAAACAGAAAAAATGTTAGCGAAATTTTACAAAAAAATACATACGATCGGAAAAGGATCAAAAGAAATATTAGTTCTAGTACCTCGCGATGTCCAAGAATTTGTAGACATTTTGCTAAAAGAAAGACACAAATACGTCAATTCCAAAATAAAGTATTTCTTCTCTATTCCCGGTAGCACTGACGAGTGGATTAATGGATGCTACGTACAAATTAAATACTCCAAGGAATGTGGCGCAAAACAGCCCAAATTAATTAGAAGCTGCAGACTTAGGAAACACATTGCAACAATGATGCAATTAATGGATCTAAGGTCTAACGAAATAGGACAAGTGGCATCATTTATGGGACACACCGAAAAAACTCAAAGAATTTTACAGATTGCCCAAAGACGTAATGATGATCGCGAAAGTATCTAAAATACTTTTAAAATTAGAGAAAGGAGAATTACTAGAATGTAAAAATAAAAAATTAGATGAAATTGTTATTAACCCGGCGTTAGTCGCTATATGAGGGTTTCGCTCACATTATTGAAATATTCCGCGTAACTTTTATTTTTCACAAAATAAACCGTAAATAATTCATCATATCCTCAAACAATCTTTCTGTTACAATATTATTGTTTAAATTTTATGATACACCCCACCCTAACGCCATAAGGGCCCATTCAAGCGGGACTTACAGGTAAGGCGGAGATTTGCTCACTTAGCGACTAATCGTGCAACAACTTGTTTTAACTCGTCGCTTACTGCACACGTCGCATAGTTGTTACGTTTATGTGTACATTGTGGAATATTACCATAGTTTTAATTTCTAAAAGTTTTTACATATTTTTAAAATATCGTTTAGTGTTTATTACAAACTATTGATAGTACATAAAGTGAACAAAATTTAGATTTACTCTATTCAACATGAATTCTCGTGGAAAAAGACTAGTAGAGCTTGCCCTTCTGAAAAAGAGCAGGAAAAACACAGAGGTAAGTTTTGTTATCAATTTATAATATCTGTTTATTTTTTGTTTCAAGTACTTAGATAAAAACCATGTGTAGTTTAGTTCCACAATGAAATTAAATCGTTTTTATTATTACCTATTGTTATTATAGATTCGGCAGCAGTTACACCTGAACTCCTAAATGAAAGCGAACGCTTAGATGATATCGAAAGTGAATGTCAAAGTGAATATAGTTCTCATAGGACGGATTCTGAACAATCTGGAGATTCCGATTTACCGGACATTCGTCCTAATGAATACGTTAGTGTCCAAGGTGTCCCAAAGTATATTGAAAAGACAAAGTAACCGAATGGTTGAAGCATATTCAGCTACCAGTCGGACGTACAAAGAAGCGTAATATTGTTACCATTTCACCGGGTGTCAAACCCATTGCCCGAAAAGCCAAATCTCCTATTGAATGTTGGGAACTATTTTTCCCTATAGAATCGCTTGAAGAAATTGTAAGATGCACTAACATTTATTTAGCCCGAATAAGAGAACGATATTCTCGCCAAAGGGACTGCATCGACACAACAGTAGACGAAATAAGAGCACTCATAGGACTTCTTTATATGGCTGGGGTAAAAAATCTAATCATGTAAATCTTGCAGAGCTTTGGACTGATGATGGAACAGCACCCGAGTGTTTTCGTGCTACACTTTCTATGCGTCGATTCTATTTGTTATTGAACGCATTGAGGTTTGATAATATTCTTGACAGGGAGCAAAGAAAAGCTATTGATAACTTAGCACCCATAAGGAAACAGTTTGACGATTTTGTGCAGCGGTGTCTGCAAAACTATGAAGTAGGAGAATACACAACAGTAGATGAGATGTTAGATTCATTTAGAGGCCGTTGCAAGTTCCGCCAGTATATCCCGAATAAACCGTCGAAATATGGCATAAAAATTTTTGCACTCGTTGATGCCAAAACTTTTTACTCTTCAAATCTGGAAATTTATGCTGGTAAACAGCCACCTGGACCCTATCAGCTAGACAACAGGGCGGCAAGTATTACAAAGAGGATGGTTTCACCTATATTGAATACTGGACGTAATGTAACTATGGACAATTACTTTACGTCTGTGCCATTAGCAAAAGACCTTCTAAGAAATTATCGAACAACTATTGTTGGAACTATTCGCAAGAATAAGCGTGAACTCCCTACAGAATTGATCAATATCAAAGAAAGATGTGCTAGGAGTAGTATGTTTACGCTCTCGGAAGAAATAATGCTAGTATCCTACGTTCCAAGGAAAGGAAAAAATGTACTGCTTATATCTACAATGCATGACGATGATGCAGTAGATATTGATACCGGAGATCAAGCTAAACCGGAGATTATAACATTCTACAACGTTACGAAAGGAGCTGTTGATGTTGTGGATGAAATGAAAGCGTCATATTCTGTGGCAAGAGTAAGCTGTAGGTGGCCTCTTACTGTATATTTTTCAATGATAAATATTGGGGGTGTAAACAGTTACATTATTTACAAAGCAAACAATGCTGGGCAAGAAGACTTTATCGATAAACGACGAATTTTTCTGAAAGATTTATCACTTTCTCTAATAAAGCCTCACCTTATTAATCGCTCTAAAATTACAAATCTACCATTGATACTCAGGACCTCAATAGCTAGAATAGCAGGCATTGAATTGACTACATCTCAAGCACGAGAGTCAGCACAAACTGGACTTTGTTCTGAAGAAAAAACAGGAAAACTAAAAAATCTGCAATTCCTGTCAACAACATATATGCATAGAACATACGACAACTAGCTGTCCTACATGTTTAATTCATACTGAAAACTAATAAATTTGTAATTTATAACATAATTAAATAATAATAAATAAGCTTAGGTACTAAAAACATTTCTATTAAAAAAAAATTTGCGTTAATAAATATAAATGAATTTGCAAAATTTTGAAATATCTTTCATGATTTTGAACCTACTTCTTTATGTGTGTCGACATTATATATCATGTGTAATACACGATAGTTAACATTTTACAAATTTCTACTTAAATAATTACAATTTGGCAGAATATATGAATGTGAGGGAATCCTCACGCGCGACTAAGCGCGTTACAATTGATGTAGCGACTAACGCCGGGTTAACACTGAAGAATATATTTCTAATTCGTCTTCAGGTGAAGAAGAAGAAGAAGAAGAAACAAATAAATTCGAGCAGTTTACTGTACCTCTTCCTACAAATGGTATGTTATTTATTATTGGTTAAATATTTTTTGTACTCGCTTACTGGGAAGTGAAATTTTATATAAGCGTATAGCCAATCAGGAACACTTACTTCCGCTCACTAGTGCCCGGAAAACGGACAAAAAGCACTGGTATATTTAGACTTTGAAACAATAATTGTACAATATAATTTTAATTTTGACTTGTGATAAACGCTTTTCACAGTACTTTTTAAAAAAAAAACACATGGAAAAAGTACAAAAAGCAATTTAAAGTAACTAAAATTTGACAGTCCACAGCACTCTTTTTTTCAGTTCCAATATCAGTAAATTGGTTAATTCTGTTTATTAACCTTCCGCAACTAACATACGGTCTCACAGACCAGTCGCCTTTTGTTTTTACGATTATTTCCAATCGCCTCACGATTTAGTTGTGCACCTGCATGTAGCTGCTTGTTTAGACAGTTATTAGTCAGTTTTAAATCGGTAGCCAAATACGTTATAAAATATCGTTTATATTAATAAATTCGGTCAGTGAGACCAAAGTTAGTTTTCTCGCTAGTTGTTGTTAAAGTAAAAAACTGTGTTAGGTATTTATTATCTCGCTCACTAGTGATAATTATTAACGTAAATTTCTTACTTTGTGCAATCCTATCAATATGAGTTACGAAGATGAACAGAAAAGGCTTCAACGTTTATGGGACGAGATTGGGGCCCTACCGGTAGAACTGTCCGATGAAAGTGATATAAGTTCAGAAGAAGACAATGTGGAAACTCTAACAAAAAATTCTGACACCGAACAAGACGTGTCAGATTTGGAAGACTTACATATGCAACCATTGCTTGCCAAAAAAATGCAAGAACCGTGTTTTATTGCAAAGGATGACACTAAATGGAAAAAACATTTGACCAAGCGTCCAAATGTCCGAACTAGAGCCATCAATATTGTGAATGTGCTTCCTGGAGTTAAAGGTATAGCCAAAGGGAAGAGAACACCAATCGAAATATGGAGCTTGTTTTTTACTGTAGAGATGCTCGAAAGAATTGTTACATATACAAATAAACATATTGTGATAAAACAATATTCGGGAAAATATAGAACAGCCAGACCAACAGATTTTGACGAAATTAGAGCTTTGCTAGGATTAATTTATATTTCAGGAGTAATAAAGAGTAATCATCAAAATGTGATCGATCTTTTAGAACTGACGGTATGGGAACCGAAATTTTCCGGTTGACAATGTCTTTAGAAAGGTTTAAGTTCTTGCTGCAAAGTATTCGTTTTGACGATAAAACAACAAGATCTGAAAGGCAAATATTTGATAAACTGTCAGCAATAAGAGAATTTTTGACGAATTCAATAGAAAATTGCCAAAGTACTTTTCTATGTCACAGTACGTAACTATTGATGAAATGTTGTTAGCTTTTAGAGGTCACTGTCGATTTAGAGTTTACATTCCTTCAAAACCTAATAAATATGGCATCAAAGTTTATTCTTTAGTTGACGCCAAGATGTTTTATACGTCTAAACTAGAAATATATGTTGGGAAGCAGCCAGATGGTCCATATAAAGCTGACACTTCTAATATATCCTTAGTACCTAGATTGTGTGAGCCTATTTGGAATTCGAAACGTAATGTGACCATGGATAACTTCTTTACCAGTACTAACTTAGCTGAAAAACTTCAAAGTGACCATAAGTTAACAATCATTGGAACCGTGAGGAAAAATAAACCCCAAATTCCATTAGAAATGAAGATTATTAGACCTGACAAGACTTCTATGTTTGCTTTTCAGGAGAGATGTACATTGGTGTCATATATACCAAGAAAAAATAAGAATGTATTTGTTATGTCAACTATGCACCATGATGCTGCGATCGATAGTGAAACAGGTAAACCTGAAATGATAATTGACTATAATAAAACCAAAGGTGGTGTAGATACCGTCGACAAATTATGCGCCTCATACAACTGTGCCAGAATAACGCGCCGTTGGCCAATGGTAATTTTTATGGTGCTATGAACGTTGGCGCAATAAACGCTTACGTAATATATGAGAATAACAACTTAGAAAAAAATTACCCCGAAGATTGTTTTAGAAAAGTTGGGACATCAGTTGGTTGAGGCTCACATAAAAACGGCTAAGTACTACTGGATTACCAAGAACAACAAAATTGCGAATTCAGGAAATTTATAATATACCAGACGAGAATCAAGCTCAGAATAGTAGTACATATGGCAGGTGCGCTTACTGTTCAAGTAAAAGAACAGGAAAACTAAATATAGTTGCCATTTATGTAAAAAATTCATGTGCTTGGAGCATCTAACGCCAACTTGCAAAGAGTGTTCATAATTTTTTTATCGGACTAACATATAGTAAACTCGTTTATTTTTCTTATTTTTGTTGTACCGTCACCTTAAAATAGTTAGTTGCTCTTGTTTCAACAATATGTATTTTTTGTATGTATGTAGTTTCTAAATCGTTAAACTTTACTCTGTAAGTTGTGTAATATGTTTTTAAATATTTAATAACATTGTAAATTGAATATTTGTTGTATTTCTGTCCTAAGGTAAATGTAAAAGTGTAAACTGTGCAATTTTCTCGTTCAAATATATCTTTCTTGATGCCGGTCTCACAGACCCAAGTTATCTTTCAAGTCTCACTGAGCTATGTTAGTTGCCAAAGGTTAAAGAAATTTTTGCTCGTTACAAAAAATATTGTACAAACCTCTTGCGGGAAGATTATTCTAGCATTCGCGCTATTATTATTCAATTGCACTCATGCAGGAAAATCTTCTTCCCGAACTTGGTTCGTAAATAACTACATTTATGTAATTGTTTTTTCAGAAAATGAGCAACGTCATGAAATTAGTGATGACGAAGAAAAAGTTCTTCTTCGAGCAGAGAAGAAGACCAAACCACCGAACAGGAGAAAGTTAAACAAAGAAAACAACCATGGACTACTGAGGAACTCAATTTAGTTAAAAAACATTTTTCGATCTTTCTGCAACCAAATGCGTCATATCCTAGTTCAAAGGAAATGAGGAATTTTCTTGAAAAATATTCATTCCATTCGAGAACTATTGCTCAACTTCGTAGCAAAATCCAACATTTAAAAAGAAGAAATGTATAAATTAACTTTTTTACTTTTTAAATTAATTACATTTAGTCTAATTATTAGAAGTAAATAGCATTCAAAATGAATTTAATGTATTTACCTTTAAGTTTAAAATTTTTATATTGCTTGCAATAAAATAATTTTAATAATCTTTACCGACTTTTTTGCTTTCAAAAAATAAAGATTGCTACTCCAGACCAACTTTTATAAAAATTGTTACTACGTTTATTATTATAATTCTAACGAACGTACATGTGTCGTTTTTTTAAAAAATGATATAATTATTAAAAAGTGGTTTAAAATACATTTCTTTTCGAATATAAAAGTAAATTTATCCGGAATAAAAAGAACGTTGCGCAATTCGTTAAGACAACTTAATAAATGTAAACAATTAAATGTAATGATTGAAATTAAAACGTTTCTAAGATACTAATGTCAAAACTTTTAAATGAAAAAAACAATAGTACATCGACAAGTAATAACATTAGCGGTAAAATATTGTTAAAAAATCACAGAAGCAGCAGTTGTTATCGAAATAATTATAAAACATCAAAATTTGTTCATTTATTAAAACTCTTATAGCAACGGAAATTTCACTGTTCATGTTGGTTCAGAACGTACATAAAATTTAGTCAATTAAATAATTTTTACGTTTTTTGAAAGTCATTTTTTTTATAGAAATCACAGGTTTACAATTTTTTATTGCAAGTATTGTTGTAGAACTAGGCTAAAGCTACCTCTTTTACTCTTGATAATTTTTTAAAATATTGCGTCATAAAAAGTTACGGGGCCTTAAAGGAATTTTGTTATTTTCTTTTCACAAGGTTTTATTCGGAACCTAATGATAGTAGAGCTACGAAAATTCGTAGCCGTAGAGATCTTGACATTTGCCAACTTTTATTACTCTTAAAAGAATTAAAATTTCAATTATTAAAAAAGTTATGGAGATTATTAGTTTTTGTTTAAAAATTTTTTGGTCGCCATATTGTTCCGTAGCGTTATCGATTACTACGAAACTATATGTTAAAAAATATAAATTTTAAACTTAAGTAGACAAAAGTAGGACCAACACTTTTTGTTTGACAAAATTTTAATATCTGTTTTACAAAATGTCGTAGCGTAGATCTAAACTCTGAGCTACGAAATCGAAATAAACAAATTTTTTAGAACTACGAAAATTTGTAGTGGTATAGAACTAGGTCGAATTAAACTTTTTTATTTTTAGTAATTTTTAAATATCTTTCTTAGTTTCGGCGCTGCGAGTCGTCAAAAACGTGCTACGAAAAAAATTTTTAAAAGAAGTTTTTCGTAGAAAATTATGTAAAAAATTTAAAAAAATTAGGAGTGATAAAACTCAAAGCTTACAAACTTTTTAATAACTTGAAAAATCTTTGTATCTTTATTCTGTAAAGTGCTACGGAGACCTGAACGTAATGCTACGAAATTTACATTTTTGTGATCGTAGAGCTATGAAATTTGGTAGCAAGGTAGATAAAGATCGGGGCAAACTTTTTTGTATCTTTACATTATTTCATATCTGTTTTTGTAACTGAGATAATGTTTGTCAAACAAAGACCTACGACATTTTTCTTCAAGGTCATGTTTTTTATAGATACCATTATATTATCGTGACCAAATTTGGAGTATAAGTAAAACTAATTAAATCCATTATTTTAGAGTTCTTATAAATTTTCGATATCTTCCTTCGAAACAATGTTACGTAGACCTCTGCAAAATTCTACGAAAAAAAAATTTGTTTGAAGATAAACTTACAAAGTTTAACAAGCACATAGAAAATAATCAGGTTTAACTTTTTTGTATCTTGAAAATTTTTCGTATCGTTTTTCGTAGAAGAGATATCGATTATCGAAGTTGATGCTACGAAATTGAAACTTCGGAGCCTTTTTCCTAATCATAGACTAAAGTGAGAACAACCAAAATTGGAGTACAAATAAATCTTATTTAGTAGATCGTTTTTTGTAAGATAAATATTTTCCGTATCTAATATCAAAAAACTGCTACGGAGACCTAAGCGATATACTGCGAAACAAAACAATTTTTATTACTACAGCTACGAAATTTGACAGACATATAGATAATTATTAAATTTAACTTTTTTCTATCTTGAAAATTTTTTGTATCGTTTTTCGTAAAAGAGATATCGTTTATCGAAGTTGATGCTACGAAATTGAAACTTTGGAGCCCTTTTTCCTAATGATAGACTAAAGTGAGAACAACCAAAATTGTAGGATAAATAAATCTTAATTAGTAAATTGTTTTTTGTAAGATAAATATTTTCCGTATCTAATATCAAAAAACTGCTACGGAGACCTAAGCGATATACTGCGAAACAAAACAATTTTTATTACTACAGCTACGAAATTTGACAGACATATAGATAATTATTAAATTTAACTTTTTTCTATCTTGAAAATTTTTGTATCGTTTTTCGTAGAAGAGATATCGTTTATCGAAGTTGATGCTACGAAATTGAAACTTCGGAGCCCTTTTTCCTAATGATAGACTAAAGTGAGAACAACCAAAATTGTAGGATATCTTAATTAGTAGATTGTTTTTTGTAAGATAAATATTTTCCGTATCTAATATCAAAAAACTGCTACGGAGACCTAAGCGATATACTGCGAAACAAAACAATTTTTATTACTACAGCTACGAAATTTGACAGACATATAGATAATTATTAAATTTAACTTTTTTCTATCTTGAAAATTTTTCGTATCGTTTTTCGTAGAAGAGATATCGTTTATCGAAGTTGATGCTACGAAATTGAAACTTCGGAGCCCTTTTTCCTAATGATAGACTAAAGTGAGAACAACCAAAATTGTAGGATAAATAAATCTTAATTAGTAGATTGTTTTTGTAAGATAAATATTTTCCGTATCTAATATCAAAAAACTGCTACGGAGACCTAAGCGATATACTGCGAAACAAAAAATTTTATTACTACAGCTACGAAATTTGACAGACATATAGATAATTATTAAATTTAACTTTTTTCTATCTTGAAAATTTTTTGTATCGTTTTTCGTAGAAGAGATATCGTTTATCGAAGTTGATGCTACGAAATTGAAACTTCGGAGCCCTTTTTCCTAATGATAGACTAAAGTGAGAACAACCAAAATTGTAGGATAAATAAATCTTAATTAGTAGATTGTTTTTCGTAAGATAAATATTTTCCGTATCTAATATCAAAAAACTGCTACGGAGACCTAAGCGATATACTACGAAACATAACAATTTTTATTACTACAGCTACGAAATTTGACAGACATATATATATAATAATTAAATTTAACTTTTTTTTAACTAGAAAGTTTTTCGTATCGTTTTTCGTAGAATATAGATTATCGAAGTTGATGCTACGTAATTGAAACTTTGGAGCCTTTTTCCTAATGATCGACTAAAGTGAGAACAACCAAAATAAATAAATCTTATTTGTTACATTGTTTTTGGTAAAGTATAGATTTTTCGTAACTGTACTATGTTACGTGTAATGATATAACCTAACTTTTAAATTATGATACATTCTAAAATAATGATCAAACGTTAAAATAAAAGATATTGTTGTTATAGATTATTGTATTGTTTTCTAAATATAATAATTATTATCTAAAACGAGATCTAAAATATATTAATAGTCACAAATAACTATATTAAAAATTTTATTAAAAATTCATCGAAAACTTTGATAAGAGAAAATAATTAAAAGAAGATTTAAAATAAAAACAAATTTTATTTGAATTATAAACATTTAATAATAATAACAATAATAATATGATGTATTTAGAAAATAATATAATATAAATTTATGTTGGTAATGCGAATGAAATTTTTAGTAATAAAATTCATGTTGGTAACGTGGAAAAGTAACTAGCATCCTTCATTCTCATTTGTTTTTCCTGTGTGAGCTACAACGTAAAATTTGAATAAAATTTTATTCGTTAAAATGCAAGAAGCAAAGAGAATTAAAACTTCACGTTGTGATTATGTGAAAGTGCATATTCCGAAGTATGAAAAATGTTAGTTGATGTAGCTATAGCTAAAAGACAATGCGACAAAGAAGTTAGTGTAATGATAAGCAATGAAGAGAAGATAATGGTGGATAACAAAATGGCCGATAATAAAGAAGGTAATTAAAAAAATATTTTATACATTTTTTAATTTAATTTTGAAATTTGTAGTTTGGGTTTATATATCGAACGAGGAAAGGAATGTTGTCGATAATTTTATGTGGTTGAATACAGCTGAGACCAGTTCCAACAATAATATAGTTCGGGTTTATATATCGAACAAGGAAAGGAATGCTGTCGATAATTTTATGTCATTGAATATAGCCGAGACCAGTCGCAATGAAAATGGTAACGATTATAGTAATCATTAATGTTGAATGGTTTAAGTAACTTTTTATATTGTAGTTGAATTAATTGAAGAAAATGCAATACCACCAATCGTTGAAACTAGAGTTAACCTAGATAGAAGTGGAAGGATGCCATCGTACGTTAAACCAAATAACGTTAGTTGGTATTCGAGAATTAATGGTAACGATTTTTGGCTGTGGATCCCCCCTGAAGGAATGCCATTACCTGAAGCAAGGGTTTATGGTATTAATAATTTTGTGATTGGTACCGATGAAGATCAAATAAGAAGAAACAACAGATTGCGTACAGAAAAAGTACTTATGTAAGCGTTTCAATGTTTTTATTAATACAATTGATTAACTATATTTAAAAATAGTGAACAAAATATGAGATTCGTTTATCAATTGCGTGTTCAATATGAATCGAATTTCATTGAAGATTTTCCTACACCTGCAGAAGTAAACGTGCCTCAACAACCCCCAACATCACCTGTTATATTAAGCGTGCCTATGAACGAAGAAGGTAAAAATAGTTGTTACAGCAGTTGTTCATCGTCCAAATAATGAAGTTGTTGAAATATTACCTACAAGACCGTTTAGAGACCAACGAGGTAGTGCCAGAACACAAGGAAGATTGTACGTTAAACCTGACGATATTCCTTGGTATTCGGTCATTGATAATCAACGTACATGGATATGGATACCGGCAGAAGGAATGGTTTTATCCAATATTAGAATATATGGATTGAACAATTTTGTTATTGGGATCGACGAAGTTAAAAAGAATAGAAAAAACAGACTGGATAGAGAGAGAAAGATACTGTACGTATAATTACATTACATTTAATATTTTAAGTAACTTTAAAACTTTTAAAGAGCGAGACATCTACAACACGTAGCCAATCTACGTAACCAATTTGGTCGAGTTCCTGGGGCTGTTGCACCTGAAGCGCACGATGAAATCGTTTTACCAGACAATGTGGTCGCAAGAGAAATAGAAGTTGCACCGTTTTCAGTAGGATTAATGTCGAGAAATTGTGAACATTGTGAAGCGAAACAGTTTGAACATTGGACGTACAATTGCTGCGAACGTGGTCAAGTTCAGTTAGCGCCAGTATCGTTTGATCAAGAATTAAACGACAATTTAACTGGAAACGACGAAGCGAATTTGTTGTTCTTCGATGATATTCGAAAACTTAATTATTCGGTGCAATTCGTGGTGCAGGCTACAACTTTTAAAACGCCACAATCTGGATACTACAGTTTACAAGGAGAAGGTAAATAATACATATTTATTTATAAAGTGAAAATATTTATAAAATCGTAGGTTTACTGTTACATCGTATACCTGCGATATTTCCGGAAGAGCAAGTAGATTTCACCACAATAACAGGACCGCCGGTGTTTATGCTCGACGCGGAAAATTTATCAAGATACCAGGAACGTCGTTGTCAAAACTTTAACATTAGACCGGACGTGATGAGAACGGCTTTCGAAATTGTAGAAAGAAACAGTCCTTATCCAGCGATATATCGAACTGCGAACGAGATTTATCAGGAACAACGGCAAGAAGAAGATGTCGAACCGAAAGTGACGGTATACTTCGCGAACGATGAACGTATAAGGACCATTCGAGAAAAAAGTAAGTTAACTCTTGCTTTTTCTGATATTAGCATGAATCGTTTACTTGTAGATTCCGAAAGCCAAGCCAGCCAATTAACGATATAGTGCTTTTCAATGCCGAAGATATTAAAATACTTAATTATTCCATCGAAGTTTATTACTGCAACTGACAATTATTGTTGTATAACATATTAATCTACTTTATATTATATTGCACAAGAAATACATATATAAACTACATTTATTATTCTTTAATAAGTAACCTTATGTTACCGTGTCAACGTTCTTTCATACCGCATCGAATGTTCGTGCTATCCAGGGCTGCAGTTTGTTGAAACAATAATTTCGTTAATGGCAGAAATCGCACTCATCACTACAACTCGTGAGGCAAGCAGAATCTGTCTCCCTTTGTGTATGCTATCATATGTACATAGTCTTCAAACAACGGCTGAACAAAGAGAGGGCTTTTTTAAGAACTTTAACACAGCAGGTAGGGGTGGTTTCGTTGCTTACAACCAAGCAGCCACAATGCCTTGGAAGATACAGGGAGACGCACCATCCGAGATGTTTTTCAAATCATTTTTCATTCAATTTTTGAAACCTACACAGAGGATCTATCAATATTATCAGAGATAACCAATATAGGAAGATGGTACAATAGGGAAGAACTGGGAAAGGCTTTTCAGAAAATGACAATTGCAGTAAATCTAATAGTATCGTCATCGCCGAAATAATCGAAACCATCAGTAAACCCTTTAACAGAGTATATAATACTTAGTAGCTTCACGGGTTCAATTTTCAAAATACAACACTAATTGTACATTTAATATTACATTAATGAATTGATATGAAAATTAATTATTATTTTTTGATTAAATGAAAATTAAATGGTTGCGTTTCCATAACAACAGTCCGGCGACAAGAAAAGGAAAAGTAAAATCTGCTCCTGGAGAAAATGTCAAAATTTGTCATCTGGTAATGAGTCGATTAATGACCTATTTTTTTAACGTTTGAAGAAAAAAGATTTCTTTACCGAAAATTTAAACTTTTTTACGGGTCATGATCGTGACTGTTTATTAATACTATAGTGATTACAGAGATTGTTGAATCCGTGTATTCATTACAAAAAATTCTTACAATTTAATTTTATGTAAAGATTCGATCGAAACTTTACTTTTGCTAATTTGTTGCACAAAAATTTTGTATGTCACATAAATAAGTATTCTGCTCGGTCTTAATAGACATATTTTTGCAATATGTTTATTTTTATTTTTTAACAAAAGTTTTCTGGTTAACAGATGTAAATTGCTTTTCATACTAATACTTACTTTACTTATACTAAATCATTTTAGAACCGATATTTTTGTCTATTATTTTTTTTTATCTAATTTGAATGTATCATACACATGCAAAAGGAGGATAGATGTATAACTACGCTTTTTTTGTTTCACATTTTGTAAGTGCCCTTTTAACATATTTATCAATGAAAAAGAAAAAACTAATCTCATTTTAATAAAATTAACTGAAAAAATGGTCATACTAAAATTGAAATTAAATAACATAAGCTAAAACCTGTTCTTTTGAACTATAAATTCAAATTCAGTGTAAAAATTTAAATTTTAACAAGATAAAGAAATGCCCAATACAAAAGTTTTAAATGTGCTAAATACAAAACTTTTAAAAATGTTATCCTCTATTGTTTACTATTATGCCACAATTACCTATACCTGAAAAACTTGTTCGCCATGTGGCAGTGCCCGTTCCCGCCCACAATCATATATGGTGCTGAAACGTATATATAACTTTATCCATATATTGGTGCTAGAACTACCGCTTATGTTAAAAATTGTGGGTTCCAGATCGTCAGAATAAGTTTTGGTGCATGATCGTCGAATTTCGAGTATATATATATATATATATATATATATATATATATATATATATATACAGGGTGGTCCAATCTATACGACACGGTCTCTCAAATGAGAACGCATCTATATGTTGCGGCGATTTTTGTACATGTATGCAGAGTCTTTTTGGGCATGATTTAAAAATATTTTTTAATATACAGGGTTTGTCAAAAAAGTTAAATGCCAAATTTGCCATTTTTAAATGGAACACCCTGTATTTGAGAACGAATTTGGATTGTAGAGCTGAAATAAAGGTAAGTTGATGTTACATGCCCTATACCTATCTCAAATAATTTTTGAGATATTTAAAAATTATAAAATTACAACATAAATTTGAAAAAATTATTAAACTAAAGTGCTTTATGTGACGTATGAATCTTTATGCCTTATCATAGTAGTAGTGCCTTCGGTAATAAATGAAAACAATAATGTGCTAAAAAGTTATACAGGGTAGTAAAAAATTGAATTAAATTATAGTCAAATTGAAAGGTGATAAACTCTTTTATTTTAAATGGAACACCCTATATCTGACATCACGAAACAATAGGCTTTTCGAATACCTATCGAACAGTATTAGGGTGTCCCATACCTAACTCAAATAGTTTCTGAGTTATTCGAGTTTATGTTGAAAGTTAATGTTAATTCCATTTAACAAGATTTAATTTTAGTGAAGGTGGCTGTGGCTGATGAATGAAAGGCATAGCGATTGTTTTGTTTGTTTATTAACTACCATTAATCTGTCAAAATATTTTAAAATCCTCGTTTATTAAGAAGTATTGAATTTAAAATGAAAACTTATAGTAAACAAGAAAGAATTGACATGATTTTTGTCCTCGGGGAGTGTGACCGGAATTGTTTATTAGCCTCGAGAGTTTACGCTCAAAATATCCGACACGTAATCATCCTAACCAAAATGTTTTCCAAAGACTGTTAGAAGTTTTTCTACAGGATGGATCCGTAAGTTATAAAAAGTAAAAGGCACAAAGTACGTAACTGGCAACGAAGAAAATCAGTTCTCAGTAATTGGATCCGTAATTGAAAATCCACACACGAGCCAGCGAAAAATTCATTTAGAAACCGGAATCAGTAAAACCAGCGTACAGCGCATTTTAAAGAACCATAACTTGCATCCATACCGTGCAGCTGCATCAAGAGCTTTTGGAAATAGATTTTGGTCGAAGAGTTGATTTTTGTTTGTGGGCGCTAGATAAAGCAGGGGAAGATGAAAATTTCTTTGATTACGTTTTGTTCTCAGATGAATGTACTTTCCACAACAACGGCTTCGTCAACAGGCATAATTTTCACTACTATTGTGATCAAAATCCCCATTTTTAAGAACACTTAACCACCAGCATAGGTGGTCTCTTAATGTATGGGGAGGAATCCTCGGAGGGCGTATGGTGGGACCATTCTTTTTGAAGGCCATTTAGATGGACAAAAATTTAACAGATTTCTCACAGAAAATTTACTCGACCTTTTGCTAGATGTTCCACTAAATATTTTACAACGTATGTGGTTTCAACTAGATGGTGCTCCAGCACATTTTCATCATAACGTGCGGTTCAATTTAAACCAAATGTTTCCGGATAGATGGATTGGAAGAGGAGGACCCCAAAATTGGCCGGCCAGATCTCCTGACTTGACATGTGCCGATTTTTTTGTGGGGATATGTCAAGAACATTGTCTACAATAATCCACCTACAACACCAAATGATATGGAAGAAAGAATCCGCGGTGCTTTTGCGAGCATTACACCGCAAATGCTGGAGAATGTTAAAGAATCATTCAAAAAACGTGTTCAGTTAGGTATTGAGACAAATGGTCGCTGTTTTGAACATTTAATTTAATGTTAAGTAATTTTTTCAATATTGTTTAGTTCGCTTTGTTTTTACGTTAATATTTTGCTTTGTTACATTTTTACGTTACATCTTATCTTTTGTAGTTAATAAACAATCGCTATGCCTTTCATTCATCAGCCACAGCCACCTTCACTAAAATTAAATCTTGTTAAATGGAATTAACATTAACTTTCAACATAAACTCGAATAACTCAGAAACTATTTGAGTTAGGTATAGGACACCCTAATACTGTTCGATAGGTATTCGAAAAGCCTATTGTTTCGTGATGTCAGATATAGGGTGTTCCATTTAAAATAAAAGAGTTTATCACCTTTCAATTTGACTATAATTTAATTCAATTTTTTACTACCCTGTATAACTTTTTTAGCACGTTATTGTTTTCATTTATTACCGAAGGCACTACTACTATGATAAGGCATAAAGATTCATACGTCACATAAAGCACTTTAGTTTAATAATTTTTCAAATTTATGTTGTAATTTTATAATTTTTTAAATATCTCAAAAATTATTTGAGATAGGTATAGGGCATGTAACATCAACTTACCTTTATTTCAGCTCTACAATCCAAATTCGTTCTCAAATACAGGGTGTTCCATTTAAAAATGGCAACTTTGGCATTTAACTTTTTTTTGACAAACCCTGTATATTAAAAAATATTTTTAAATCATGCCCAAAAAGACTCTGCATACATGTACAAAAAATCGCCGCAACATATTGATGCGTTCTCATTTGAGAGACCGTGTCGTATAGATTGGACCACCCTGTATATATATACAGGGTCCGGCAAAAAAACCTCCCCGGTTTGAGTAGGTCACCGCGTGAGTTGTAGTGGGGGTAGAGATCGGGAGGGGGTATTGTTCCGTAGCGGCGCACGTGCCATTTTCAGCGTTCGCCATGGCTTGGCTCGGTGAGCATCGGTCGTTTGTTGTGGAGGAGTTTATAAAAAATGGCGGTTCTGTGATTTCTACTCAACGAGCGTTTCGGATTCGATTCGAACTTGGCCGACGTGATAGTGTTCCTGATGCGAAAACGATTAGACTGTGGGTGTCAAACTTTAGACAAACAGGGTCAGCAGTTAAAGAAAACCAACTGGCCGACCTCGTACTGCAATAACACCGGAGAATGTGGCGCGAGTGAGAACATCCATCCAACAGTCTCCAAAGCGTTCAGCGGTTAAACATGCAGCTGCCCTGGGATTGTCAGAAAGGAGTGTAAGGAGAATTCTGCATAAAGAACTTCATCTGCATCCCTACAAAATAATGGTTGCACAAAGGTTGTCTGAAGAAGATTATGCAACTCGCACGGCTGCATGTGATGACATTTTGCAAAACATTCCCCAGATGCTGTCTTCATTTCTTCTGATGAAGCCCACTTCCACTTATGTGGAACTGTTAACAAACAGAATTCACGCTACTGGGCTACAGAAAATCCTAGGGAACTGCACCAACAACCACTACACAGCCCAAAAGTCACAGTTTGGTGCGCAGTTGCGGAATTTGGTGTGTGGGGACCGTACTTTTTGAAGAAGATGGACAAACAGTAACGGTCAATACCGATCGCTATTGTCACATGATAGAGACATTTCTCCGACCCAAGATAAACCAGTTTGTTTTAGACCATCAGGAAGAAGAAGTTTGGTTCCAACAGGACGGAGCCACAGCTCACACTGCTCGGCGGTCCATGGAAATGTTAAGAGAGTTGTTTCCTGGACGTCTTGTTTCTTTAAGAGGAGACATTTCCTGGCCCCAAGGTCACCCGACTTATCACCTTGTGATTTCTTTCTGTGGGGGTACCTAAAGGCTGAAGTGTACAAACATCGTCCCAGAACTCTGCAAGAACTAAAAGATGCCATTAGGCAGGAAGTGGCAGCCATTCCAAGGGAAGTTACACGAAGAACTATGGACAACTTCAGGGAAAGACTTCGTGAATGTCTTAACAATGGGGACATCATTTATCAGACATAATTTTCAAAACCAAGTAAAGTGTACTAAGTGATGTAAAATGGCATCATATAGGCTATTCACAAATATAACTAATTGTTCTATATGTTTCTTATTCTTTTTGCAAATGCCTATTGAAATCAGGGAGGTTTTTTTGCCGGACCCTGTATATTAGCAACTTTGCCGACAGGTATGTAAAGCAGTTTCCTGTCGGCAAAGTTGCTAACATTTTCGTACGTGAACGCTTTCACGAGTCGACACTAGATGTCGAAAAACTTATCATTGAAATATACAGGGTGCCCATAATCTATCTCATAACATGGGTAACTTTCTTAATATGCAAAATAGGTAATCGGTTAAATTAGGAAAGTTGGGCAGAATTACAAGCAAAATGTTAAACTTTTTTCAAATTTGACATGTCTTCAACTTTTTGAAATTTTGTGAAAAACTGAAAACAGTCGGTTTTTTTAATGTTGTCCTGTTCCACTACTACTTACTTTAGAACTGAACTAAAAATGACATCTTATACATATTTTTACGTAGAATTCGATAAAATTACTCAAAATGTCATAACCCTCTTGATTTTCGAGATATAACACAAACTTACATTTTTTAAATGACAATCATAGTTGGCTGTGATCTTATTAAATAGCTTTTGTTTTGCGATTTCATTGATATAAGGTTCGATATACTTTACTCTTGTATTTCTATTTAAATGCCCAAAATTGTGTTGTTGATACCATTAAGGAACAAAATGATTTACAAGTTAGTTAAACTTGAAACAAAAATTTATATTGACAATATAATACCACAAGTAGGTACTATTAATGGTTTGTAATTATGTTCTATTTCAATAATGTACAAAAGACATAAAAGTTCATATTAAATGTTCGAAATGGCCCCCGTTAACCAATATGCACATTTGACATCTTCTAACCACTCTCTATGCACTTTTTCCAAACTGCGAGGACGAATTCTTCTAATAATCAACCTAATTCTATCTTTTAATTCTTCTACATTATTGGGTTTTTTCTTTGTACACCCTGTCTTTAACGGTTCCCCACAAGAAAAATCGAGAGGTGTGATATCAGGTGTTCTTGCCGGCCAATTAATAGGACCTGAATTACCGATCCAGCTCGGAAAACGTTCGAAAGATATTCAGAAACAGCTCTAAAATTATGAGCAGGAGCACCATCATGTTGGAAATGAGTAAGATTTTGTACCACATTTAATGGCAGTTCATCTAACATGTCTTCCAAGTCATTTTGAAGAAATTCTAAATATCGCCTTCCATTTAAATGGTAATTGTAAAAGAACGGACCAATTATTCTGCTACCGAGGATGCCACACCACACATTTATTGAAAAAATATGTTGATCTCGTCTCTCAACAGTAACATGAGGGTTGTTCTCAGACCAATAGTTATTATTATGTCTATTAAATACACCGTTATTGGTAAATTTTGCCTCGTCAGTAAATAAAATTCTGCGCGAGAAATATGGATCGTTGTCAGTTTCTCTTAAAACCATCGAGCGTAATTTAATCTTCTCTCTGAGTCGGCTGGATACAAGGTGTTGCCGATATGAAATTTATACGGCTTGAATCGATTTTGTTTTAAAATTAAACGAGCTTTTTCTGTAGAAGTACCACACTCACTTGCAATTTCACGGGTAGATGTTTTGGTTTATAATTTACATATGCCAAAACTCTTTCTTCGTCTTCTTGATTAAACTTTTGCTTAGCTTTTGGTTTCATAAATGATCCGTATAGTTTTAAATTATTTTCCAGTTTGGAAAAAAGTCTTTTATCTGGTTGTCTTCTTTCCATATATCTTTGCAAATACATTTCACTGGCTTCATTACTATTTCTGTTGCTAGCATAATAACAAAAAGCATGTCGTTTCTCTCTTCATTTGAATACATTGTTTATTTTGAGAATTTTATGTTTTAAAATAAATCACCGTGAATAATACAACTTACTTATGTAAATCAAATTATTTAGTTGACGACACAGGCTTTTGTTTCAACAGGTTTTTGTTTGAAGCATTTGTTTCCATAGCCTGCCTGTGTATTATTTTGCAGCTTAATTGTATCAATAAACTACTTTTAGCATTTACAAAAAAAATGTAAGAGTAAAGTATATCGAACCTTATATCAATGAAATCGCAAAAACAAAAGCTATTTAATAAGATCACAGCCAACTATGATTGTCATTTAAAAAAATGTAAGTTTGTGTTATATCTCGAAAATCAAGAGGGTTATGACATTTTGAGTAATTTTATCGAATTCTACGTAAAAATATGTATAAGATGTCATTTTAGTTCAGTTCTAAAGTAAGTAGTAGTGGAACAGGACAACATTAAAAAATCGACTGTTTTCAGTTTTTCACAAAATTTCAAAAAGTTGAAGACATATGTCAAATTTGAAAAAAGTTTAACATTTTGCTTGTAATTCTGCCCAACTTTCCTAATTTAACCGATTACCTATTTTGCATATTAAGAAAGTTACCCATGTTATGAGATAGATTATGGGCACCCTGTATATATATATATATATATATATATATATATTTGACATAAGCTAGCAAGATTATTATTCATATCTACCATCAGACAGTAAAACATGAACGGGTACAAAAACGAAATACCAAAAAGGTAATTGAAAAATTTAACTAACTGGTTAGTATTAATTCTGTTATCTTAAATTACAGATATGGTGCAGTGCAGGGTAGATCCTTGTCACGTAATGCTGCGGCATCGATTGTCATTGCATATGTGGAAGTGCCATCCTGTAGAGGTCGAGAGAGATCGAAATGAAAAAATGCAAGAAAAACTAAAACAATGGGAGCAATATGAAAAAGTTAAATCGGCTCCCATTCCTTCTATCGCCTTCCACCGTGATGACCTTTCACAGGTTTTTGAATGTTGGGATGAAGATGATAATCCATCATATACCGCAGCCGGGGAAAGGGGTTCGTCAAAATAGAAAAAAATGAATTATTTTATAAAAATTTTAAAATGTATAAAACAAAAATAAAAAATTACACTTTATTTTAATTACTATTTAATACCCGTTATGCTTTATTTTATTTTAAAAAATAAAATAAAATAAAATTGAACAAATTTTTAACTATTAAAAATTAAAAAGATTAAAAATTAATATTTTCATTTCATTTAATAGACTTCTCGGTTTCACAAAGTTTGACTACTTATTAACTTTTAATCATAAACAAGTCAGGACAAACGTTTTTTTTTTCTAGAGATTACTCAGAAGAACATTAATTAAAAATATAAAAAAAGGAACAGCGTTATGTCGACGAGCTGGTCCAGTTGTTTCATAGAATTAGTAGTTTCATTTAAAAATTAAATTAAATACGTTTGAATACGATTCATTATTGTAACTATTTTTCTAGCAAGCGAATAAACGATTTATGATTATATTTAACTAAATAAATCTTATTTAATCTAGGTAAAATTATAAAACATAGAGGGTATGTCCGATAGAAATATATTTTATTCAACCTGTTGTAAATTTTCAGCTTTGAACTAATTTAGAAAAAACTTGTCTTATACTCTGACACAGTTTATTATTATAAACTTTTTAAAAATAATTTACATATAATTATAAAGTTATTTGAATTTAACCCTGAAGTGTTAAAGTTTTTTTAATCAAGTGTAAATTTAAAAGTATATGTTAAATACGTGGTGGTATATCAAACGTTAATGGTTCGAACCTCAGTATGTTAAAGTTTTTTTTAATCAAGTGTAAATTCAAAAGTAGGTTTTAACTTAATAAAATACAATCTTTTTTATATAATTCTTGACGTTACTACTTAGTTATAAGTAGTTCATCTTATTCTCTACACATAATTAATTATTCGATTTTGTTTTTTCTTTCATAAAAATAAGTTATTACAATATTAAATATTAATGGTAATTACCATGACGTCAACAATAAATAAACACTGTCCAGCGTGTTTGTTTAAACTTACCTATTATTGTATCTAATTTTATTGAAAAACAAACGTAAATAAATTTGAAATTAAATTTGTAATTAAATTTGTTAAATAAAATTACCTCTAGCCATATGGTCGGGTTTTGGATGGTGTCCATATCTTTAAATTTAAAAAACCATGGTCCTACCCAAAACTTATTAATAGATTTAAAGACATGTAAATTGTATAATTAAAAATACGGTTTATTATTATAAATCTTTTAAAATAATCTAGTTATAATTCTAATATTTGAGCCAACGCTAAAAATGTGAATAAAGTTTGAATTTGTCAAAAAGAATAATAAGAAAAATTTTTGGTCTTAAACAAACTGCTTCTTGCAGAAAATACTTTATTATCGGTAGAACATTCCAGTTTAACTTTGTTCAAGCAGTTACCAGATTCAATAAAGAATGAAACAGATAAAACATTTTCCAAAGGAATCAGCCAAAGGTTACTGTTTGACAGCATTTGACTTAACCGCAGATCTCACTGCAAATATGAATTTCCATTGGGAAAAAGTAATATTTAATAAGTTAAATTTTTTGGTTTTAAGACTTGTTTCAGTTGTTTACAGTGTTAAAATTGAACGAACACATACGTTTGTTTGTGTTCTTATTAAGTGCCATTTTCATTTAAGTTCTGGTTTAAAATAAAATAAATTACTTATTACGTAACACTTTAGATTCCGCCAACTTCTTAATAGATTTAAAGATATGCAAATTGTATAATTAAAAACGTAATGATGAAGTTAAACATTGTCCAGTTGTTTCATAGAATTAGTAGTTTCATTTAAAAATTAAATTAAATACGTTTGAATACGATTCATTATTGTAACTATTTTTCTAGCAAGCGAATAAACGATTTATGATTATATTTAACTAAATAAATCTTTTTAATCTAAATTAAATTATTAGAAAAAAGCATCTCATTCGTTAAAGAATTTTTTATGATTGTCTGGTTTATTTGATTCTCTAGAACTATGAATCAGGTTTTTTATTTAAACGTTATAACAGATGTGATTATGAATATTTTTTAAAATAAAGTTTTTTTTTTACAATTTCCACATTCAAAATACATGTTTGCTTATAACATCTTAATGACGAACCGTTAAACACTACAATTATCATAAACAAGTCAAGACAAGCGGTTTTTTTTTTCTAGGAGATTACTCAGAAGAATATTGTAAAGCATTAATTAAGAAATATGAAAAGGAACATTTTCCTCATTAGGAAGTTATTTAACACCATTTTTAAAAAATACGTCCTCTCACCTCATTAGGAATTAAAAATTTTAAAAGGTGTGGGTTAGAAAAAGAGAGGCTAATTATATATATATATATATATTTGACATAAGCTAGCAAGATTATTATTCATATCTACCATCAGACAGTAAAACATGAACGGGTACAAAAACGAGATACCAAAAGGTAATTGAAAAATTTAACTAACTGGTTAGTATTAATTATGTTATCTTAAATTACAGATATGGTGCAGTGCAGGGTAGATCCTTGTCACGTAATGCTGCGGCATCGATTGTCATTGCATATGTGGAAGTGCCATCCTGTAGAGGTCGAGAGAGATCGAAATGAAAAAATGCAAGAAAACTAAAACAATGGGAGCAATATGAAAAGTTAAATCGGCTCCCAAATGTATAAAACAAAATAAAAATTACACTTTTATTTTAATTTTCTATTTAATACCCATTATGCTTTATTTTATATTAAAAATAAAATAAAATAAAATTGAACAAATTTTTAACTATTAAAAATTAAAAAGATTAAAAATTAATATTTTCATTTCATTTAATAGACTTCTCGGTTTCACAAAGTTTGACTACTTATTAACTTTTAATCATAAACAAGTCAGGACAAACGTTTTTTTTTTCTAGAGATTACTCAGAAGAACATTAACTAAAAATATAAAAAAGGAACAACGTTACGTCGAGCTGGTCCAGTTGTTTCATAGAATTAGTAGTTTCATTTAAAAATTAAATTAAATACGTTTGAATACGATTCATTACTGTAACTATTTTTCTAGCAAGCGAATAAACGATTTATGATTATATTTAACTAAATAAATCTTATTTATTCTAGGTAAAATTATAAAACATAGAGGGTATGTCCGATAGAAATATATTTTATTCAACCTGTTGTAAATTTTCAGCTTTGAACTAATTTAGAAAAACTTGTCTTATACTCTGACACAGTTTATTATTATAAACCTTTTTTAAAAAATAATCTACATATAATTATAAAGTTATTTGAATTTAACCCTGAAGTGTTAAAGTTTTTTTAATCAAGTGTAAATTTAAAAGTATATGTTAAATACGTCGTGGTGTATCAAACGTTAATGGTTCGAACCTCAGTATGTTAAAGTTTTTTTTAATCAAGTGTAAATTCAAAAGTAGGTTTTAACTTAATAAAATACAATCTTTTTATATAATTCTTGACGTTACTACTTAGGTATAAGTAGTTCATCTTATTCTCTACACATAATTAATTATTCGATTTTGTTTTTTCTTTCATAAAAATAAGTTATTACAATATTAAATATTAATGGTAATTACCATGACGTCAACAATAAATAAACACTGTCCAGCGTGTTTGTTTAAACTTACCTATTATTGTATCTAATTTTATTGAAAAACAAACGTGAATACATTTGAAATTAAATTTGTTAAATAAAATTACCTCTAACCATATGGTCGGGTTTTGGATGGTGTCCATATCTTTAAATTTAAAAACCATGGTCCTACCCAAAACTTATTAATAGATTTAAAGACATGTAAATTGTATAATTAAAAATACGGTTTATTATTATAAATCTTTTAAAATAATCTAGTTATAATTCTAATATTTGAGCCAACGCTAAAAATGTGAATAAAGTTTGAATTTGTCAAAAAGAATAATAAGAAAAAATTTTTGGTCTTAAACAAACTGCTTCTTGCAGAAAATACTTTATTATCGGTAGAACATTCCAGTTTAACTTTGTTCAAGCAGTTACCAGATTCAATAAAGAATGAAACAGATAAAACATTTTCCAAAGGAATCAGCCAAAGGTTACTGTTTGACAGCATTTGACTTAACGGCAGATCTCACTGCAAATATGAATTTCCATTGGGAAAAAGTAATATTTAATAAGTTAAATTTTTTGGTTTTAAGACTTGTTTCAGTTGTTTACAGGTGTTAAAATTGAACGAACACATACGTTTGTTTGTGTTCTTATTAAGTGCCATTTTCATTTAAGTTCTGGTTTAAAATAAAATAAATTACTTATTACGTAACACTTTAGATTCCGCCAACTTCTTAATAGATTTAAAGATATGCAAATTGTATAATTAAAAACGTAATGATGAAGTTAAACATTGTCCAGTTGTTTCATAGAATTAGTAGTTTCATTTAAAAAATTAAATTAAATACGTTTGAATACGATTCATTATTGTAACTATTTTTCTAGCAAGCGAATAAACGATTTATGATTATATTTAACTAAATAAATCTTTTTAATCTAAATTAAATTATTAGAAAAAGCATCTCATTCGTTAAAGAATTTTTTATGATTGTCTGGTTTATTTGATTCTCTAGAACTATGAATCAGGTTTTTTATTTAAACGTTATAACAGATGTGATTATGAATATTTTTTTAAAATAAAGTTTTTTTTTTTACAATTTCCACATTCAAAATACATGTTTGCTTATAACATCTTAATGACGAACCGTTAAACACTACAATTATCATAAACAAGTCAAGACAAGCGGTTTTTTTTTCTAGGAGATTACTCAGAAGAATATTGTAAAGCATTAATTAAGAAATATGAAAAAGGAACATTTTCCTCATTAGGGAAGTTATTTAACACCATTTTTAAAAAATACGTCCTCTCACCTCATTAGGAATTAAAAATTTTAAAAGGTGTGGGTTAGAAAAAGAGAGGCTAATTATATATATATATATATATATATTTGACATAAGCTAGCAAGATTATTATTCATATCTACCATCAGACAGTAAAACATGAACGGGTACAAAAACGAGATACCAAAAGGTAATTGAAAATTTAACTAACTGGTTAGTATCAATTATGTTATCTTAAATTACAGATATGGTGCAGTGCAGGGTAGATCCTTGTCACGTAATGCTGCGGCATCGATTGTCATTGCATATGTGGAAGTGCCATCCTGTAGAGGTCGAGAGAGATCGAAATGAAAAAATGCAAGAAAAACTAAAACAATGGGAGCAATATGAAAAAAGTTAAATCGGCTCCCAAATGTATAAAACAAAATAAAAAAATTACACTTTATTTTAATTTTCTATTTAATACCCATTATGCTTTATTTTATATTAAAAATAAAATAAAATAAAATTGAACAAATTTTTAACTATTAAAAATTAAAAAGATTAAAAATTAATATTTTCATTTCATTTAATAGACTTCTCGGTTTCACAAAGTTTGACTACTTATTAACTTTTAATCATAAACAAGTCAGGACAAACGTTTTTTTTTTTCTAGAGATTACTCAGAAGAACATTAACTAAAAATATAAAAAAGGAACAACGTTACGTCGAGCTGGTCCAGTTGTTTCATAGAATTAGTAGTTTCATTTAAAAATTAAATTAAATACGTTTGAATACGATTCATTACTGTAACTATTTTTCTAGCAAGCGAATAAACGATTTATGATTATATTTAACTAAATAAATCTTATTTATTCTAGGTAAAATTATAAAACATAGAGGGTATGTCCGATAGAAATATATTTTATTCAACCTGTTGTAAATTTTCAGCTTTGAACTAATTTAGAAAAACTTGTCTTATACTCTGACACAGTTTATTATTATAAACCTTTTAAAAAATAATCTACATATAATTATAAAGTTATTTGAATTTAACCCTGAAGTGTTAAAGTTTTTTAATCAAGTGTAAATTTAAAAGTATATGTTAAATACGTCGTGGTGTATCAAACGTTAATGGTTCGAACCTCAGTATGTTAAAGTTTTTTTAAATCAAGTGTAAATTCAAAAGTAGGTTTTAACTTAATAAAATACAATCTTTTTTATATAATTCTTGACGTTACTACTTAGGTATAAGTAGTTCATCTTATTCTCTACACATAATTAATTATTCGATTTTGTTTTTCCTTTCATAAAAATAAGTTATTACAATATTAAATATTAATGGTAATTACCATGACGTCAACAATAAATAAACACTGTCCAGCGTGTTTGTTTAAACTTACCTATTATTGTATCTAATTTTATTGAAAAACAAACGTGAATACATTTGAAATTAAATTTGTTAAATAAAATTACCTCTAACCATATGGTCGGGTTTTTGATGGTGTCCATATCTTTAAATTTAAAAACCATGGTCCTACCCAAAACTTATTAATAAATTTAAAGACATGTAAATTGTATAATTAAAAAATACGGTTTATTATTATAAATCTTTTAAAATAATCTAGTTATAATTCTAATATTTGAGCCAACGCTAAAAATGTGAATAAAGTTTGAATTTGTCAAAAAGAATAATAAGAAAAATTTTTGGTCTTAAACAAACTGCTTCTTGCAGAAAATACTTTTATTATCGGTAGAACAATCCAGTTTAACTTTGTTCAAGCAGTTACCTGATTCAATAAAGAATGAAACAGATAAAACATTTTCCAAAGGAATCAGCCAAAGGTTACTGTTTGACAGCATTTGACTTAACGGCAGATCTCACTGCAAATATGAATTTCCATTGGGAAAAGTAATATTTAATAAGTTAAATTTTTTGGTTTTAAGACTTGTTTCAGTTGTTTACAGGTGTTAAAATTGAACGAACACATACGTTTGTTTGTGTTCTTATTAAGTGCCATTTTCATTTAAGTTCTGGTTTAAAATAAAATAAATTACTTATTACGTAACACTTTAGATTCCGCCAACTTCTTAATAGATTTAAAGATATGCAAATTGTATAATTAAAAACGTAATGATGAAGTTAAACATTGTCCAGTTGTTTCATAGAATTAGTAGTTTCATTTAAAAATTAAATTAAATACGTTTGAATACGATTCATTATTGTAACTATTTTTCTAGCAAGCGAATAAACGATTTATGATTATATTTAACTAAATAAATCTTTTTAATCTAAATTAAATTATTAGAAAAAGCATCTCATTCGTTAAAGAATTTTTTATGATTGTCTGGTTTATTTGATTCTCTAGAACTATGAATCAGGTTTTTTATTTAAACGTTATAACAGATGTGATTATGAATATTTTTTTAAAATAAAGTTTTTTTTTTTACAATTTCCACATTCAAAATACATGTTTGCTTATAACATATTAATGACGAACCGTTAAACACTACAATTATCATAAACAAGTCAAGACAAGCGGTTTTTTTTTTCTAGGAGATTACTCAGAAGAATATTGTAAAGCATTAATTAAGAAATATGAAAAAGGAACATTTTCCTCATTAGGGAAGTTATTTAACACCATTTTTAAAAAATACGTCCTCTCACCTCATTAGGAATTAAAAATTTTAAAAGGTGTGGGTTAGAAAAGAGAGGCTAATATATATATATATATATATATATATATATATATATATATATATATTTGTAATAAAATCTTTGGGGTTTAAACACGTGTAATAAATATTAAAATTACAACGTTTCGCCACGCTAACACGCAGCTTTTTCAAGTAATTAATAAATAACAATCTTAGTTTCTATGCGATTTTGACCTTGAACGTGTCGCTGGACCAGAGTAACCAATAGCATTACGTATCGGTATCATGGTAATGTTGTTTTGCATATTTTGTTGTTCTATTTGTTGGATATTTGGGGATCTTCTATCCTGAGGTAAAGTTAATAACGGTTTCCAAGTGTTAGGTAAACCTTTTCCATCATCTCGTTTATTAATGCAACTAGGACGTCTTTCTATCTCGATTTGTTCTCTAATGAGGCGGTTACATAAATATTTTCTCTTCCTAGCATTCTTGTATTTTCAAAATCGATTTTATGTCCTGTTTGGTGATGATGTTCAGCTAGAGAATAAGTTAAACATCCTTTTCGGACTGCTAGTTTGTGTTCTTCTCTTCTCGCAGAAATACGTCGATTGGTTTGTCCAACGTAAGAGATGTTACATCCTCCGCAAGGAATTTCGTAAATGCCTTGATCTTCTAAAGGAATAATATCTTTAGGGGAACGGAGGAAAGACTTAACTTTATTAACAGGTACAGAAACTACTCGTATGTTGTGTTTCTTTAGAATGTTACTTATCTTCTCTGTAGTACCTTTGAAGTACGGGATTGATACAGTAAACGTACTCTTATCGTTAACTTCGTCGTCACTTCTTTGTTTCATCCTTTTGCTTTCATAACATGATGACGTGAAAAACCATTTTGTTTAAAAGCTTGATTCAGAAGATTCATTTCTTCGTGTATATGCTCGCTGTCTGTTAGTCTAGCAGATCTAATTAATAAGGTTTTTAAAACAGAATTTAAATGTTGTGGATGATGATGTGAATTAGCATGTAGGTATCTATTGGTATGAGTTTGTTTTCTATACACTGTATGTCCTAAACTTCCGTCTGGTTTCCTAATTAGTAACACGTCAAGAAAAGGTAGTTTTCCGTTAACTTCTACTTCGGTAGTAAATTTAATTTGTGGATGAATATTATTTAAATAATTTAAAAAGCTAGTAATGCTTCATTACCATGTGGCCATATGGAGAAGATATCATCAACATATCGTAACCAAAGTTCTGGTTTGTTGGAAGATTCTTGAATTGCATTTGTTTCAAAGTTATCCATAAATAAATTAGCAATTGCAGGTGAGATAGGTGATCCCATTGGTGCTCCTTTAGTTTGTTTATATTTCTTAGAGTCGTATAAGAAGTATGTGTTGGTTAAACAATGTTTAGTTAAACGAACAACATCAGGTGTTAACATATGTTTGTTTGCTAGAATATTAAGAGTCTCTTCTATTGGAACTTTAGTAAACAAGGACTCAACGTCAAAGCTGACCATGATATCTGTAGGTTTTAATTTACGACCTCTAATAATATCTATAAAATGTGTTGAATTTTTAATATAAGAACTTGAGGATTCAACAAAAGGTTGTAATATTTTAGCAACATATCCAGCTAACTTTTGTGTTGGTGAATCTATACTACTAACAATAGGTCTAAGTGGTACTCCATTTTTATGAATTTTAGGTAATCCATAAAATTTTGGACATTTAGAAGACTTTTCTCTTGGTATTAATTTCTTTTGAATTTCCTTATCGAGTATACATTCCTTAATTACAGCTTTAGTAGTTTTTTCGAGATACGTTGTAGGATCAGAGTTTATAATTTTGTAAATAGGATCTTGTAACAATGTTTCGATTTTTGATTTATAATCTTCGGTATCCATTATTACAGTTGCATTTCCTTTGTCAGCAGGTAGCACAACAATAGAATTATCTCCTTTTAGTTCTTTAACGCTTTCAATTCCTTGTAAGTGACGTTGCGTTTCGGAAGCTTAGATTTCTTCAGAACATGAGAAACTTCTTGTCGTACCGTTTCTGCTTCAACGTTCTCAAAATCTTTGACTGCTGCTTCAACCTTTGTTATGATCTCTTCTACTGGAATACGAGAAGGAACAACAGCAAAATTGAAACCTTTACTAAGAATACTCACAGAATGTTCGTCTAATTCTTTGCTTGAAATATTGTGAACTACATTACGAACATCAGTGTCATTCCTGTTATTCCAATTTTGAACTTTTTGACTGAGACAATCAAATTTCTTCAAGTGGCGGGCAGTTTTAGTTCTTTAATTTTTTGTGATTGTAATTCAGCCAATTTATCTATGCTTCTCCATATTACAGGAAGAATAGTGTTAGAAAGATCTAAATGAATTGATAGTAATTCTGTACTTACGTTAGATAGATTTCTTCTGACATCTGAAATCATATTTCGTACTAACGCTAACCCGGTTCGATGTAAGATCCTTTTTGTTTTAGAAGAATTGGTGTGAAATTTAATCTTACAACATTTAGGTATAATATTTTTGTCACGACATCTACATAGAAATGTCAAATCACATAGTAATGTCACTTTCTTTATTCTAAGTTTTTCAAACTTTTTGATAATTGGAAAATTTCCTTCCCATATAGGTTTATTAAATAATGCTTTATTCTTTCACGTGTAAACATGTTTGTAATAAAAATCTTTGGGGTTTAAACACGTGTAATAAATATTAAAATTACAACGTTTCGCCACGCTAACACGCAGCTTTTTCAAGTAATTAATAAATAACAATCTTAGTTTCTATGCGATTTTGACCTTGAACGTGTCGCTGACCAGAGTAACCAATAGCATTAGGTATCGGTATCATGGTAATGTTGTTTTGCATATTTTGTTGTTCTATTTGTTGGATATTTGGGGATCTTCTATCTATCTATTTATTACAAACATGTTTACACGTGAAAGAATAAAGCATTATATATATATATATATATATATATATATATATATATATATATATGACATAAGCTTGCAAGATTATTATTCATATCTACCATCAGACAGTAAAACATGAACGGGTACAAAAACGAGATACCAAAAGGTAATTGAAAAATTTAACTAACTGGTTAGTATTAATTATGTTATCTTAAATTACAGATATGGTGCAGTGCAGGGTAGATCCTTGTCACGTAATGCTGCGGCATCGATTGTCATTGCATATGTGGAAGTGCCATCCTGTAGAGGTCGAGAGAGATCGAAATGAAAAAATGCAAGAAAAACTAAAACAATGGGAGCAATATGAAAAGTTAAATCGGCTCCCAAACGTATAAAACAAAAAAAAAAAAATTACACTTTATTTTAATTTTCTATTTAATACCCATTATGCTTTATTTTATATTAAAAATAAAATAAAATAAAATTGAACAAATTTTTAACTATTAAAATTAAAAAGATTAAAAATTAATATTTTCATTTCATTTAATAGACTTCTCGGTTTCACAAAGTTTGACTACTTATTAACTTTTAATCATAAACAAGTCAGGACAAACGTTTTTTTTTTCTAGAGATTACTCAGAAGAACATTAACTAAAAATATAAAAAAGGAACAACGTTACGTCGAGCTGGTCCAGTTGTTTCATAGAATTAGTAGTTTCATTTAAAAATTAAATTAAATACGTTTGAATACGATTCATTACTGTAACTATTTTTCTAGCAAGCGAATAAACGATTTATGATTATATTTAACTAAATAAATCTTATTTATTCTAGGTAAAATTATAAAACATAGAGGGTATGTCCGATAGAAATATATTTTATTCAACCTGTTGTAAATTTTCAGCTTTGAACTAATTTAGAAAAACTTGTCTTATACTCTGACACAGTTTATTATTATAAACCTTTTAAAAAATAATCTACATATAATTATAAAGTTATTTGAATTTAACCCTGAAGTGTTAAAGTTTTTTTAATCAAGTGTAAATTTAAAAGTATATGTTAAATACGTCGTGGTGTATCAAACGTTAATGGTTCGAACCTCAGTATGTTAAAGTTTTTTTTTTAATCAAGTGTAAATTCAAAAGTAGGTTTTAACTTAATAAAATACAATCTTTTTTATATAATTCTTGACGTTACTACTTAGGTATAAGTAGTTCATCTTATTCTCTACACATAATTAATTATTCGATTTTGTTTTTTCTTTCATAAAAATAAGTTATTACAATATTAAATATTAATGGTAATTACCATGACGTCAACAATAAATAAACACTGTCCAGCGTGTTTGTTTAAACTTACCTATTATTGTATCTAATTTTATTGAAAACAAACGTGAATACATTTGAAATTAAATTTGTTAAATAAAATTACCTCTAACCATATGGTCGGGTTTTGATGGTGTCCATATCTTTAAATTTAAAAACCATGGTCCTACCCAAAACTTATTAATAGATTTAAAGACATGTAAATTGTATAATTAAAAATACGGTTTATTATTATAAATCTTTTAAAATAATCTAGTTATAATTCTAATATTTGAGCCAACGCTAAAAATGTGAATAAAGTTTGAATTTGTCAAAAAGAATAATAAGAAAAATTTTTGGTCTTAAACAAACTGCTTCTTGCAGAAAATACTTTATTATCGGTAGAACATTCCAGTTTAACTTTGTTCAAGCAGTTACCAGATTCAATAAAGAATGAAACAGATAAAACATTTTCCAAAGGAATCAGCCAAAGGTTACTGTTTGACAGCATTTGACTTAACGGCAGATCTCACTGCAAATATGAATTTCCATTGGGAAAAAGTAATATTTAATAAGTTAAATTTTTGGTTTTAAGACTTGTTTCAGTTGTTTACAGGTGTTAAAATTGAACGAACACATACGTTTGTTTGTGTTCTTATTAAGTGCCATTTTCATTTAAGTTCTGGTTTAAAATAAAATAAATTACTTATTACGTAACACTTTAGATTCCGCCAACTTCTTAATAGATTTAAAGATATGCAAATTGTATAATTAAAAACGTAATGATGAAGTTAAACATTGTCCAGTTGTTTCATAGAATTAGTAGTTTCATTTAAAAATTAAATTAAATACGTTTGAATACGATTCATTATTGTAACTATTTTTCTAGCAAGCGAATAAACGATTTATGATTATATTTAACTAAATAAATCTTTTTAATCTAAATTAAATTATTAGAAAAAGCATCTCATTCGTTAAAGAATTTTTTATGATTGTCTGGTTTATTTGATTCTCTAGAACTATGAATCAGGTTTTTATTTAAACGTTATAACAGATGTGATTATGAATATTTTTTTAAAATAAAGTTTTTTTTTACAATTTCCACATTCAAAATACATGTTTGCTTATAACATCTTAATGACGAACCGTTAAACACTACAATTATCATAAACAAGTCAAGACAAGCGGTTTTTTTTTCTAGGAGATTACTCAGAAGAATATTGTAAAGCATTAATTAAGAAATATGAAAGGAACATTTTCCTCATTAGGGAAGTTATTTAACACCATTTTTTAAAAATACGTCCTCTCACCTCATTAGGAATTAAAAATTTTAAAAGGTGTGGGTTAGAAAAGAGAGGCTAATTATATATATATATATATATATATTTGACATAAGCTAGCAAGATTATTATTCATATCTACCATCAGACAGTAAAACATGAACGGGTACAAAAACGAGATACCAAAAGGTAATTGAAAAATTTAACTAACTGGTTAGTATTAATTATGTTATCTTAAATTACAGATATGGTGCAGTGCAGGGTAGATCCTTGTCACGTAATGCTGCGGCATCGATTGTCATTGCATATGTGGAAGTGCCATCCTGTAGAGGTCGAGAGAGATCGAAATGAAAAAATGCAAGAAAAACTAAAACAATGGGAGCAATATGAAAAAGTTAAATCGGCTCCCAAATGTATAAAACAAAAATAAAAAATTACACTTTATTTTAATTTTCTATTTAATACCCATTATGCTTTATTTTATATTAAAAATAAAATAAAATAAAATTGAACAAATTTTTAACTATTAAAAATTAAAAGATTAAAAATTAATATTTTCATTTCATTTAATAGACTTCTCGGTTTCACAAAGTTTGACTACTTATTAACTTTTAATCATAAACAAGTCAGGACAAACGTTTTTTTTTTTCTAGAGATTACTCAGAAGAACATTAACTAAAAATATAAAAAAGGAACAACGTTACGTCGAGCTGGTCCAGTTGTTTCATAGAATTAGTAGTTTCATTTAAAAATTAAATTAAATACGTTTGAATACGATTCATTACTGTAACTATTTTTCTAGCAAGCGAATAAACGATTTATGATTATATTTAACTAAATAAATCTTATTTATTCTAGGTAAAATTATAAAACATAGAGGGTATGTCCGATAGAAATATATTTTATTCAACCTGTTGTAAATTTTCAGCTTTGAACTAATTTAGAAAAACTTGTCTTATACTCTGACACAGTTTATTATTATAAACCTTTTAAAAAATAATCTACATATAATTATAAAGTTATTTGAATTTAACCCTGAAGTGTTAAAGTTTTTTTAATCAAGTGTAAATTTAAAAGTATATGTTAAATACGTCGTGGTGTATCAAACGTTAATGGTTCGAACCTCAGTATGTTAAAGTTTTTTTTTAAATCAAGTGTAAATTCAAAAGTAGGTTTTAACTTAATAAAATACAATCTTTTTTATATAATTCTTGACGTTACTACTTAGGTATAAGTAGTTCATCTTATTCTCTACACATAATTAATTATTCGATTTTGTTTTTTCCTTTCATAAAAATAAGTTATTACAATATTAAATATTAATGGTAATTACCATGACGTCAACAATAAATAAACACTGTCCAGCGTGTTTGTTTAAACTTACCTATTATTGTATCTAATTTTATTGAAAAACAAACGTGAATACATTTGAAATTAAATTTGTTAAATAAAATTACCTCTAACCATATGGTCGGGTTTTGGATGGTGTCCATATCTTTAAATTTAAAAACCATGGTCCTACCCAAAACTTATTAATAAATTTAAAGACATGTAAATTGTATAATTAAAAAATACGGTTTATTATTATAAATCTTTTAAAATAATCTAGTTATAATTCTAATATTTGAGCCAACGCTAAAAATGTGAATAAAGTTTGAATTTGTCAAAAAGAATAATAAGAAAAATTTTTGGTCTTAAACAAACTGCTTCTTGCAGAAAATACTTTATTATCGGTAGAACAATCCAGTTTAACTTTGTTCAAGCAGTTACCTGATTCAATAAAGAATGAAACAGATAAAACATTTTCCAAAGGAATCAGCCAAAGGTTACTGTTTGACAGCATTTGACTTAACGGCAGATCTCACTGCAAATATGAATTTCCATTGGGAAAAAGTAATATTTAATAAGTTAAATTTTTTGGTTTTAAGACTTGTTTCAGTTGTTTACAGGTGTTAAAATTGAACGAACACATACGTTTGTTTGTGTTCTTATTAAGTGCCATTTTCATTTAAGTTCTGGTTTAAAATAAAATAAATTACTTATTACGTAACACTTTAGATTCCGCCAACTTCTTAATAGATTTAAAGATATGCAAATTGTATAATTAAAAACGTAATGATGAAGTTAAACATTGTCCAGTTGTTTCATAGAATTAGTAGTTTCATTTAAAAATTAAATTAAATACGTTTGAATACGATTCATTATTGTAACTATTTTTCTAGCAAGCGAATAAACGATTTATGATTATATTTAACTAAATAAATCTTTTTAATCTAAATTAAATTATTAGAAAAAGCATCTCATTCGTTAAAGAATTTTTTATGATTGTCTGGTTTATTTGATTCTCTAGAACTATGAATCAGGTTTTTTATTTAAACGTTATAACAGATGTGATTATGAATATTTTTTAAAATAAAGTTTTTTTTTTACAATTTCCACATTCAAAATACATGTTTGCTTATAACATCTTAATGACGAACCGTTAAACACTACAATTATCATAAACAAGTCAAGACAAGCGGTTTTTTTTTTTCTAGGAGATTACTCAGAAGAATATTGTAAAGCATTAATTAAGAAATATGAAAAGGAACATTTTCCTCATTAGGGAAGTTATTTAACACCATTTTTAAAAAATACGTCCTCTCACCTCATTAGGAATTAAAAATTTTAAAAGGTGTGGGTTAGAAAAAGAGAGGCTAATTATATATATATATATATATATATATATATATATATATATTTGACATAAGCTAGCAAGATTATTATTCATATCTACCATCAGACAGTAAAACATGAACGGGTACAAAAACGAGATACCAAAAGGTAATTGAAAAATTTAACTAACTGGTTAGTATTAATTATGTTATCTTAAATTACAGATATGGTGCAGTGCAGGGTAGATCCTTGTCACGTAATGCTGCGGCATCGATTGTCATTGCATATGTGGAAGTGCCATCCTGTAGAGGTCGAGAGAGATCGAAATGAAAAAATGCAAGAAAAACTAAAACAATGGGAGCAATATGAAAAGTTAAATCGGCTCCCAAATGTATAAAACAAAAATAAAAATTACACTTTATTTTAATTTTCTATTTAATACCCATTATGCTTTATTTTATATTAAAAATAAAATAAAATAAAATTGAACAAATTTTTAACTATTAAAAATTAAAAAGATTAAAAATTAATATTTTCATTTCATTTAATAGACTTCTCGGTTTCACAAAGTTTGACTACTTATTAACTTTTAATCATAAACAAGTCAGGACAAACGTTTTTTTTTTTCTAGAGATTACTCAGAAGAACATTAACTAAAAATATAAAAAAAGGAACAACGTTACGTCGAGCTGGTCCAGTTGTTTCATAGAATTAGTAGTTTCATTTAAAAATTAAATTAAATACGTTTGAATACGATTCATTACTGTAACTATTTTTCTAGCAAGCGAATAAACGATTTATGATTATATTTAACTAAATAAATCTTATTTATTCTAGGTAAAATTATAAAACATAGAGGGTATGTCCGATAGAAATATATTTTATTCAACCTGTTGTAAATTTTCAGCTTTGAACTAATTTAGAAAAACTTGTCTTATACTCTGACACAGTTTATTATTATAAACCTTTTAAAAAATAATCTACATATAATTATAAAGTTATTTGAATTTAACCCCTGAAGTGTTAAAGTTTTTTTTAATCAAGTGTAAATTTAAAAGTATATGTTAAATACGTCGTGGTGTATCAAACGTTAATGGTTCGAACCTCAGTATGTTAAAGTTTTTTTTAAATCAAGTGTAAATTCAAAAGTAGGTTTTAACTTAATAAAATACAATCTTTTTTATATAATTCTTGACGTTACTACTCAGGTATAAGTAGTTCATCTTATTCTCTACACATAATTAATTATTCGATTTTGTTTTTCTTTCATAAAAATAAGTTATTACAATATTAAATATTAATGGTAATTACCATGACGTCAACAATAAATAAACACTGTCCAGCGTGTTTGTTTAAACTTACCTATTATTGTATCTAATTTTATTGAAAAACAAACGTGAATACATTTGAAATTAAATTTGTTAAATAAAATTACCTCTAACCATATGGTCGGGTTTTGGATGGTGTCCATATCTTTAAATTTAAAAACCATGGTCCTACCCAAAACTTATTAATAAATTTAAAGACATGTAAATTGTATAATTAAAAAATACGGTTTATTATTATAAATCTTTTAAAATAATCTAGTTATAATTCTAATATTTGAGCCAACGCTAAAATGTGAATAAAGTTTGAATTTGTCAAAAAGAATAATAAGAAAAATTTTTGGTCTTAAACAAACTGCTTCTTGCAGAAAATACTTTATTATCGGTAGAACAATCCAGTTTAACTTTGTTCAAGCAGTTACCTGATTCAATAAAGAATGAAACAGATAAAACATTTTCCAAAGGAATCAGCCAAAGGTTACTGTTTGACAGCATTTGACTTAACGGCAGATCTCACTGCAAATATGAATTTCCATTGGGAAAAAGTAATATTTAATAAGTTAAATTTTTTGGTTTTAAGACTTGTTTCAGTTGTTTACAGGTGTTAAAATTGAACGAACACATACGTTTGTTTGTGTTCTTATTAAGTGCCATTTTCATTTAAGTTCTGGTTTAAAATAAAATAAATTACTTATTACGTAACACTTTAGATTCCGCCAACTTCTTAATAGATTTAAAGATATGCAAATTGTATAATTAAAAACGTAATGATGAAGTTAAACATTGTCCAGTTGTTTCATAGAATTAGTAGTTTCATTTAAAAATTAAATTAAATACGTTTGAATACGATTCATTATTGTAACTATTTTTCTAGCAAGCGAATAAACGATTTATGATTATATTTAACTAAATAAATCTTTTTAATCTAAATTAAATTATTAGAAAAAGCATCTCATTCGTTAAAGAATTTTTTATGATTGTCTGGTTTATTTGATTCTCTAGAACTATGAATCAGGTTTTTTATTTAAACGTTATAACAGATGTGATTATGAATATTTTTTTAAAATAAAGTTTTTTTTTACAATTTCCACATTCAAAATACATGTTTGCTTATAACATATTAATGACGAACCGTTAAACACTACAATTATCATAAACAAGTCAAGACAAGCGGTTTTTTTTTTCTAGGAGATTACTCAGAAGAATATTGTAAAGCATTAATTAAGAAATATGAAAAGGAACATTTTCCTCATTAGGGAAGTTATTTAACACCATTTTTTAAAAATACGTCCTCTCACCTCATTAGGAATTAAAAATTTTAAAAGGTGTGGGTTAGAAAAAGAGAGGCTAAATTATATATATATATATATATATATATATATATATATATATATATTTGACATAAGCTTGCAAGATTATTATTCATATCTACCATCAGACAGTAAAACATGAACGGGTACAAAAACGAGATACCAAAAGGTAATTGAAAAATTTAACTAACTGGTTAGTATTAATTATGTTATCTTAAATTACAGATATGGTGCAGTGCAGGGTAGATCCTTGTCACGTAATGCTGCGGCATCGATTGTCATTGCATATGTGGAAGTGCCATCCTGTAGAGGTCGAGAGAGATCGAAATGAAAAAATGCAAGAAAAACTAAAACAATGGGAGCAATATGAAAAAGTTAAATCGGCTCCCCAAATGTATAAAACAAAATAAAAAATTACACTTTATTTTAATTTTCTATTTAATACCCATTATGCTTTATTTTATATTAAAAATAAAATAAAATAAAATTGAACAAATTTTTAACTATTCAAAATTAAAAAGATTAAAAAATTAATATTTTCATTTCATTTAATAGACTTCTCGGTTTCACAAAGTTTGACTACTTATTAACTTTTAATCATAAACAAGTCAGGACAAACGTTTTTTTTTTCTAGAGATTACTCAGAAGAACATTAACTAAAAATATAAAAAAAAGGAACAACGTTACGTCGAGCTGGTCCAGTTGTTTCATAGAATTAGTAGTTTCCATTTAAAAATTAAATTAAATACGTTTGAATACGATTCATTACTGTAACTATTTTTCTAGCAAGCGAATAAACGATTTATGATTATATTTAACTAAATAAATCTTATTTATTCTAGGTAAAATTATAAAACATAGAGGGTATGTCCGATAGAAATATATTTTATTCAACCTGTTGTAAATTTTCAGCTTTGAACTAATTTAGAAAAACTTGTCTTATACTCTGACACAGTTTATTATTATAAACCTTTTAAAAAATAATCTACATATAATTATAAAGTTATTTGAATTTAACCCTGAAGTGTTAAAGTTTTTTTAATCAAGTGTAAATTTAAAAGTATATGTTAAATACGTGGTGGTATATCAAACGTTAATGGTTCGAACCTCAGTATGTTAAAGTTTTTTTTTAATCAAGTGTAGAATTCAAAAGTAGGTTTTAACTTAATAAAATACAATCTTTTTTATATAATTCTTGACGTTACTACTTAGGTATAAGTAGTTCATCTTATTCTCTACACATAATTAATTATTCGATTTTGTTTTTTCTTTCATAAAAATAAGTTATTACAATATTAAATATTAATGGTAATTACCATGACGTCAACAATAAATAAACACTGTCCAGCGTGTTTGTTTAAACTTACCTATTATTGTATCTAATTTTATTGAAAAACAAACGTAAATACATTTGAAATTAAATTTGAAATTAAATTTGTTAAATAAAATTACCTCTAGCCATATGGTCGGGTTTTGGATGGTGTCCATATCTTTAAATTTAAAAAACCATGGTCCTACCCAAAACTTATTGATAGATTTAAAGACATGTAAATTGTATAATTAAAAAAATACGGTTTATTATTATAAACCTTTTAAAATAATCTAGTTATAATTCTAATATTTGAGCCAACGCTAAAAATGTGAATAAAGTTTGAATTTGTCAAAAAGAATAATAAGAAAAATTTTTGGTCTTAAACAAACTCCTTCTTGCAGAAAATACTTTATTATCGGTAGAACACTCCAGTTTAACTTTTGTTCAAGCAGTTACCAGATTCAATAAAAAATGAAACAGATAAAACATTTTCCAAAGGAATCATGAAGATCTTGCAGATGAATTGTTTTTATAGCATACAAGAATTTAAAATTTTGTTTAAACTAGTTCTATTAACTAATTATATTCTGTATCACACAAATAACAACATAATAAAATTTTATTTTATTTATTTTTATCTTACGAAAACTTATTTTTAATTTCATTCATTTCAATTTGTGAGATGAAAAGATGAATTTTTGTTTTTTTTAACAATCACCTTAATTCAATTACATTTTGAAACTTAACCCTTTTACAGTTTGGAAAAAACGTAAACATTTTAATTACCTTATTTTCGGAATTTACTTTATTTTGTTGACATTGAAATGCTAAACAAAAAAGATTTATTGTTTATAATTAGATTTTCCGTATTTTGATTTCCAAAATCTCATTCTTGATATAAAAAATCTTACTGTTTTACATTTTAATTAATTAATAGGTATTGTTAGCAAAAAGTTTGTCAAAAAACGTTTCTTTATAACAGCAATATAACAAATGTAATTTTTGGGTATAAATATCAGGCAATGAAATATTTGTTAGTATAACGAGTTACGAATTTAAGATCTTGGTAAGTATACATTTTTTTTAATTATAAAATTGTGATTCTTCATCTTTTAAGAAGCTTTTGTTTTTGTTGCTGTTATTATTCTTGTTAATACTTTTAAAAATGTTTGTGGTTTATTTTTTATTTCATATTACAGATGCTGGAGATGAATAACTGGTCGTTAGTATAAGAAAACTCTACGTTTGCGGAAAGAAAATTTTTGGTGACACCGTAAAATGATTCTCGAGCTGGTAAACGAATGCTGGATATGGTGTGCCATTCATAGATGGAACTCTGAAGTTGTAATGTTTCATATTTTTGTAAAATAATTTTATATTGTGTGTGAAACAGAGAGAGAAATAAAATTTGTTTCCTGCTTTCTTTATTCTTCCAATTAAAAAACATATGTTATTGGTACTTGTAAATGTGTTGTGTAACAGAGATGTAAATAAATTTTAACCTCCTTGTTGTTTTTTTATTTTCCCTAACACATACGTCACCTTGATGGTGTATTAAAACGTTAATGGTTCGAACCTGAAGTGTTAAAGTTTTTTAATAAGTGTAAATTCAAAACTATATGTTAAATACGTGGTGGTGTTTTAAACGTTAATATACTTTAATTAATTTAAAAATTCAAAAAGAGACATTTGTTACAACCAAAACAATAATTAATTGACTAGAAATACATAGAAAAATTATTACAGTGGTAGAAAATTATCTTAAAGGACTAGACTAATTAATAATTTGTAATGAAATTAAATTACATACCTAAGAATGTGGTGTAAAACAAACAACTCCTATAACAGAATATCTTTTTCTCCAGTTACACATAAATTTACAATAACAATAAAAATTTAACGTCCACAATTAAAAATTAATAAATATATATATAACAAACTTCATGCGTGGACAAACAAACATCTAATGTATAAAATTTTTTGAATGTCAATACAGATAAGTCTAACGGAATGTTAAGATAAAGGCGGAAAATATCAAGGCTATGTAATGTAGAGAATTATATGTTATTTAATAATAGCAAATTGATTAGTAATTAATAATGTATTAATGATTATTAAATTTAACTATGTAATGATTAATTGAAGGTTTTTATTTTAGAAATTAGGTTTTTATACATACTGCTAAGATTATACGTATCTGTTTTGAAATTTACATTATTGTTGTAGGCATTAATGAATATCATTTCCGAAATCAGGCGTTTTTTGTAATTGGGTTCTATATCTAAAATTGTTACTGAATTAAAGTCGAAGTTGTGATCTTCTTTAACATGATGAACAGACAAACCAGTAACTTCCCTCATCTTACTGCAGTCGTATTTGTGATTTTTAATTCTATTGCATAATTTTTGTTTAGTTTGACCTACATATACTTTATTACAAGAAGCACATTTCACTTTATAAATGAGTCCTGATTTATCCAAAATATTAGTTTTGTCTTTTAGTTTTGTATATAATGTATTGTAAATTGTATTTTGGTTATAAAGTACAATTTTTATTTCATTAAGTTTTAGACAATGAATTAACTTATTTGATAAGCCAGGCACGTTTATTAATTTTACATATGTAGTAATGGTTGAAGTACTGTTTTGTGAAACATTTTGGGAGGATTATTAGTTTGGCTAGTTATTAAAAGAGTTTTTATTAATTTTGTAGGATAATTATTGTTTTTAAAATAGACATAAGTTTTTCATTGTTTTTTGTTCAAAATATGGGCTGCTCAGTTTTTTAATTTTTGTTTGCATGCTTTTTATTATATTGATTTTTGTTTGTGGGGGTGCTTTGAGTAGTAGTTAATGACCCTATTGGAGGCTATAGATTTAGTAAACCAGTTGGTTAATATTGGTTTTTCATGTCCATTGTTAATCAAAGTTACATCAAGGAAGGAAATTTTTCCGTTGTTTTCTTTCTCATAAGTAAAGTTCAAAAATTCATTATAACTATTAAATAATTGTAGTGTCGTTTCTACGCGTGATTTCGGAATACATGAAATGATATCGTCTACATATACATAGACAAATAAAGGGGTATAATCTAGTTTTTCGTTAACATAGGTTAGTAAATCATGCATAACTAAACTGGATAAGATCGGGGAAGCTGGATTTCCCATTGCCGTACCGAAGATCTGTTTGTATTGACATTTATCATAATTAAAAAACTGGAATCAAAAGGTATTCTGAAATATTAATGAATTCTGGTAAATCTAATGTAGTGAAACTGCACAATTGTGTCCAATATTTTGTAATTAACTTGGTCACCAATTCCTTAGTGATGTTTGTGAACAATGATATTACATCAAACGAGATGAGTGTAAAGTCAATTGGGATTATGACGTTATTAATTTTATGAACAAATTCATAAGAATTTTTTATGTTAAAATTAAATATAGGTGTCAAATTGTTCATGATCTGCGTAATGAATTTGGATAATTGATAAGTGGGTGACCCCATACACGAAACAATTGGTCTAATTGGGTTATTGTTCTTATGAATTTTGATTAGTCCATAAAACTTTGGAGGAACACTAGAGTATGTAGTTAAATTTTTGAAAGTTGTTAAATCTATGTGGCCATTGTTTAATAACCATTTACTGATCTTATTATTTTTGTTTTGGATTGTCATAGTAATATCATTGTTCACTTTCATGTAAATGTTTGTGTCATTTAATAATTCAAGTAATTTATTATGGTAATCATTTTTTCCTATATATAACAGTAGTAGGCCCATTATCTGTTTTTTGGGGAACAACACTTACAAGTTTTTATTCGTTAAAGGAGTACTTTAACGAACAAAAAAATTATCCTGTCTTGAAACGTCACCTTCTAATATGAGCTCAACATCAGTTATATCTTGGAGATCCACGTTACAACATTATGGACAAGACGTAGTTACGACAATACATAGGTTTGAAAAAGATCATTTCAAATTATCCAACCTTTACAATCGCATTAATTTTTGAAAAATGTAAATCACAGAAAGTTGTACCCTCACATATTCAACAATTTTTTAAGTGTACCTATTTGATCCAGGCATCAAATACTCCATTTAACGATAAACTAGATTATTTTATTAATAAATTCCAAGAAAATTTACTTAGATTAGAACTTGACATCAGTTATTGGCAATTGCATAACTTAAAAAATAATGTAAATGCAAACAAACTTAAATTAAAAAACTTACTTGATACTAATGACTTTGTTATTCTGAATAAATGTATTAAAAATAAATCTAAAAAAGTTTACCAAAAAAATAAATGTAAACTCCATAAAAACTCAAAAACTGATCGATCGGCAATATTTTGATATCAATGTATCCGAAAAAAATTGTATTTATAATTTAACAGACACTACTCTTCCCAAATATGTGACCCAATGTTTATCATTAAACCCAAAATTCACTTTTAATTATGACTATAATAATATTCCGTTAGTTAATTTAATTAAAGATTGCGAAACTGTAATTACTAGTCATCCTTACCAAGACCAAGATAAAAAACGAGGTCAAGTTATTAATACCATTACTAACTTTGTAACCAAAAATATAACATCAGTGACAATGTTTCAAGACAGGATAATTTCTTTGGAAAACTAATTAAAAGTACAAAAACTTCTTTAACATGAATAATAACTTGTATGTTGTAAAATCAGATAAGGGCAACGCTACTACTGTTATATATAAAAATGATTACCATAATAAATTACTTGAATTATTAAATGACACAAACATTTACATGAAAGTGAACAATGATATTACTATGACAATCCAAAACAAAAATAATAAGATCAGTAAATGGTTATTAAACAATGGCCACATAGATTTAACAACTTTCAAAAATTTAACTACATACTCTAGTGTTCCTCCAAAGTTTTATGGACTAATCAAAATTCATAAGAACAATAACCCAATTAGACCAATTGTTTCGTGTATGGGGTCACCCACTTATCAATTATCCAAATTCATTACGCAGATCATGAACAATTTGACACCTATATTTAATTTTAACATAAAAAATTCTTATGAATTTGTTCATAAAATTAATAACGTCATAATCCCAATTGACTTTACACTCATCTCGTTTGATGTAATATCATTGTTCACAAACATCACTAAGGAATTGGTGACCAAGTTAATTACAAAATATTGGACACAATTGTGCAGTTTCACTACATTAGATTTACCAGAATTCATTAATATTTCAGAATACCTTTTTGATTCCAGTTTTTTAATTATGATAAATGTCAATACAAACAGATCTTCGGTACGGCAATGGGAAATCCAGCTTCCCCGATCTTATCCAGTTTAGTTATGCATGATTTACTAACCTATGTTAACGAAAAACTAGATTATACCCCTTTATTTGTCTATGTATATGTAGACGATATCATTTCATGTATTCCGAAATCACGCGTAGAAACGACACTACAATTATTTAATAGTTATAATGAATTTTTGAACTTTACTTATGAGAAAGAAAACAACGGAAAAATTTCCTTCCTTGATGTAACTTTGATTAACAATGGACATGAAAAACCAATATTAACCAACTGGTTTACTAAATCTATAGCCTCCAATAGGGTCATTAACTACTACTCAAAGCACCCCCACAAACAAAAATCAATATAATAAAAAGCATGCAAACAAAAATTAAAAAACTGAGCAGCCCATATTTTGAACAAAAAAACAATGAAAAACTTATGTCTATTTTAAAAAACAATAATTATCCTACAAAATTAATAAAAACTCTTTTAATAACTAGCCAAACTAATAATCCTCCCCAAAATGTTTCACAAAACAGTACTTCAACCATTACTACATATGTAAAATTAATAAACGTGCCTGGCTTATCAAATAAGTTAATTCATTGTCTAAAACTTAATGAAATAAAAATTGTACTTTATAACCAAAATACAATTTACAATACATTATATACAAAACTAAAAGACAAAACTAATATTTTGGATAAATCAGGACTCATTTATAAAGTGAAATGTGCTTCTTGTAATAAAGTATATGTAGGTCAAACTAAACAAAAATTATGCAATAGAATTAAAAATCACAAATACGACTGCAGTAAGATGAGGGAAGTTACTGGTTTGTCTGTTCATCATGTTAAAGAAGATCACAACTTCGACTTTAATTCAGTAACAATTTTAGATATAGAACCCAATTACAAAAAACGCCTGATTTCGGAAATGATATTCATTAATGCCTACAACAATAATGTAAATTTCAAAACAGATACGTATAATCTTAGCAGTATGTATAAAAACCTAATTTCTAAAATAAAACCTTCAATTAATCATTACATAGTTAAATTTAATAATCATTAATACATTATTAATTACTAATCAATTTGCTATTATTAAATAACATATAATTCTCTACATTACATAGCCTTGATATTTTCCGCCTTTATCTTAACATTCCGTTAGACTTATCTGTATTGACATTCAAAAATTTTATACATTAGATGTTTGTTTGTCCACGCATGAAGTTTGTTATATATATATTTATTAATTTTTAATTGTGGACGTTAAATTTTTATTGTTATTGTAAATTTATGTGTAACTGGAGAAAAAGATATTCTGTTATAGGAGTTGTTTGTTTTACACCACATTCTTAGGTATGTAATTTAATTTCATTACAAATTATTAATTAGTCTAGTCCTTTAAGATAATTTTCTACCACTGTAATAATTTTTCTATGTATTTCTAGTCAATTAATTATTGTTTTGGTTGTAACAAATGTCTCTTTTTGAATTTTTAAATTAATTAAAGTATATTACAGATGCCTTGAAAAAGACTGAACACACGTCAGTCGAAACGTCGGCTAAAGAGAGCTTGGTGTTTTTATAACTCCTTTCTTCCTTTATTTACTCCTAAGAAGGCCCAATTAGTTTTTGGGGAACAACACTTATAAGAATTTATTCTAAAAGGAGAACAACGAACAAAAATAAACGTTAATGGTTCGAACCTCAGTATGTTAAAGTTTTTTTTTAATCGAATGTAAATTCAAAACTATATGTTATATACGTGGTGGTATATTAAACGTTAATGGTTCGAACCTCGGTATGTTAGAACTTTTTAATCAAGTGTAAATTCAAAACTATATGTTAAATATGTGATGGTGTATCAAACGTTAATGGTTTGAACCTCAGTATGTTAAAGTTTTTTTAATCAAATGTAAATTCAAAACTATATGTTAAAGCCGTGGTTAATGTAATTAACATGTTGAAGAAGTATGTTTTTTAAAATCATAAGTCACCATGTCAAAATGGTGTCATCTGTTTACAAAAGATGTTAAAATATGTTTTCGAAAAAACAACCTTGTACAACCACTACAGGGTATAATTTAAATCTACCACTGACTCTGAAGCCATATCGAACCTCAGTATGTTAAAGTTTTTTTAATCAAATGTAAATTCAAAACTATATGTTAAATACGTAGTGGTGTATCAAACGTTAATGGTTCGAACCTCAGTATGTTAAAGTTTTTTTTTAATCAATTATCCTTTTTCATCTTGTTTATTTAATGTTTAATCATACGTCATACAAAATGGCGCTACGTGAGTGTTATTTTTGTTTGTGAATTAGTTTATAAAGTATGAGAGTGAGATATATATGTTTTTATCCTTTTTCATCTTGTTTATTAAATGTTTGATCATACGTCATACAAAATGGCGTTAAGTAGTTGCTATTTTTGTTTGTGAATTAGTTTATAATGTATGAGAGTGCGATATATATGTTTTTATCCTTTTTCATCTTGTTTAATAAATGTTATATCCTTATTCAACTTTTTAATTAACAGTTCTTCTCATCTTATCATACATTTTACAGCATCATTAATTCATCTTAATCAACCTTTACAGCTATATACAAACTTCAAACTCTATCTTTCAATTGTCGCCGTAGCCTAGTGGTTAAAGCCTTGGCTCGGTAATGCAATGGTTGCAAGTTCGAATCTCAACCAAGTTTTTAAATACATAAAAAACTTTAGGACGCCATGATGGAAATTCAAATCGACCGCCGAAACATCCGCCATGATGGAAATCAACTTCAACAACAACAGCCAAATGAGGTGAGACCGTATTTTCCATTGACGTCTTCAAAAACAAAACAACGTAATTAAATAGAATGCCTGCGTCAACAGCCTGTTGACAACAACAGCCTAATGAGGTGAGAGGCCTAATTAGGGAACTGCCTGATGAGGTGAGAGGTAGGTGAGAGGTTGTTAGCCTAATTAGGCTAGTTGCCTTTCACTTTTTCCTCATTATCTCAAGGTTGAGGTGCCCTCCTTCTACTAACAACTTTGCAAATTGTAAATGCTAGTGCATTAAAGAAATATTTCCTACAGGTGTTTTAAATTTGAAATAGTTTGATACTTAAGAAAATCGAAATATTATAAATTCCAAAAACTGTAGTTAGGTAAAAAACAAATTATTAATCTTTTTGAAATTCTTATTTCCAATAGGGTTATTATTTGAGTTTTTAAATACCCGTGTGTAATTTGCATATAATGTTGATTTTTATCGAAGCGGACAATTCCACTATGTGGGATAACTAAGTAAATTATGGAGAAATTTGGTGTTACTCGATTTTAGCTTATTACTTAGCTAAACCACAATCTTACAAAATTGTGGGATACCTTAGTAAGTTATGCAGAATTCTGGTGAACCATCATCGTTGCTTATTACTTAGAAAAATCATAATCTTTCAAAATTGGCGTCGTATTCCTAGAATGGAGCCCGAAAACTAACAAAACCTCTAGAGGCCAACCCCACTATGTGGAATACCCTAGTAATGAAGAATTCTTGTGGTATATCATTGTTGTCCGAGAAATCAAAATCTTACAAAAATGAACCCAGTGTTTACGAAAAATAGCCCAAAAATCACAAAACTCCTAAAGGCCAACCCCACTATGCGGGATACGCTAGTAAATTATTGAGAATTCTGGTGAACCATCACGCTGCTTATTGCTTAGAAAAATCATCATCTTCTAAAACTGGCGTCGTATTCCTAGAATAGAGCTCGAAAACCAACAAAACCTCTAGAGCAGACAATTCTACTATGTGGAATACCGTAGCAATGAAGAATCTTGTAGTATATCATGTTTTTTTGCTTCTACAAAAATTAATATCGTATTTCCAAAACATATTAAAACAACCCAAGAATCTTCGAGCAGTCAACCCCTATGTGGAAGACCTTAGTAGATTATGGAGAATTCTGGTGGCAGAGCATTGTTGCTTATTGCTTCGAGAAATCAAAATCTTACAAAAATTGAGATCGTTATTCCGGAACAGAACTCAAAAATCACAAAACTCCTAGGTTATAATCTCACTATGTGAGGTACTCTGATGAGTTATGGAAAATTCTGGTGGACTTTCATCGTTGCTTATTACTAAGAAACATCGAATTCCGAGAATGCGAGCCCGAAAAATCACAAAATCTCTAGAGGCCAAACTATGTGAGATACTTGTGGCATACCAGCGTTCTTGTAACTTGAAAAGATCAATGTCTAACAAAAATTAATATCGTATTTCCAGAACAAATTCCAAAAACGCAAGAAATTTCGAGCGGCCAATCCCAATGTGTGGGATACCTTAGTAAATTATGGAGAATTCTGGTGTTACATCATTGTTGCTTATTGCTTCCAGAAATCAAAAATTAACATAGTTTTCATAAACAGAGCGCAAAAATCTTCGTTTGTTATTACTTAGAAAATCATAATATTCCAAAAATGGCGTCGTATTCCTAGAATGAAGCCCAAAAACCTACAAAACATCCAGGTGTCAATCCCACTATGTGGAATACCGTAGTAATGGAGAATTCTTGAGACATATCATCGTTTTGTAACTTGGAAACATCAAAATCTTACAAAATAATATCGCACTTCCAGAACAGATTCCGAAAACCCAAGAAACTTGGTGTGTTCAATCCCAATAAGTGGGATACCTTAGTAAATGAACATCGTTTTTCCGGTACCCTAGTAAGTTATGAAGTTATGACTATCATCGTTGTTTATTTCTTAAAAAAATCATAATTCAAAATTGGCGTCGAAATCCTTGAATGGAACCCAAAAATTCATAAAACCTCTAGAGGCCAACCCCACTATGTGGGATACACAAGTAAGTTATGGTGAATTCTAGTGAACCATCATCGTTGTTTATTACTTAGAAAAATCATATTGTTCCAAAATTGGCGTCGTATTCCTGGAAGGGAGCCCAAAATCTCTAGGGGCCAACCCCACTTTGTAAGATACCCTAGTAAGTTATAGAGAATTCTGGTGAATCATAATCGTTGCTTATTACTTAGAGCCCAAGTAGAACAGAACATTGGCGCAACATTGACGCAATATCTTACCAATATTGACATATTGGCGCAACATTGGCATAAGAGGTAGTTACATATATTGGGGTTACTATGTTGGTACAACATAGGCGCAATATATGCCAATATAGCGCCAATGTATCTACAATATTGGCTAATACGGCGCTATATTGGCTACAGATAGTTTTTAAATATTGACAAATTTACATTGGCCCAATATTGGTAGACTATTGGGTAGTGCAATATTGTTTTATTTTGAAAAAACGATGTTGGCTCAATAATGTTTGCCCAATGTAGACCCAATAATTAAGAAAATGTTGGGAAACCGTAATAACTGCGATATTGGCCCAATATTCCTAGTATATTGGTTATGCGATATTGTTTTATCTTGAAGAAAAAATATTGGGCCAATGACGATTAACCATTGTAGACCTAATATTGCAAAAACTTGAATAGCCAAGATTTTCCCAATATAAAAATTTTTACTGTTTTGTAAACATTGGCAAAATGTTAAAGTTCCTATATTGGTTCAATGTTGGTGGTATGTTGGTTGTTAAATATTGTTTTACTTTGAAAAAATCAATATAGGGGCCAACTATAATTTCTTATTGTAGAACCAATATTTGAAAAATCATCAATAGCCAAGACTTTACCAACATAAAATTCCTACTACTTTTTAAATATTGGCGAGATGTAAAAGTTTCTACATTGGTTGGTAGTTTATTGGTTGTTTAATATAATTTAACTTGGAAGAATCGATATAGGGCCAATTATAGGCTCTTGTTTAACCCTTATGTTACCACACAAGGTACCCGGTACCTTTTGCAACTTTGTTTGTATTTTTACATTAGTTTATTGCTGCAGCTTTTTAGCCATCTGTGAGAGCTCCTAAAATTCATTTTTAATTTAAGATAATGTCGTTTCATTTTAATAAATTTTTTAATAAACATGTTTTAATAAAATTTTGATAACTACTCTTTTGTCGACTATATAAGGTACCGGGTACCTCTGCAATGTGCTGAACGATTATACAAAGAAAATAATTTAACAAATATTTAATATAAAAGAAACTTTATTTATTCTTATTTAATTAATAATATATAACTAAATAATAATTTTTAAACTTCATCATTGCATGTGACACATGTTGTCGGAATTGTTTTTGTATGTTGATCACAAATAGGATTCTTGCATATGGTACAAGACTTTCTTGTTTTGCGTCTTCTGTTTTCATTTGTGTAACACATATGACACACTCCTGTATGTTTGGTCCTTCCAGAATTATCTTTTGCTGTATTCTGTCTTAGTTGTTCAGACTGGTTGGATAACAGTATTTTGACATTTGTTACCAATTCCATTGCAGTACGTGTATGATAATGACGGACAATGCCAGAATCTTGTTTTCTTGCATTAATATTTGGCAAACAAAGGGCCTTTCCAAGATCTTTTAGAAACAATCGACGCTGATCGGTTTTTGCAATAATTGTGGAAAATTTTCTTTGAATATCAAGAATGAAGCAAGACATGCAATATCCAAAATATTATAAAAAAAAGCCAAAGGCCATCTATTTGTTCTGCGTTTGGTAGTGTACTTCGTCAGCAACTGGTCCATAGTATCCACTCCAGCCTTAGTTTCATTATAATAATGTATAATTTCTGGCTTCTTAGAGTATGTGTCACTAACGTCTGGTTGTGAATGCATACTGGACAGTAAAAAGTACTACTTTGTTTTTTTTGGAACGTAACTGACCATGGTAACGTTTTCATGAAATGCAAAAGTTGATGACAAAACTTCTCGTTGTGGTGCTGCTAGAGTTCTTTTGGAATGTATGGCTTATTCTTTTGTTTTTTAAGGGTTCCTACCAAAGTTAACCCCATTACTTTTAAACGATTTACTAGTGGCAAGGAGGTAAAAATTGTCCATGGTTATATTTCTGTTTGAACCCTTGTAAGTATCTGCCAAAGTAACTACGATGTTCTCTCCAATGTTGGCTTGTCGACGACATTCTTTGGACTGTTTACCAGTATATATTATACCTTTCAAAGGGTACGAATTCTTAGAGTCACAAATCCAAAACACTTTAATCCCATATTTCGCCGGTTTACTCGGAATATACTGAGTAAAACGGGTTCTTCCTCTGTAAGGATACAATTGCTCATCAATTGTCAAGTTTGTATATGGGATGTATACTGCAGACAAATTTTTATTCAACATTAACCAAATGTCACTTATGGCAGCAGCTTTATCAACTTCTAGACGAGTGTCTCTAGTGTTTGGATTATCAAACCGTATAAATCTAGTTATAAATTGAAACCTATTTCTACTTAGGCTAGCTCGGTATATTGGCAAACTATCCATCTTCCACAGTTCATTCAAATGCTCTGTATTAGAATGATGAACACCCATAGTTATCAATATACCCAGATACGCATTTAATTCTTCCATTATTAGAGGTTCCCAACATTTTTGTTTTGTTGTTTTGCATTTGGTAGTCTAGCATTCCATGCATTCACAACTTGACTTGTTTTCTGTTCGTTTCTCTGATAATTATTTGTCGCATTTCTAAAGTAAAATTGCATCAAATGTTTCCAAAATAGATAATGCTTGGAAATTCTTTCTTACACCACCTATTGAAAAAATCAGAGTAAATTTGTTATTTTATTAGTATACTTACCTCTCTGACGTATAATATTATGTCGTTTAGTTTGTGTTTCTGTATATGGACTTTTCTGCCACGTAGTGTTATCTCGACTTTGAAATACATCAATACATTCTTGCTCATAGTTGTCATCGAAACTAGAATTACTACTATCATCTTCACATGCTTCAAGTTGAAAGTTTTCTGCCAAAACGTCCTCAACATCGGAATTGTCTTTTGCAGGGATCGAAATATCAAAATTATCGCCTTCCTCATTTTCATCAAATGATTCTTGATCATCTTCGATTCTATCAACGAATTATATTGTTCTTGCGTTAATCTAAAATTGTTTCAATGTTGACATCTTATAAATAACACGGGTACTGCAATACACTTACTTTTCTAGCAATATATAACCTCTGAATCGGTAGGCAGTGACATATTTTTACACCTAAAGATTTAAATTAAAAAAAAAACAAACAACCTCTTTATTACAAACTTACGATTTATTGCGTTTACTAGTTTTACTAGGGCTAGGAAGGTCATTTGTCGAATTTGTTTGGCTATTCATTGTAAGTAACTAAACACACTAAACTACGCCGATGTTCTATAACAACTACTTTACCCAAAATCTAAAATTATTTATTTTTCTTGTTGGTTTAGCTTTAGAACTGTTTATGTTTATACCTTTTCAATGAGAATTCCGCGAAGGATTAGGTGTTCTTTGTTCTAACATAATACTTTCACAAAAGCAATAGTATTGTGTGTTTGTGTCAACTTTATTTTTATGTTTCTCATTTTTATTATTGGTCATCCCCCGCGATTAACAAGTTAAAAGTTTTCACAGAGTACAATGTCAATATTACCAAAGTAAATAGCGCGTTAATAAACAAGAATTTCTTAAAAAGAAATAGTCAACGTTGCTAAAGATATGGTGGGTACCGGGTACCCCTTGTGGTAGACGTATGTTGTAAATTTTGTTGGTAACATAAGGGTTAAAACCAATAATTGGAAAATCTACAACATCCAAAATTTTACGAACATAAAATCCTATTTTTCAAATATTGCCGAGATGTAAAGTTCTACGTTAAGTTTATCGTAGAACCATGAAGCCTGGACTCTTTGTTTCAAACATTAATGACGCAGTCCGAATTTCAATAGTTCCAAAAAACCAAGGACGTGCTAATAACTTACTCTATTTTGATTTTTTGAAAACATAATTTACGACTGCCTAAATAAGAAATGTATGATATCATCATCATCTTGCATAAACATAAAATCAGAATTATTATTAAGAAATTCGATTCGACATTAAAATTAAAAAGAGCATTTGGGTGGCGGTTGTTCATAAATTAAAGAAAAACGAACATTTTGACGAGTGACTTTTATTGCTATCTTGACATAAAATTAATTTTTCGTAAGCAAGAACTACAATATTCATTTGCAAAAAATTTGGTAAATGCGGTAAACAAATTGTTTGAAAAAAATCAATATTCGCAGGTTGTTTATTAGTATACAATTCCGTGAAATTTTCCAACACGCCAAATTCTTTACCCAGACCTACCTACTTGCTTAAAATGAATTCGTCCAAAACCATAAAGATGCAGTTTTAAGTCAACCTTGAAGTAAAATTGTTAGTTTATCAGAGGGGCGCTTGCGCACGATGTCATATGACTTGATGAAATCATCATACGAACAAAGAATTATACGAATAGAAAACGCATTCATTCTATTAGCATTGTTGTAACAACACATCTGCATTGTCGTCATTGACGAAAAATTGCATTGTCGTTCTACATATACTGATTAGTAAATATTGGGTATACCAAATATTGCATTGTAGTTGCATAGATAATTTAATCGTTATATCGCGTTGTGGTTAAATTCTTGTCGTTTGTGTGAACATGAGTCAGCAACAACAACGGTATGTACTTTTTAATACTACATTTATGAATGTTTATGCTTGTTAACTTGCTCATGTAGATTATTAAACAATTTTCGTTATACAAAATTCGATGCATATAATTAATTCTCCAATCATTTACTTTACGCGCGACCCAACCCACGCGACGCGTAGATTCAACATGGCGGCACAATCGTATTTTGAACACATGTTGTGATCATGGGTGTCTTTGTTTTTAATACGTTATAACTTTCATATTTTTCAACCGCATTTGAAAATGTTGCATTAAGACGCGTTGGCCGTATAGAACTTTTCCATAACGTAGTAGAGTGAATTATTTACACATAAGTGACGCGTCCTTTTTTAAGTTTTGTTTACACTAATAATTCAGCCAAATCACATTCAAACATGGCACAAATATCGTTTATAGTAATCTCGACTTCCGTTTATGTTATCGATTTTCTTTTCAAGTTACAAAAAGTTAAGTTTGTTCTTATATCATGAACAATAACCGATTTTAGCATGCATTTTTTAATCGAATGATACGGTACATATGAATATAATTTCCAGCAAAAAATGATTGTCAAGTTTCAGTGAAACCGGATTTGTTTTTCTTAGCAGTCTGTTTAGTGCATTTTCTTATCAGTTACGTAATTATCCCTCGTCTGGCCGGTGAAGCGGTCAATCGACTCACTATCTTATGCTAATTCATCGGTGCAGTTTAAAAGATTAAATTAAAATTGCAAAATACAAGTTGCTAAAAATAAATGCGGTTGAACAATTAAAATGTTTGCTTTCTCTTTTGCGAACAATAAATACTTATATTTTTATTTTTTCTCCCATGTCAGATTTTTTTATCATTCGGTTACTGTTAGAAAAAATTAGGTACTAAAGTTCCACTAGCTTTAATGCGTGTTAATAATTTTTATTTTTATATACGAATTAAAACCGTAATATAAGTCGAAAGCATTATGAGAAATCGTACATTGATTTGAATTTTTTTAGAAAATTGAAAGACCGCGGTAAATCTCAGATACCACTTCTTCTACAAGATCCTGTAGGCTGCTGCTTTTCATACTTTTCCTTTTCTCGTTTTTATTTTGCATTTAACGTTGCGTTATTTTACACGCATATTTTTGGATAGTGACCTAAAGTTCGTACACGTCGTAAAATATTCACTTTATTTATACCTAGGTATAAGAATAACTATTGTTATTATCATTTTTTGTAGTTGTCCTAATTTCTTCGGAAAAGGTTGCTCGATTGAGTGCCCTTTGCTACATAAATACAAATATTGTCGAGCGTACCGTGCCGAAAAATGCAAGTAAACGATACATGCAAATATTTGCACGTGAGCTATTTTGAAGAAAACATTATGAGAATACGGGGGTGTACTCTTCCTGTTTCAAACAGGAGCTATACCGAACGTTGCAAGTGGGACGGTATTGCAACGATTATTTGCACAACAATACTTGTAAGAACTTTGCGCGTTGCAAATTAAAAATAGCACATAGAACCATGGAAATGCACAAAGAATATAAATTAATATGTAGAATCTGCTTCGAACCGTTACCCTGTAACGGCTATATTTTTTCATATCCTGCGGACATATATATTGCCAACCTTGTTGGGATGGTTGACATCCGTACAATTTCGGGACCGGGAGAATGAAGCTCTGACGTGTGCTTCATGTCGGCGCGCGGTTGTTATGCAACTTATTGAGTTTAAATCTTCTAATTAATAATAATTATAATTTGTATAAAAATTACTATATAAATAAATGGTTTGTTATCCTATGGATTTTGATACGGAATATCAATATTTCCCAAAAATTGTAAATCACTTTAAACAATAAGGAAGCCAGTAGGAGTAATGCAAACATGAATGTCTCATTCAAAGTTTTTCTTAATAGGATACCTGTGCCGTGCTTCGATTATTTATGTGGAATCGTGAACGTCGTGGGACTTGTAAATACACTCACCAATATTTAATATGCCACGACATGTGTAATGCATATAAGTGCAAAATGTGGTCCCTATCGGAGCAGGAAATTCAAGAAATTAAAGGTAACCGTAGGCCCTTCAGCGAGAAGATCACCAGGGAAATTGACCGGATGGCCTACGTCATTATATCTGCGAAAAAACCAAGACCAAAACATCTATGCCCACGATTTTTAACTGGCCGGGATTGCACTAATGTAGAGTTTCCAGTGCGACATTTGCCCACAATACTACAATATGAGTTACGTTTCTAAATAATTTTTTTTTATTCTGCTCAATTTGGCATCAATAACTTAAGTATTTGGGAACAACTTACTAATCAAAACCAAAATTAGAATCTGTTTTCCATATATATCCATGAAAAAGAATTGAAACAGAGTTTTTGTTGTCACCATTATTAACTTAATTTCACTCCATTTAATTTTTTTTCTCGTGGAAAGATTAAAAGAAATTTGTTTAACAATAAGAGAAGAGCTTGGAAATATAATAAATTCATTTTATAATAGGTTGGATACTGTTTAATTTAGAATTGTGGAATTTTGAATACTTGTTCATTTTAAAACAACATTATGATTAACTCGATGAACGACAAATTTATTTACTGATATGAAATTAAGCAAAAAAACCTCTATGCATAGTAGGTACCATTATCACTTTAATAGAGTAATACAGGGAGGTCCAAAATTTGAGTTCGTTATTAATATCTAATGGAGTTCCAGTTAGTAATTTTTTTCGAATGTCTGTTTCAAACACTTGTGTTTAAATAATTTTTCACCTGAGCAGTTCTGTTTTAAGGGGTTGATTTCATTTGCAGAGGATCTTCCTAAGTGCCACAAGTGCAATGTTTTTCTATTGGGCGGCGTGAGCTGGGGCTTGCAGTGTGGGCATGTTTTTTGCGAGGTGTGCGAGTTAACTTTAGAAGTAGACAAGGATGGCCCATTACCAAAAGCGAAGTGTTGTATTTGTCGATGGGGAGAAGCCGTGTTGATGGTGGCGATGAAATAAAATATATTTTTTAAATTAAATTTTACGATTAAAACTTTCGTCAAACTTTAGAAAATTTAATTACGAATTTAGTAAAATTGTGATGCGATTACCACACAATATTTCGTAAAATCTTTGTACATTTAGCTAGCCGTTATTTCCCAACACCTTATTTAATTATACCGGGTTTTTCTTTTTCAGTTAGCCAATATTACAATAATTTTATGTCAACTTTTATTTTACTATTGACTTTTATTATGTAATTGTTCGTTCGTTCGTTATGTATTTATTAGACAATAAAAGCTCAGTATTATAAAAACAAAGTTGACATAAAATAATTGTAAAGTTGAATCTCTTATATACTTAATTTTTTTAAATTTTAATAATTTTTTTTATCAGAAGATATGAACAATCCTTTGACAATTTTTCTTTTGTAAATCATAGAATTGAATGTAATTGAAAAGAAGAACCCGATATGTTCTTACAAATATAGAGAGCTAAATGATGCACGACTTTTATGGCCGATTGCAACAACCCGACTTAAGTCGGGTTGGTGCAACTGGCCTTGTGCCTTTCAAAAATTGTTTTGCTTCAACTTTAAATGTACAACCACGAATGCATCTTCATTTTCAATTCAAAAATTGTCGTGACTAATCCATGCCGCATTTTGTAGGTCAGTATGTAAATTCCAGAAAAATAGGTCCGCCAAAAGTATGTACATAAAAAGACATATGCCTATAACAAACATTGAAACTGACCAATCTAAACAACTCAAACCTTCGAACACGATTAATCATAGTAGTAACAGTTATTCAATTCCGGATACACAAATTTATGTTCCTAGAATAGAAAAAGATAAAACTACAGTGTTGAGCTGTGCTGCTTCTAACGAGATCCATGATGTTTTCAGTGATGATAGTTATGATAGTTCTAGTCATAACTATAATTTCTCAACTACTGATGAGAGTACAATGTCAGAACTTGATGATATAGACTGCTACTTTTCAACAGATTCAGATAATTCCCCCAAAATTTGTCATAATTCAACAATGCCTCATATAGAAACAGATAGTAATTTACAGGATACTGCTGTCTGCAATAATTTCGTAGTAAATTCAAATTTAGATATTTCGAATTGCGAGCATACGTCCTCTAGATCATCACTTTTAGTTGACGATTTGGTTACATGGACTTTCGAAAAAATGTAAATCATAAACAGTTGTCATCTTTACTTAAAATTTTGAAAAACCATGGACATGATTTACCAAATTGCAGCAAAACGCTTTTGGGAAGTGTCAGAAAACTTGATTACGTACCTTTAATGTCTTCAAAACACATTCCTGGTAAATTTAAATATTTTGGCATCAAAGATAACTTAGAAATACACTTAGAAAAAGGTTTATGGTTATACATGAATAAAAACGAAACTGACACTATTGAGTTGATCTGTAATATAGATGGACTAAATATATGTGGTAGTAACAATAAACAATTTTGGCCTATACTTGGAATAATTTATTTAAAAAATTTTAAAACTGAACCATTTGTTATAGCATTATATTATAGTGAAAACAGTAAACCTGGAAATTTGCAAGAATATTTAACTCAATTTATTAATGAAGTTAATCATTTACAAAGAGATGGTTTTCGATACAATTCGTCTCATTATCTCTTTAGGCTAAAATATATGGTTTGTGATGCACCAGCAAGATCATTTTTGAAGTGTATAAAACCTCATAATAGCTACTATTCTTGCGAAAAGTGTGATATTAAGGGTGTACGGAGTGAACGAATTATTACGTATTCTATTTCAAACGGGATTTTGAATTCAGAACTAACGAAACGTTTATTAATCAAGTGCATACATCTCATCATACTAGCACATCTCCATTAATTGAAAGTAGAATAGGGAGAGCTGCAAACCCTGCGGGCATAATTAGGCAATTCCATAATTAGCCTAATTACCTTCACTTTCACTAACCTTACCTAATTAGCCTCTCCCAATAGGCATAACCTCACTGACCTCGCTGCTACGTGTACTAGGTGTTTTTTGGATGACGTCAATGGTAAATCCTGGTAAACAAACATTTAATTAATTACCTTTCACTAACCTGTTTCCAACATGGCGGATGTTTGGCGGCAGATTTGAATTTCCAAGATGGCGATCCAACATGGCGGTATGGCGGTGAATTTGAATTTCGGTGTTAAGTTTTTACTTAAAAAAACTTCGAGATTCGAACCAGCGACTATTGTATTACCAAGCCAGGGCCTTAGCCACTGAGCTACGGCGACAGTTAGGAAATGAGATGTAAAGGTTGTATATAGCTGTAAAGATGATTGAGATGAAGATGATTGGATATCGAATTAATGATGAATTTAATTAAATTAATTATCAAATTAAATTTTCAAAATTTTAATGTTTAGCGGTTAATTTCAAACATGACGAGCCAACATGGCGGTATGGCTGTTGTTTTGAATTATACCATAAGGCTCCTGTTGATTCAATCTACAAGTTTCCAGTTGTAAATTTAATAAAACAAACAGAATAAAACATATAACTCTTACGCATACATAACATTATAACCTATTCCACAAACACGGATGACGGACATTATAAACTATTTCACCAACACGAATAACAATCACCGAGCGCTATTTTGATATGTAAACGGGTGACGTATGATTTTAAACATGGTGATTCAATATGGCTACCGAATCAACGGTAAATTTAAATTATACCCTAAGGTTGATGTTGATTGAATTTACACAACTCTTTTAAATTAAAAAACTTGAACATTCCGAGGTTCGAACCGTTAACACTATCTTGACGTAGTTAGAAACTAAAAAATTGATAAACAACGCCACAAACACTAATAACAATATTACTCTGCCATTTTAACATATGTTTTAATGGGTAATATGATTTAGTTACGAAAATAAAAATAAAACAATAAACAAGCAAGACAAAATATATTTATATCTCTTTTACACATTTACAAAACACGAATGACGTTTTAAAAATCAAAGAACAAACAGGTTATTGTATAAGTGGATTGCAATAAACAAAAATATATCTCGCTCTCTGTTTTACGTTATGAATTTAAATTTAAAAAAACTAGATTTATAAACAAAGTAATCGAAAATTGAAAAATTAATATGAGTGTTAAGATTAAAAGTTTGTTTTACTGAATTGAAGTTAATAATTCACACCTTTGAATACTTGGGTAAATAAAAATCAATAAAGTAATATTTATTTTCTGTTTTACAAACAATATAAATATTTCATAAAAACATAAAACGTCATCTCTAATCAGCTGCCTCACAAGGGTTGCACCACTAATTTCTCGAACCGTCGACGAGTACGATGACGTAAACCAAATCTTCCTTCTGGTATCCAAACTCGGATGCAAAACCTCTCGTCCTCCTTCTGGTATCCAAAATCGGATGCAAAAGTTTCAGTTCTCGACGTTTAATAATTTTCACCATCTACAAAATGAAATAAAAAATTAAACATAAAAATTGAAATAGAGTATGAAAGAATAATTGAATTTAAAAAAAAAAAAAACGTTAGCAAAAGAAAACTTATACAGTTGTAACGTACAAAAATGTACAAATTATGACGAATTAAAATTGCATATCACACAGATTTAAAAATATTAACGTTTCACAACAAAACAAATACACACATTTACATTTTAATAAAAAATTGTACTCACCATTTCTTTGGGGATGATTCTATTCACTAACATATTGATTAAAACGTGCTGACACCATCAATTTATACACCACATTTCACGTAAAACATCGTAAACAAGTCGTTAAATATTATGGAATTTTCATAGTACAACGTAAAAACAACTTTCAAAATTATAACTCATAACGTACGTATATTCACCATATGGAACGAAATTAAAAGCATTAGAATCAAGATTTTTGCAAATGTAAAAATCACATTTAAGAATTAAGATGGTTTATAAAATCAATTGATTAATCTCAACGTGATAAAAACTTTTATTTCAACAAAATATGTTAAATAAATAAAATATTTATGTAAGTTGTTATTCACCATAAATGTGATAGGTATAATTAAAAATTTCCAGGTCTTAATGAGTTTTTTAAATGGTGACGTCAGTGAACTTATAAATACGGTGTCCTCGCTTTTTTTCATTCCTATTGTTTCAATTCGGAATAAACTCTTCAGAATGTTTGTGAAAACTTTGTTGAATCTGTACGCCCGAGGTGTTTTTACGAATAGTGAGGTTGGTGAAGTTTACGATCACATCTGTGAGAGAATGTTGGTTCATGGTGACACCGTGGATCTAGAAGACTTAGACCTCTTCGAACGCTTTATTAAAAACGTTTGTGACATTAAGGTACGTTATTTTGTATAATTTTTAAAATTACTTTTCTAACATATGGTATTTTAGCTCGGTGTTAACCCTACGCCACCGGTACAATTAGTCCACCACGTACCAGACGTAAATATGATGACGGACGTTATAGATAACACCTCCGAAGTAAGTTTTTTAATTTTACAATTTCATCTAATACGTGTTTACTCCAGGTTGATCCTGAACCATCGACTTCGAATTATAATGTAAGTTTTTTGTATTTTTTATTTTAAAATTATATTCTAACATATATTTATTAAAGTTCGTCCAAGATTTTACATTGGCGCCGGACAAATATTTTAACATTGATTCTACACCACCACCATCGACATCCACCGCTTGTTCTAACGTAAGTGTTGATTTAATAATACAACCGTGTTCTAACACGCACTCATTCTAGATTATTGGAGGATCAATGGACTTAAATCCTATTTTCAAGTTTTTCACCCTCATTGGCGAGGGTGAAAAAAGAAATTAAAAAATTTAAAGCCATGGGGCGGACAATGGTCTTTAAATTTAAAGATGTGGATACAACTGTAAACCCAACGACCTGGTTAGAGGTAATTTTATTTTAACAAAATTTATTTTCAATATTTAATTTAAAAACTTTTAGAACGCCTTCACCGAAGTATTGGACCACATCCTAGCTGACGCTCGTCCATCAGACCGTGTAGGACTTGTCCTACGAAACGATAACTTCTCCGAGAAACCCATTGGCATCTCTTTCAGACGTAGAGATCAGTTGGACTCGAAAGTGGTTATGACAACGTTGGAGAAGATTCTGCAAAGTAATGCTAACTTCTTCTCCGCTGATACATATCGACCGGGTGTCTCTACCTACGGGGATGGGGTACGTTAGGATGACGGGTGTCAGCTATGACGAGTTTTGCCGGCGTAAAACTGGTATTGTGGTCATTGAAAACAACGACAACCTCTGTCTCGCACGAGCGCTTGTGGCGGCGATGGCTGTGAGTCAAAGAGATGTCATTCTGAAAAGTCTTCTCCAGTACGACAACCCGCTTATGCATACTCGAGCAATGGGTTTATGTGATGCTGCAGGAGTCAACTTAACCAACGGTGGCGATCGAGGCCACATACAACAATTCCAGGAGTATTTGGTAAAGTACACTATTGTAGTTTATAACCACCGGTTAGGAAAAACTGTATATTATGAGGGTCCTCGTAGTGCAGATAGGGTGGTTTTAAATTTAATTTTAGAAGAAGGTCATTATAATGTGATCACGAATCTATGTTCAGCCTTCAGCACCGCATTCTTTTGCGAGATGTGTCGTACACGTACAAACAATAAAACTATGCATAAGGGGTGTAAATACATTTGTCCGGCTTGTCACAGTTCTCCTCCATGTAATCCGAATCTCGAGGCTATATTGTGTAATTCTTGTAATCGCGATTTCCGCGGTCGTGAATGTTTTGTAGAACATACAAAAAATTTGTGCAAGATTTTCCAACGGTGCAAGTCATGCTTTAATAGTGTTTGGGTAGATAAAACCACCCACAAATGCGGATACCGGTACTGCTCTCATTGCAAAAGCGAAAAACCGGTCCGTCATTTATGTTTCATGGCGCAAAATCCAATCAATAAGAAAAAACTTGATCAAAATTTCGTTTTCGTCTTTTATGATTTCGAATGTCGGCAGGATACTTCTGTAGATGGTGCTCAGAATATGTTCTTGCATATTCCTACGTTGTGTGTAGCACAGCAAGTGTGTAAATCTTGTATTAATGTCGACGATATTAATCAAGACTGCACAATCTGTGGGAAACGTGAACACATTTTTAAAGAAAATCCTGTCGACGATTTTCTAAATTACGTTTCGATATTACGGCAAAAATGTAAAGGCGACATAGTGGCCTTGGCACATAATATGAAAGGGTACGATGGCGCGTTCATATTAAAATCTTTGTTTGAAAACGCGAATGGTTGGAACCGAAAATCATTACAACCGGAACTAAACTAATGTCAATTAATTGTGATAGCGGTATTAAATTTATCGATTCTCTCAATTATATGCCGATGCCATTATCTAAGTTACCCAAAACATTTAATTTTTCAGGCTCAAAAGGTTACTTTCCGCACTTTTTTAACACTTTGGCAAATCAAAATTATATTGGCCCATTACCACCCACACATTATTACGGTTGTGATGAAATGTCTTCTTCCATTAGAAGCGATTTCTTGAAATGGCACGAAAACCAGTTAAACCTTAACGTAGTTTTCGATTTTCAATTAGAAATTGTAAAATATTGTGTCGAGGATGTCAATATTTTACGTAAGGCTTGCCTGGAGTTCTGGTCGCGTTTCACTACTTCTAACGGAGTTGATCCGTTTCGAGAATCTTGCACGATTGCGGGATCGTGTAACGCAGTATTTAGGCGTAAATATTTACAACAAAATTCTATCGGTTTAATTCCTCCCAACGGATATAGAATGGCTGATCAGCAATCCACCATTGCAATCAAATGGTTGCTTTGGCTGGAAAAATTTTTGGCAATCGAAATTCAACACGCCGGAAATTCTCGCGAAGTAAGATTGAAAGGAGGGTATTTTAGTTGACGGTTTTTGCGCGGCTACAACCACAGTGTATCAGTTTCATGGCTGCTATTTTCACGGTTGCGAAATCTGTTTTCCTGACCAAACAGCTGAACTTAGTGGTGATAAAACTGATACAATGGGTATTAGGCGAGAAAAACTGAAGCTACAAGTACCCGCATCCGTTCCTTCGGTTATAACTTAGTTGAAATGAAGGAGTGTACTTTTAGAAACTTTTTGAAAACAAATATTCAGGCATCAAAATTTACAACTGATCACGCCATATTTCGAAACATACCTTTAAACCCTCGTGATAGTTTTTTCGGAGGTCGTACGAATGCTGTAAAATTACATTATAAGGCGGATGAAGATGAGAAAATAAGGTACTTGGATGTGTGTTCTCTGTATCCGTTTGTGAATAAATATGGGAAATACCCTGTAGGACATCCGCAAATTCACATCGGGAACGAGGCATGCCGTCAGTTATCTTTAGATTCGGTGGAAGGTATTGTCAAGTGCACTGTCCTACCACCTTCAAACTTATATCACCCAGTCTTACCTTGTAAAATGCACGGTAAACTTATGTTTATCCTCTGCAGATTGTGTGGAGAGTCGATGTTTAACGGTGACTGTAACCATGCGGATGATGAGCGTAAGTTTACTGGTACGTGGGTCGCGGACGAACTTCGAGAAGCGCTATCACAGGGATATAAAGTTTTAGAAATTTGTGAAATTTGGGAGTACGAGATTGCGCAATATGACCGAGCTTCTAGATCTGGAGGTTTATTTTCAACCTATGTTGACAATTTCTTAAAGGTGAAACAGGAGTGTAGCGGATGGCCTTCGTGGTGCACGGATGACCAATCGAAGGATCGGTACGTATCTGAATATCTCGAACGAGAGGGGGTTGTATTAGATAAATCGAATATTGATGTAAATCCAGGTATGCGATACATCGCTAAATTGTGTCTTAACAGTTTCTGGGGTAAGTTTGCCCAACGGGAAAATCTAATGCAATCCTCAATCATACAAGACCCGTATGATTTGTTTAAGATGTTGACCGATCCTTCGGTGGAAGCCCACTCTCTTACTACTGTTACTGATGACACCGTAATTCTAAACTGGGACAGGCCAGACGAAGGTATTACACCTTTAAAAACAGTAAATGTCGCACTAGCCGCTTATACAACTTGCAATGCCCGATTGGAGTTGTATAAATACTTGAAACAGTTGGACAGACGTGTCTTATACTTCGACACCGACTCCATTATTTTACAGAGAGACCAGGCGAATGGGCCCCTGTAACAGGTGATTTCCTAGGAGACATGACAGACGAGATCGAATGTTACGGGCCTGGGAGTAAAATTGTGGAGTTTGTTAGTGGTGGCCCTAAGAACTATGCCTTTAAGGTTTTCACCACAAAATCAAACACTTACAAGTACGTATGTAAAGTCAAAGGAATAACGTTAAACTTTAAAAATTCACTAAGCGTCAATTTTGAGAGCCTTAAAGACATGGTTCTTAATAACGCCGAAGACACGTATGTCCAAACTGATCGACGTATTGTGCGAAATGCGATGTTTGATGTTTTATCGAAACCAGAAAAGAAATTTTTAGGGTAAAGTACACAAAAAGGCGTAGGGTTGAAGATAGTTTAGATACGTTACCGTACGGATACCGGTTGTGATCACATTATAATGGTTTTCTAGCTTTACCAAATGTTCCTGGAATTTTCAGCTTTATTTTATTTATGTATTTATTTATTTTATTACTTGTAAATACTTTTAGTGTAAGGTTTATGTATATGTTAGCTTTATCTACCAATTTCAAATTTTAATGTACTACTTTTAAATAATCTATAATGCTGTACATTGTGATTTTTATTCTTAGCTTTTTAATTTGTATTGCATTGAATTATTTATTAATGTTTAATCGTTTTTTTTTGCATGTAAGTAGAATGCGCCCACCTTCAAACCCCGAGGGCATAATTAACTTGATGGTTGACGTCATATGTGACCTCGCCATGGACGTGTATGAGGTGTTTTGAATGACGTCATCCGTGACCTCGCCTTAGACGCGTATTAGGCCTTTTGGAAATTTTTTGCCGGCAGGAATTTTCGGGAAATTTTAATTGACTCCATTTTGCATGATGACGTATGTCTTACCTTGAAATAAAATAGTGCAATAAAGATAAAAAAAATATATTTGTCTTTATCATTTACACACAAATTACATTCAAAATTACAATACATATAAAATATTAAGCAAACGTCGGATACACATGGTCATCTTCTTCATCTGCTCGCGATAGAGATGTGGTACTGCAGCATTCTGCAACGCACATATTTTCTAACGGTCTTCATCTTCTGTAAATCGAAAAAAGAAATTAAAATAAAGACAAAACGTAATAAATTGAATGGAAGTTTTTTAAATGTTAAATAATTAATCGTAAAATCGTAACTTAACTTTGCAAAGATAAAAATACTCGACGTAAAACAAAATGGCTGTTTTAAAAACAAATGAAATTTTTGTGTAAAAATTTTGAAACGTTTATTAAATTAAGAAACCGATATTAAAATCCAAAAATTAACGATATGTAAAATAAAAAATTCTCATTAAAAATATTCAACGTTAAACTAATTACTGTAGCATGCATTGCAGAATAATGATTGCAACACGGAATCCACATTGGGTTCATAGATTAAATGCAACTTTTATAAAAACTGATTTTGAATAGATTTAAAAACATGCAAGTAAAAATTAAATACGCGATCAAAACCAAACCAAAAATAATTAAAACGTACTTACCCCTATAGCAATACGTACACGAGATCTGACACTACCGGTGGTCGAAAATAAACTGCAATAGAATAATTAGAAATCGTAATTAGCCCTAATGACGTGAAACGTTATTTTCCCTCATCGCAAGCATGATTTCCAAAACCGATTAACTGTAAAATTTCTAATGTGATTGCCCAAATCTTAAAAATAATTCTAAATAGATAAAACTTTAAGAAATTGGAGATACGTTAACAATCCACAATAATAATGTAGAAAAACGAAATAATGTAATAGACAAAACAAAAACTTTGAAAAACGAAACGGTTTCAATGATTTAAATTAAACAAAAATACAAAATGATTCAATTAGGTTAAAGAATGCACTTTCCCACTATTAGAAATTTATCGACGGCAATTAAACCACAAGGACTTTTAATGTTTGCTGGTGAAATTGACATTGCAACTTTCCCAAAATTGCATAGTTTCTGGTGAATCATTGCAACTATTTAAAAAAATTATGTAAAATCTTAAGAAAAACGTAAAAAAGATTTCGTTTAGAATTTTAAAAGAAAATAATAAAGTAAATTCGAAAATGAAGCATCAAAACGAATGCGTCACATAAGAATTAAACACTTTGTGTTCTAAAAATGATTTCGCGTTTCCGTTTACAAAACTAAAAACTAAACGTAAAACAGCAAGTTACTCAAAAAATATGAAACACGGTATAGCAATATTTTCAATTTAAACTATCCAAAATCTTCTTAAGAAAACAAAATATAGATTTTATGCCTGATTGAAATGCAATTTTGGAATTATGAATCGCTAGCCTTTTCACTAATTCAGCACAAACAAATTAATTCTTATTTCTTAAACTGTTAAGTGAATAAAACATAAATCTTTAGACAAAATGCTGTTAAAAAACAATTCTTACTCCCATTCCCGTCTTTATTGTTACCTTTTTCCTGCCTACCAAATTTTGCATGGTTAACATTTACAGATTCTTTTGTTATTTGGATACATAGTTACGAATTTAATAATCTTTAGGGTACAGAACGTTAGTGAGCGTTAAGTTGGAAAACTACAGATTTTCATCTGAATTTCAAAATTTCTTATATTTTACAACTAAAAACAAAATTAAATTTAACTAGAATTTCTCAAGGTACGCGTTAATTGGAATGCAATGGCAAATTTCCCAAATTACTGACGTCACAAACTTAATTACCCAGCGGACCGTTTGCGTATAAAAGCAAGAATCCTATGCAATATTACCATTCCTGTTACATCGTTAACAATTAAAGTTCGAAAAAAAATGTCGGTCTCCAACATTTTAAACCTTTACGCTTGGGATTTTCCGTGAAGACGAGCTAAGTAATTGTACAATGATTTGTGTGAGCGCATGGTCATTCACGGGGATGCGGTGGCTCCAGAAGATGAAGAAATTTTTAACAGATTCATCAAACACATTTGCGAAATCAAGGTACGTCTTTTTTACATTTTATTTTATATTGCAAGTACGTTTCTACACATGTTTGTTACAGTTTGGCGTTAACCCACCACCCCCAGCTGACGACGCTGTACCTACAACTTCGGATGCCCTAAGTTACGGTCCGTCAACTTCTAACGTAAGTTCTTTTAATTTGATTTAAGAACGTGATTTAATAAGTTCTTATTACAGATGACGGGAGGAGCAATTAAACCCCGTGGGGGCTTCGAACATTTCACCCTAATTGGTGAGGGTGAAAAATCAATAAAAAATTTAATGCAGTGGGAAACACTGATTTTCAAATTTAAAGATGGCGTGGATACCGGAATAAACCCGATTACGTGGTTAGAGGTAATTTATTCTTAACCGTCTTTATTTTTCACATTTCTTAACATTTTCGATATTTTTCAGCAAGCGTTCAACGAAGTGCTGGAGCACATATTAGCTGACGCCCGCCCGTCGGACCGCGTAGGCCTAGTATTGCGGAACGACAACTTCGCCGAGAAGCCGGTGGGGATCTCGTTTAGGCGTAGGATCAATTGATGCCAAGGTAATCCTGGCGACATTAGAAAAATCCTGCAGAGTAATTCTAGCTTTTTCGCCTCTGATGCCCTACGCCTACACGTAGACCGAGTCTCCCTACCCACCGGAACGGGTCGAGACCGAATGACAGGCGTTAGCTATGAAGAGTACTGCCGCAGAAAAACCGGTATCCTCGTCATCGAAAACAAGGACAACCTTGCTTGGCCGGGCATTAGTAGCTGCCATAGCAGTAACTCAAAACGACCTATCTTGAAAACTCTACTTCGGTACGACAACCCACACATGTATGCTCGAGCTGAAGATCTGTGCACCGCCGCAGGAGTGGACTTAACCGATGGCGGCGATCGCAGCCACATTCATCAATTCCAAGAGCACCTGGTACGATACACGATTGTTGTTTATAACCACCGGTTAGGGGAAAACTGTGTATTACGAGGGTCCCCGTAGCGCAGATAGGTGGTTCTAAACTTGATTATGGAAGAAGATCATTATAACGTAATTACTAATTTATGCTCTGCATTCAGTACTAAGTATTTCTGCGAAATGTGTCGAACGCGTATGAGTAATAAAACTGATCATAAGGGGTGTAAATATATTTGTCCGGCTTGTCATAGTTCTCCCCCGTGCAACAAGAATGTCGATACTATATTGTGCAATTCATGCAATCGCGATTTCCGTGGACCGGCATGTTTTGCCGAACATCAAAAAAGTTTGTGCAAGGTTTTCAAACGGTGTAAATCGTGTCATAATAGTTTTTGGGTGGGAAAAGCTGCTCACAAATGCGGATACCGGTATTGCACTCACTGTAAAAGTGAAAACCGGTCCGTCATTTATGTTTTATGGCTCAAAATCCTATCAATAAGAAAAAACTTGATAAAAATTTTGTTTTCGTTTTTTATGATTTCGAATGTCGGCAGGATACTTCCATTGATGGTGTTCCGAATATGTTTTGCATATCCCCACCTTGTGTGTGGCACAGCAAGTGTGTAAGTCCTGCATTAGTGTCGAAGACATTAATCAGGATTGCACAATCTGTGGAAAACGCGAGCACATCTTTAAGGAAAACCCTGTCGACGATTTTCTAAATTACGTTTCGGCACTTAGAAAAAAATGTAAAGGGGAAATAGTGGCATTGGCACATAATATGAAGGGATACGACGGTACATTCATTTTAAAATCTTTATTCAAAACGTCAACGGGTGGAACCCTAAAATTATCACGACGGGTACTAAATTAATGTCAATTAATTGCGACGGCAACATTAAATTCATCGATTCCATCAATTATATGCCAATGCCTCTATCCAAACTACCCAAAACCTTTAACTTTTCAGGTTCTAAAGGGTACTTTCCCATTTCTTCAACACTTTGGCGAATCAAAATTATGTAGGCCCATTACCACCCACTCATTATTATGGCTGCGAGGAAATGTCAACTTCCGTTAGAAGTGATTTCATGAAGTGGTACGAGAACCAGGCAAGTCTTAACGTTATTTTTGATTTTCAAGCAGAAATCGTTAAATATTGTATCGAAGATGTCAATATTTTGCGGAAGGCTTGCTTGGAGTTCTGGTCCCGCTTCACCACTTCTAACGGAGTTGATCCGTTCAGGGAATCTTGCACAATCGCGGGATCGTGTAACGCCGTGTTCAGACGGAACTATTTGAAACCAAACTCAATCGGACTTATTCCTCCCAACGGGTACAGAATGGCTGATCAGCAATCCGCCATTGCAATCAAATGGTTGCTTTGGTTGGAAAAATCTTTAGGTATCCAAATTCAACACGCCGGAAATTCTCGCGAAGTTAGACTTAGGGAGGGTATTTTGGTTGACGGTTTTGTGCGGCAACAAATACTGTGTATCAGTTTCATGGCTGCTATTTTCACGGCTGCGAGATTTGCTTTCCAGATCAAACGGCGGAACTTAGCGGCGATAAAGCTGATACAATGGGTATTAGACGTGAAAAACGGAAGCTACAAGTACCCGCATCCGTTCCTTGGGTTACAACTTGGTAGAAATGAAGGAGTGCGATTTTAAAAACTTTTTAAAACAAATATTCAGGCTTCAAAATTTACCGCTGATCACGCCATATTTCGGAACATCCCTTTACACCCTCGTGACAGCTTTTTCGAGGTCGTACGAATGCCGTCAAATTGCATTACAAGGCCGGAGAAGATGAACAAATAAGATACCTGGATGTATGTTCTTTGTACCCCTACGTAAATAAATACGGAAAATACCCCTGGGACATCCTAAAATTCACGTAGGGGACGAGGCATGCCGCCAGTTATCTTTGGATAGTGTGGAAGGTATTGTTAAATGTACTGTTTTACCGCCTTCCAACTTGTATCATCCTGTCCTTCCTTGTAAAATGCATGGTAAACTTATGTTTATCCTCTGCAGAACGTGTGGAGAGTCCTTGTTTAAGGGTGATTGCCGTCATTCAGAAGATGAGCGTAAGTTTACCGGGACATGGGTAGCGGACGAGCTCCGGGAAGCGCTGTCGCAAGGATATAAAGTGTTAGAAATTTTAGAAATTTGGGAGTATGAAATCGCACAATATAGCCGAGGTTCTAGGTCCGGAGGATTGTTTTCAACGTATGTTGATAACTTTTAAAGCTGAAACAGGAGTGCAGCGGGTGGCCTTCGTGGTGTACGGATGACCACGCCAAGGATCGGTACATTTCTGAGTATCTCGCAAGAGAGGGGTTGCATTGGATAAGAATAACGTCGATGTAAATTCAGGTATGCGATATATTGCAAAACTTTGTTTAAATAGCTTTTGGGGTAAGTTTGCCCAACGTGAAAATCTGATGCAGTCCTCGATCATACAAGAACCGTATGATCTATTCAAGATGTTGACCGATCCTTCGGTCGAGGCTCATTCGTTAACTCCTGTTAATGATGACACCGTCGTTTTGAACTGGGACAGGCCGGATGAAGGTATTATACCTCTTAAGACAGTTAACGTTGCACTTGCCGCTTACACCACCGCAAACGCCCGTCTTGAACTCTACAAATATTTAAAGCAGTTGGACAGACGTGTCTTGTACTTTGACACAGACTCCATTATTTTCACAGAAAAGCCAGGCGAATGGACCCCCGCAACAGGCGATTTCCTAGGAGACATGACAGACGAGATCGAGTGTTACGGGCCTGGCAGTAAAATTGTGGAGTTTGTTTCAGGGGGGCCGAAGAACTATGCCTTTAAGGTTTGGTCAACCAACTCAAATACATTCGAACACGTATGTAAAGTCAAGGGTATAACTTTGAATTATAAAACTCCCAAGTTGTCAACTTTGAGAGCCTTAAAGACATGGTTCTCAATAACGCCGAAGACACGTATGTCCAGACTGACCGGCGTATCGTTCGAAACGCCAAGTTCGACGTCATTTCCAAACCGGAAAAAAAAGTTTTCCGAGTGCAGTACACCAAAAGGCGTAGGATTCAAGACGGGTTTGACACGCTGCCGTACGGTTACAGGGCATAAATTGGTAATTGTTTTATAGTGGTTCTTCTATCTTACCTGGTGCTGTTGGAATTGTCTTTTTTATACATTTCATTTTTTTTTTTGTTTTATACTTTTTACTCTTTTTGTTTTAAATTTTGTACCCATTGTGCTTTTAATTTGTTTTATTAATGTTCGTTTTGTCTTTGATATTTTTCTAAACAACTTTTTAATTTTATTTTGTTTAACTTAGTTAGATCTTTTCAAAAAAAGTCAAAGTTTGAATTTGGTTAAATTCATTTTAGCTTTAATATTTTTTGTAAATAACTTTTTTAATTTTTTATTTTTGTAAATAACTTTTTTATTTTTTGTTTTTGTAAATAACTTTAACTGTAAATATTGTTTAGGCTTAGTTAGTAAAACAAAATAGATGTAAAATAAATCTTTATTTGTAATAAATTTTTTATATATTTAACAAATTCGTTTTCGTAAAACATAAATTGTACAATAAAATAATAAGATGATCATTATTGATTAAATTATTATCAAACAATTTCAAAAATTCTAAAGTATTAATATTACAGAGTTTAAAAAATAAATACACAAGACAATATTGGCCGCAGAAACCTGAATGGAAATCTTGCAGTGTTTGAGAGTTATAAACCCAAGTTCGACAATTACGATCTAAAAATTTTCGGTGATTATTTTCAGGAGGTCTTCCAAATGAATCAAAATATTCTCCGTTTCCATATTCATCAATGAAAAATGCTGCCCAGTGTTGTCCTGGTTTGTTTGAGGGATCGGTGTTTGCGATTACAGCGGCTGGTCTCGGTATACGCTGTGGAAGCTGATTAGAAGCACATACAATGCGTTGTACATTCTTGATGATCGGAATACTCTTCAATTGGTGAACAAGTTCGAGGTGGTACATCTTTATTATTTGTTTTGAACCACTCGCACAAAATTAATGCATGTTCTAATGCACAAGATGGGTTTTCAATATGATGATGAAGACATTTGACTGCTTCCATATCTTTCTTTAACACTTTAAACGACGGACATTCCATCCCTTCCATGTTGACTATAGGTTTATTTAAAAATTTTAATGTGTGTTGTTTTTCGACGCCTTTTACAAAAATGGTGTTGAACGGTTCTAGAATTTTTCCAAGTTCAGCTTCAAAATCTTCATAATTTATGTACCCTCCATTCCATCGCAAGCCGTGAAAATAACTTTCCAAATAACGGGTTTCTCGTTTTACCGAATACGGTAAAGTTGAAAATTTACACGGCGGTTTTATAAATAAAACTTCACAACATTCACCATCTGAAGATACGATTCCAATTTCCTTAGGTATAAATTTTTGTCTTCTCCCGAAATCCCTGCATGTCAACAAAAGCGTCCATTCTGACAGGTGATGTTTAATAACCGATAGGTCTTCAACTACTGAAATCAACCACAACGTTTCGATGTTTATCAATCTCGATGACGTTGTCGAATTCCTGCGTAAACTAAACAATTTACAGTTTCCGCTAACGCGTCTTCAAAACCCACTTCTATGCGCAAGGAACCGTTTTTACAAGACTCCAATGGGTACTAATGTTCGCGGATAAATCAGGCGTTAAATCAAACGCTGTTAAACAGTAACCTTTAGCGTAATCTTCGAGAGATATTTCATTCCCTTCATTTAGAAAATGAATACCAGTGCCAGAAAATAATGTATGATATGCTCGTACATATGATCCGGACTTTGTAAAATCCGGCTGAAGTGGTTTAGAAGGAATTTGTTGCCCATCAATGTATAGTGAAAGATAATTAATTTTATAATGTTGAAAATTGTACGGATTAACTGCGTAATCGCCATTAAACGCTTTATTCGACACAAACCCGATAATGCAACGTTTCGGTAACTGACCTAAGAACACGTTATCTAAAGATTTTCTCTGAAGTCCCGACGGAATGGTTAATACTTTTACATCGGCTTTAGTTATTGGATACTTTGCGGGAGTAGATTCCAACGCCTTCGTATGAGCAAGAAGTATTGTAGGGTTAATTCTCATTCTTCTTACCAACAAAGTCGCATCTAAGATTTTAACTTTGTATGTTGGTGATGCGGCCATCAGATTAAACGAATCTCTTGAACGAACAAATTTGATTTTCATTTCAACACCGTTGATTAAAAATTTTTCTTGATTGAATATATCGGAATGCACGTGTCCTATCATTTCAACATGTTTACTCGCAGATGTCAATGTTTTACGTTTGCTAAATCCTGTGTTATCTTCACCCGTGGTATCAAATTTTCCAGGTGTATCTTTATACCAAAAACTACATGTTAAATGTGATTGTTTCGCATCGGGTCCATAATTGAGTACCGTTTCAATATAAGATCGGTACGCATACGTGTTATTTGGTGGAGAAACAAGTTTTGGTTTAAATAAACTTCAACTTGATTAAATAACGAATGCATCCAATTATTTACAGGGGCTACAACCTCGTCAGCAAGTAAAGTCGAATCGTCTTGCTTTACAATTTTAGCCGTTATGTAGAGCATCGTTTGACTTAAATCCAAGTAGTCATTGCCATTACCCGGTACAACAAATTCGATGGGGCGTCGTCGCTTAGTGAAGATAGGGGTTTATAAAAATCCATTCACCTCCTTCTATAGAAGTTTGAGTTGCCGGAAGGGCGAATAAATCTAATTCAGATTTCACACATTCACAAGATTGGGCGTGGAGAAATGCCATTGTTAGTTTTTACCAAAAATATCGTCGTAATCGAGATTAGAAACTTTTCGCCGAGGTTTTAACGTTTTTCTGTTAATAGCTAACGACGAATGATTACTTTTGTCTGACGAAGCTTTTTATATCCCGATCCTTGCATTAGGGTTTCGATTTTATCATCTGCTTTACGTTTAAGATTTTGACCCGCCTCGCGCATTCTATCTTGAAAAGATTCTTTAATTGGTCGGTTTTCTATGACGTCGCCTAAAATATTGCTTCCTGTTCTTAACACCTCTTTTCCTACAGCTTTGGCGCCAGATTTAAATAATGGTAGGATTGATCGAAAGATTCCTCCTAACCAGCTCCCTATTCCGTGACCTCGTTGATATGGGGCTCCTCTGTAAATTGCACCGATTCCGCTACCCGCTTGATTCATGTAATATTGTTGATACGGACAAGCCATATTTACGTAAGTTTTTTAAAATGAAGTTTCAAATTCAAAGTTCCAAACTCGAATGGCATTGGAGCTCCTGTCTCGGTCCTTATATTTATCTCGATATTCTCAAATTCTCTTCGCATCACAGGCATGTAATGTACCGGAGAGTAAACTATATCTTTGTGACATCCATAATTATAATTGTCAGAAGTAACGTTCACAATTCTTAGAAGTGGTGATAAAATGTCGCCGACAAATTGAGGTTCCACAATATCGCAGTACACAAACATTTGCGATGGTATACCGGTCCATATGTTTGCAGGGTGTTTTGCACTTTTCTGCATTGCTAAATTTTGATCAGGACTAAAACCTAATTGCAACGCTAATCGTTTAGAAAATCCTAGCAGACTCAAACTTGTGTTTAACGTTAATAAAATTCGTTTAGTAACTTTATTGTATTTAAAGTTTATTAGTTTCTTTATTAACTCGTGATTATTAATTACATCAAGAACGTCTTCAATTGATTCGTAGTTACCCGCGGGGATTTTTATGATGTACCATTCAGCATCGGAATAGATAATTTCTTCATCATCTTTAAGAAAATAGTTTACAGCTTTTTCTAATATACCTTCTACATAATATCCCTCGTCATCTGGCGGTTCAATGCGATAAAACATTAAGTTCTCAGCTTCACCAACGGCTAAGAATGAACACGGGTACTGAATTTCAGAAACTCCGACAACCCATTCTCCCGTCAATCTTACACGTTTTGGAAGCTGCGTGGTGAAAGTAGCTGTAGTGTTACCAGGAAAATAATTCATAGAACTATTGCTTAACAATGTCAAGTAAAATTCGTTCTCGATATTCATAATTCTTCTAAGTGTTTTGCGAATACCCAGGAGTTAAATTTCTCACCATACCCTTGCCACTTTACGAAATACTGTTTGTTTCGACCTTTACCTTTTTCTTTTAAAACTTTTCAATTTTGTATGTGGTATTGTGATCAATTATAACAGGTTGTAATTCTTCTTCATAAAATGTTCCTTCTATTGATTCACCGTTTAAATCTTCAATTTGATAGACGGGCGGTTTGCGTTTTATAACTTTAATTATTTTAAATATTTCCTCGCTCCAATTTGCAGTGTAACCTTTCTCAAACACTAGTTTGTTTCTACTAATTCTCACATGCTGATTCACTTTATATTTAGGTGTTCGCTGAAGACCTACGCCATTGTGATACAGATTTTTCCAAACTTGTAAAATGTTTTCGTCTTTGACATCATTGGGGGTCATTTTTATGCTTCGGTGGTATCTGTTGTTATAAGATGACAACAAGTCCTGTAATACGTCGATATATCGGTAAGAATTAGAATATGTAAAATAACGCCACATCCGTGTTTTAAGAGTTCTATTAAATCGTTCTACTACAGCAGCTTTTACATCAGGATTATTAGTAGCATAAAAAATTATGTTGTTGTCTTTAAAAATTTTTGGACAGTTCTGGCAATAAATTCTTTTCCTTTATCTGTTTGAATACTTTGAGGAATGTTGCGAGCTTCTTCAAAAATATTAGTAAATGCTTCAATAATGTTTTTAGATGTTTTAAACTTAATAGGTCGCGCCCATGCTTTCTTGGTGAAAACGTCGATTACTGTTAAAATGTAATTGAAGTTGTCGTTATATTTTCGGATATTTTGCATGTCACACAAATCCGCTTGCCATAATTCAAACATATTATTTACAATGTATTTATTTCGGGGAAATCGTTTTTGACAGGTTTGTGTACAGTATATGATTCTTGTTTGTGTAACCAATTCTGTACATCACTTCTTGAATATCGATTTCTCACACTCTGTATTAAAGAATTCGCACCAGAAAATCCTACTTCGTTAGACGGGTCAAAATATATCGTGTTTAATTCCATGATTATAGTTTCAAATTTTCCCAATTTAAAAACGTTGATGGTGTTTTACTCCGCGATGATGACATTCTTGTACGTACTGGACTGCGTTTTGTATAGGACTTCTTGATCTGGACCGATGTATTGAAAATTTTTGTTCGTTATTTTCCTTTTTCGGATCAAATGTTTGTTGTTGTGGAGATACTACACTCCTCCGTTTTAAATTCCCTATTAGTTCTTGTGGAAAATTTATTTCTTTCAGAAATGTTGCAAACTGTGGCCAACCTATCGGACTCGTATTTTTCGAGGTCTTATCGCATCATGCACTAAGTCTATAATATTTGACGAAGGAATTACTTCACCTTTTATTGTGACAGTTCCGTTTTTATCCCACATTATATCACCCGAAGCATTTAACATTTTCATAAAGCTAACACCTTTTTCTTATACATAGTAGGTAATGTATCAACAATTTCGAAGTCTGGCATACTTGAAGATTTTTCTTCGTGTATCGACATAGATTTTTCTTGTATCGGTATGCTTACAGGTTGTCGGACTTCGTCCGCAAAGTGTAAGTATCTTTGAAGAATTTGGTTATACTGTGTCCATTTGTCGTGATCAGAAAGTTTCGAATTCAAAATATTGTACATCTCGGTATCAAGCTGGGATAATATATTGTTTTCGACAGATTCTGATGATTTCCAACGTTGTATTAATTCCGGTGGTACAAGCAACATTTTCTTGGCGTGTTCCATGTTTAACCAAAAATACTACTTAGCACACCGGTTAGTAAAGGTGCAATGAGAAGTGGTAGAAATGCGCCTCCTTGCTGAACCAAGATTTTCTTTTCTTTTGATAGGTTCCCCTTGTTTTACCAATCTTCTCAAGATGTCTTTATGACGCGAAAGCTGTGATTTCTGGTGACGTGACAAAGGAACTTTTCCTTTTAAAGTATTGTACACGCATTCGCAAATGCAATGCACTTGTTTATCGTCTGCACATTTTAGTAATGCAAGACGTTCTTTATTTCAAGTTTCGCAAGAGCGCGAAGGAGTTCGCGGTGTTTAACTATCACTTTGGGCATTATTGCTTGATTATTTCAAATTTATCTGAACGGGCGTATTTAAAGTCTTTTTAGGGGCGTAAACACAACATGGACCGTCTTCGTTAAAGATCGAAGTGCGGTAACGAACTAAATCCGGTGTTGATTGTTTTAAATCGAAGAGTAAATAGCCATGAGGTTTAGATGTAGCATCAATGTAGGCTTCTTCTAAAAATTTTGGATTTTCGGGACAAATCTGTCTAGTTAAATGTTTAATTTGGGCTTTATCGCGCGGGTTTTTAAATAATACAATGTAATGCGTATTTAAAGAAATGTCGCGCTGGCCTTTCCCTTGATGAAATATATTTTGGGTTAAGAAAAACACGCTTAAATTACGGTGATGACAGCCTTTTGTAAATATATCCACAATTGTGGAATTTGCCTCACGCATCAAATCATCTATTATAATTAACGTAGGTTTTGCACCGTCAAACAATTCCATACTTGGTAAGCCTTCTTGGAATTGCACTTCAGTTAGTTGTTTGTAAAGCGGTTGCCACTCGTCGTAAAACCAAAACACTTTTTCAAACTTAGTATTACATGCAATTTCTTTTTCTTTTAAAAAATTCACGATGAAATATGATTTACCACACCCTGACGGGCCGGCTACAATCGCAGAGAATGGGTGTTCAAATTGGTACATGTTACCACTCGGTGATTAAATGTGAAGTAAAAGAAAATTTAATTGAGACGTGTTATATATTTTTATTTGTTAAATTATACAGTGGTAAAGAATTACAAAACTATTTATACAAAAACCGATCATCGTAAGATTCCATATAATTTTTTACCTGGGCGGTTACATAATACGGAAATTTATGAACTAAGTCTTGCAGCATATTGTTGTCTTTATGTTTTTCATCCAACACTTTATTGAACTCTTCATACCCGATTTCATCCATGTCAACTACCTCTTCATAACCAACGTTTTTTTTTTTATCAACTACGTCAACTACATTTTCTATAAACTGATTAAATTGAAAATCACACTTTTCTAATTTTTTCATCCGCGATATAAAATAGTTCTTCATTTTTCTAATTGATTGTAACGAACTAAGTCCTAAATACAGCTGATACTTTTCATCACTCTTCTTCGGGGCGAATCTTACAGCATTCAAATCTGTTGTAAGTACGATATAATCTTCAAGTTCGTAACTTCCAGAATCTTTATATCGAACAGCATTAATAATGTCATCTAGCACTTCTAGAAACGTTTTAAATTGTGGAAGTGTAAACTGTATTGCACAATTAAACCCCTGTTTAATTATTTTTAAACAAGGTTTGAAATTGTTGTAAACATCCATTCCGAAACATGCTGATTTGGTATAACTATTGTTTAACGGGATAAATACCTCATTCAGCAATGTATTTTCTCACGTTGTTCGAGATTCTGTTTGCAGTCTTCATCTGTTGTGACACCATATGATTTTCGAGCTTCGTTGCACATTTTATAGTCCACTTCTGAAGGTCTGTACACTGGTGATTCTAGCCTATGGTAAGGAGCTGTGTTCTTTTTGGTAAAGCTGAATTTGAATTTACCAGCCATTTTAAAATAAGTACTGTAGAGATACTTCAAGACTAAATGTTAAACATGAAGACCTCGCTTTTATACAGGCTGTAACATTGACGTCATAATTTTAATAGAAAAACCTAAAAAACACTTTAGGCAAAAATAAACAAGTCAGTTACATCGTCATACCAAAATGGCGTTAATTAAAAATTTCCCAAAAACCTGCCGGCAAAAAATTTCCAAAAGACCTAATACACGTCTAAGGCGAGGTCACAGATGACGTCATTCAAAAACACTCACACACGTCCAAGGCGAGGTCACATATGACGTCAACCATCAAGTTAATTATGCCCTCGGGGTTTGAAGGTGGGCGCATTCTACTCATGTATAATTCTTTTTATATGAATTACTTCTTTAAACTAATTTAATGAAACACTTAATATTGTAAACAAATGTTTATTTTTCAATAATTACAATAAATTTTTTATAAATTTAATAAATTTGTTTTCGTAAAACATAAATTGTACATCAAAATTATTAACTGATCATTCCTAATTAAATTATTATTAAACATTCGTCAAAATTCTAAAGTATTAATATTACAAAGTTTAAAAAATAAATATACAAGACAATAGTGTCCGCAGAAACCCGAATGAAAGTCTTGCAGTGTTTTACCGTTGTAAACCCAAGTTGCACATGAGGATAAACTTTGTCATATAACAATAGCAATAAAAGTTTACTTTACAAAATCTTCACTTGTTTTAAGATACCGTCTTCAGTTTGAGAAAATAATAATTTTACTGTACGTCTTACGTTTTTTTTTTTAATTTATATTAAAAGAAAAACCAAAGTTTTTTTTTAATTTTTATTTCATTTTTTCCAAAAATAAATCCTTTTTATTAATTAACATATTATCTTTTATTTGTGGTGTATATGTTTGGTATGGTTCACCTTCATCCCTCCATTCGTCCACATCTGAAAGAGTATCCTGCTGAAGGTGGGTTGGGGGAGGTTGTTGGTGTTGTTTTTTATTTTATTGATTTCCACCCACTGTTCTTTCAAACAACCTTCCCTCTTAACCTTTACTTCTTCGGGGTGGGTTTTTTGAATATGACGTCCTAATCTATGATGTACCATAATATGGTGTTTATCATAAGGACATACGACCATATCTATATAACATAGACAATTAATTAGAACAATAACAATAAACATAATTTTTTATATTACCTTGTCCTACTTGGTTGATGTTATTCATTTTTGCTTGAGTTGTTTGTAACGGTGGTGACTACTATACTTTAATATATGAAAAAAAATACGTCTTTTATACTCTTATACCATATTAAATAATCGTTAAAGATTGTTTTATATAATATTGAAGGAAAAAAACAACTTTTCAAATGCTCGTTAAAGATTGTTTTATATAATATTGAAGGAAAAAAAAACAACTTTTCAAATGCTCGTTATGGGTTATTTTACATGATATTGAAGGAAAAAACAACTTTTTTAAATCTTGTTAGAGAATGACGTACTATAGTAATTAACAGAAATGGTATAAAACCTCAGGTAGAATATTCTAATATATAATAAACAGCTGAAGATAATAACAAGAAGTAGGTTAAAAGAAAAAAACGTAAGTTATTATTATTATGTTTGTATTTTTTTTTTATTTATAAAACTTTATTTTATCTACTATACATGTTACATTTTTATCGTAATTTTAATTTCTTTTTATTTTAATAGAATGGATTTGTCACTTTTGAACAAAGCGGGTGTATCTCAAACAGTTGAGTTCCCAATGTTGAAACCATCAGATCTTGAGATAGGTAGAAGATATCCAATAGTGAAGATTATGTTAGGGTTGTCTGGTTGGGGAAGATATGCTCTGTGTATAACAACAACCTGTAAGATTTTTCTTCCAAAGAGGATTGTTGACGTGCTAACAGAAGAGTTCACTAGGAGTTTAAAACCAGAAACTATCACATTCAGCCTTATGCAGTAATCACATTGACTTTATTGTCAATGTTGAAATAATTTCAATCAGTTTTAATTTCAAATTCAATATTGACAAAAATTAGTATGCTGTATGTACACTTGATTTGAGATTATTGAAATATAAAAATATTGAAATTAATGTCAAGTTTCCATTTGGCAACATGGCGTTTTCATAAAACTTCTAACTTCATTTCCTACATCATACATAACCTTACCTTTATTTATGCAAATACTCAAAAGTAAGTATTATATTTTAACTTTTAATGTATGGTAAATTTACTGCAATATTTTGTAAAATATTTATCTAAGGGTGAAATTTTTAGTTATTTTTATTAAAACTTGAAAACATTTATTTAAACCACAATACATGAGGTCAATACATTCAAAATTATTTCATCTTAATTTTTAAGAATTGATTTGAAAAAATCGTTCAAGAAAGGTGAAACGTTTGTTTTTATAAAATTTTATAAGTTAACGATTTAACTGAGAGTTTTAATAAAAAAACTAAGAACGACAACTAATAATTTTCCTTATACAAGGGCAATGGAAATACTAACTTTTACATTTAGATGCCTCCAAAAAAAGCATCCCAGCAGCAATATCAGCTGCTTATTGATGAGGTTGCTAAGTCTAGCTGTCTGAGATGGGGAAAGGGAACTCCTGATGAAAAAAGGAAGCATGGGAGCAAATAAGCCTAGTGTTGAATGCTGTAGGAGCAATTGAAAAGACTCCTGATGCGTGGAAAAAGGTGCTGTAAAAGTTCAATGATAAATATATTAATGTATTTTTTCAGGCATTCGTTGAGATGAAATCTCACGTGAAGGCTAAAATTAGAGATGCTAAGCAATTAAATGCTACTGAAAAAGAGTGCAGACATACTGGGGTTATATGCGTCATGCTCTGGTATTACTTCAGTCCCAGAATTGGGAATGGCATCCGATGGTAATATTATTAATTGTACATGGTTTAAATTAATATATTGGTGATTTTAGTAAACGATAATAATAAGGAGGATCCTCTCCAGGAGCAGGATCAGTTTCTCACCGAGACTGCAGTTTGTAATACTCAATCTATAGATGAGCATGAAGGCAAAGATGGTCCGGAGGAAGAAGTAGAAAATGAAAGTGATCGAGCAACACAACCAAAAAAAAAAGCAAAAGCCAAAGTTGGCACATTGTAAGTATATTGTACCATAAGCAGGGTTCAACTACTTAGATTATTGAATATAAAAAGCAGCTTCTGTAGTTTCCACATTTTTAGTATTATTGAGTGATCATATGGAAGCAACCAATCGAAGCCTGCAAAATATAGCAACAGCTATACAGTCGGTGGCTGATGCGATAAATAATGTTGCTGTTTCATTGGCGTTGAAGCCAACATAATTTTGTTTATTATATGTACATTTTAATAAAGTCATTGATGCTGCCAGTTGTTTTTTATTTATACACATTGATAAGAGAATAGTAAATGCTGTTTTAGTTTCAATGTGATTTTAAAGAAAATTATTAACTTTTGTACAAATTGTAAATATCAGTAAATATTAATTATTTCGGGTTTTTAATCTAGTTTATTAACATGCATGTTACTGAATTATATTTCATTTTCCGTTTTCATAGCTATCAAAAACTAAAAACTACATCAAGTCAGTACGAAATGTATATTCATTTTAAAAGATGCCGTCATTCCAATTACGAAGAAGCATTTGTGGAATTATGTGATGAACTGAATAGTGGGACAAATGTTCCGAAACGATCGACTTTGAATTGGAAGAGGGTATATAAAAGAGTTATGTATGTTATTGTTTAAGATTATATCAATTTAATAGATTTTCGGCGAATGGGAGTCGAGAGTAAAAGCCAAAGCCAGACGCATCTACCTCGAGAGAGAGCTTACTGGAGGTGGAATTCCTATCATAGAGATCCTGGACAATTTAGAAAGAAAATTGCTGGAGGTGTTAAGCAAAATTCTTATTTACGGCCACCCAAAAATTATTGAATTGGGATTCTTAAAAAATAAAATAAATAAAAATCGTCCTAGATTGGTCGTAAGAAAGCCTCCCAGGCATGGCAAACGTTTGAGTATGATTTATTTTATTGATATCATTTTTGTACATGATTTTTTTTAGCTTCTATAGATTTTAACGAACTAATTACAAAAAAGTAAGGACCTAAACAATAGTTTATGTCTCATACTAAGAAGCCTCCAAGCTCTAAACGACTCTATTATAAATTTAACAAAGGTATTATAAGTTAAAAATAAAGGTGTTAAAAAAATAAACCATGTTTATTTTAAAAATAATTCAACAATAATTTTGCACTACTCTGTTTCTCACAAAACGACCGTGTTGTAAAACATTTCTTTCTCCTAGACCGAAATCTTCATCCACATTTTCATTATTGCCATCTACTTCATTATCATTTACATCTGCTTCGTTACCACCTTCTGAAATATTTTTTACTAATGGTCGTAAAAATAACGAACCTAAAATTAGCTATACCTAAATTTTCATTTCTTGCAATGCAGAGATTATGCATTATAGCAGCAGAATAAATTATCTTAGCTGCTCGCTCGGGAGAATAATGTAACGTTCTATGTTTCAACAAGCATCTAAATCGTTGTTTAAGTACACCATTCGTTCTCTCTATCACATTTCTAATGACTTTATGACGACGATTGTACTCCCTTTCATTATTTGTCGCTGGATTAGCTATTGGTGTAAGTAGCCAAGGCTCTAAAGGGTAGCCTGAATCTCCTACAATACAAATAATGAATTAACATATAGTAAAGAATAAAGTATAAAATTACCTAATAAATAAGTCATCTGTTGTCTATGTTCTGCAAATGCATTAGCCAAATGCCTTCTCACCAATGATGCTTGCCAGATTCCAGAATCATGTACTGATCCTGGAAATCTGGCGTTAATATTAAAATTTGTAACTTGGCATTACAAACCTGGAAATAAAAATGAAAGAACCACAAAGTAAAGTGTGTATTACATCTTAGAATATGTATAAATAAAAACTAGATTTATGATATGAACATGCCTACTTACAATCTGAACATTTAAGCTATAATATTGTTTCCTGCAATAAAATATGACGCCAGGCATTTCTGGATCTTCTGTTTTGGGGGGCTACTATTGCAATGTGTGTACAATCTATACACCCTATTATACCAGGAAATCCACCAATTTCCATAAACCTAAAATTAAGTGTAGGTATACAGGGGATAACTGCGTTCGACGTTTCGCTATTAATACTGAGAGTTTCTTCAGAATAGCTGGACTGATTCTCTGCTGCTTAACCTGGCAGAGAATCAGTTCGGTTATTCTAAAAATCTGTCAGCATAAACAGCAAAACGTAAGTTTTAATAATTTTCAAAATGGGATGTTTATTAATGTTGTATTGATTTAAAATCTCAAATAACACGAGCGAGGTGCTCTTTATTAAATATTTAAATTTAAAAGGCCAAACATACTGCTGTTTTCGTTTATTTTCTGCGCTTCAGTTTCGGGGAATCGAATGATATGTCCCAATCTCTCCACCATAAGATCTGTCACTTCCGACAGACATCTGCTAACAGAACTTTGATGCATACTTGTAAGACAGTCTTGTCCTACACCTTTCTGATATGAGCCTTGACTTAAAAAATGCAATGCAGTAAAGAACTACAATATTAAAATAACTTAAAAGTGTTTGTACTGTGTTATATTCAAATTACTCTCAAGTTTTTAGGAATAGCAGTTGTGCGCTCAGATTCTCTCATGTATGGCAGAACTTGATTTAATATCCAGTGAGCCAACTCTCTTGATACTCGAAATAAACCTTTGAAAGTATTTTCAGGTATAGTTAAAGGGTCACTGTTATCTCGTAATTGGCGACGATGAATATTTAAGTTACGCCTACAAAAAATGTACCTATCTATAATTTTAATATTTAGATCGAGGATTATGAACTATAGAAGGTCAAATGGCTCTTGTAAGCTACTCAATAATTATTAAAATAGTTACGTCAACATTTTTCGTGATAACTTTGATACCCCTTTAGAAATTAATAGTGATTAATAAGTTAATAAGTATATCTACAGTATAATTTAATATGGTGTATATACTTACCTTTGAATTTGATTTTCAACAAGTTCCACAAGTAAAACTAAATCCATTTTTAGCTAAATGTGTAGGTACCTACTATTTACGCGAATTAAAATCTACGAGTAAAGATAGCACGGAGTAGTAGAAAGATGTCAAAATGAAACTTTAAGGTTAAAACACATTCTTGACATCACTAACGCGCATCATTTTTCAATACATGCAAATATTGATTTCTTTTCAATCTTAATTTCGAAATATTTCAATTTTGTTCTTACAGCATACCAATTATTGAAAACTATAAGATTGTTGATTTGAATTCAATTTATTGAAAAGTGAAATTCCAATAAAAGTCCTCCTGCATAACAAACCTCCATATTTATTGAAATTTCTCTAAATGATCATTTTTATATCATCATTTCAAGCTTGACTTGAAGTCAATGTAGTTACTGCATAGGATTGATTAACTAGTTTAGGTGTAAAATATTCAACTGTTAATCTTACCTTTGAGAATATTTGATTTAATAAATATTTTAATATTTTATTTGGTGTTATTTTTAAATAATATTCACAATATAACTTACGTTGTAAATAAAGTTGAATTACCAATAAAAAACAACACACTCAGAAAAATATAATAGGTTGATTCATTAAATAAAAGTTGTTATCCAACAACTTTCAAATTTTAGTAAATTCAAACTGAATTGTAGTTCAAAAATACTAACCAGCATTGTTGTTGCAACAGTAACCTGATGGTTATTGTTCACAGGACAAATAACAATCTTTTTCGGTAAGTTTAAACAAACAGTTGTTTGTTTGACTACTAATAAATGCGAATATAGTAAAATTAACCAGACATTTAGTAACTTCTATGACTTAACAAATTAGTTCGTTTCCTATAACAAAAATGATTGTTAAGTTAACAATATTCTGTACAAACTACCACTTTTTCAGTACCTTTACCTAGCGTTCGACTGCTTCGGGACCTATTGGGTAACGAATACTCATGTACCGAATAGTTACTTTTTCACCACCACTAGTTGCCTGTCAGATTGTGTTTAAAAATGCCTATACAGCAAGATCGAAACAATCAGCAGTCTTGTTGGATGTTGCAAAGTTGCACAATATTCTGCATTACGTTTTAGTTATTATAGTGAGTGAGTGTTCTCTCCAAGTAGTGGATTTAAAATTTTACCGTTCTGTTATAAACAATGTGAGTATTTAGGGTTATTTTGCATAATAGATCTACTTACAATGAAGTAGGTTTCAAGATTTGAACTTATCGGACGTTTTTATAAACCTGGATAATCCGCCAGGCCGCAGTGATGTGACTCATGAAAACGAAACCGTTTCTTCCTACTTAGAAGTAGAGGACGTGATATTAAAAAATCTTTTGGATAGTTGGGGGTATGGTCATTTTTTTGAACTTTTTAAAAGTAAGTACCTGCTTACAAATATTAAAATTAATTATGACTTAACCACGTGGCAACCCCTGCGTACGTGCCCGTAAAATTTTTCTCTGTAGTTTTCTAGCTGGGCTGCTTTCTTTATTTGTAAATTTTATTTTAATTCTAGACGAAGAAATAAATACCGAGAGGTTAATGCATATGAAATATGAGCATATTAAAGAGATATTACACGGTACCAAATTAGGGGTGAGAATAGAATTTCAGAAAAAAATTACCGACTGGAAAATCTCCCAGGTAAGTAAAGAAACTGTTTATGGTAAATTAAATTTACAGTATTTTATTTTGAGGGCATAACAACATTCGACCAGGGTAGTCTTCTCTCAAATTATAGTGCAACTACATCGCTTGGTCCATCGTTCAACAACAGTGATGGGCGACATCAATTAAATAACGTACTAGAGGGTGAAAAGCATGACGTTTCATTTTTGTAAGTATGTAGTTAAGAACTATTTTTTATTATGTTTGGAAAATCAGGACGAAAATCCATTTTCTTATAAACCGATTAAAGTTCTGATAAGTTAGTATCTATATTTCTGATAATGTGATTTGTTTGTCTTTTAATTTTCCAATTTTTTCCAATTATATTTATTATTGTTGTAATATAAGTAAGTATTATACATTAACACTTATTACTCAAATTACACATAATCGTTAAGGGTTGCACCGAAATCTTAAAGGTTACTTCAATTTACCTAATTATAAACGTTGTAATTTTATTAAGGATTTTTTATCGATACTTAGTAAAAAATGTCAAAATCAGCTTTTCGTTGAAATTTAATCTTTTTTTAGGATCTTTCTAAAATAATTCAACACTCTATTAAAGGGCAATATGTCTTATGTAAACGCAAGACCAGTCTAGGGTGTACTAACCTGCAATATTATTTGTTTGTCTTAAAAGATAAACACGGCAAGTACAATACTAACTTGTTGCAGTAAGACACCACCGCTAATAGCCAGCTGTAAATACACCGAAACCGGGTCAATCAACCATCGGCACTTAGGGCAACTACGCCGGTATAAACCACCGTTCCGAACCCACTTCACCATCCCCTAGCAAATGGGATAATTCCACCTGTTGCGAACCCGTTTTGTACCGATAACCGCACCGAAAGTCACACGTCAAATATTACACCAGCAAGGTCGTGGCTGTGGCTCTATAAACGCCGTTATACACAAAGTGAATCAACTTTATTTTTATTTTGTAAATCATCGATTATTGTACATACTTTATTATTTTATTTTATTCTATCTATGTAACTACATCTGAATATATTTGTTTATAACGAACCCTGGACATTATTCTCAATTGAGGCGAACCCGCGGATATATAAATTTTATGAGACGCACCTTTTGATGTCACACGATCATCAATCGGGCATCAAAAGTGGACGGCTTATAACGAGAAAGTTCCATATTTAACTCCATTACTTCATTTCACGTTACAACCAATTTTGTAGCAGACATAATGCACGATCTGTTTGAAGGCGTTTGCCATTATGATATTTGCCAAGTTTTGTTAAATTTTATTGAAACCAACTTAATATCTTTGGATATTTTAAACAGTAGGAAACAATCTTTTAATTACGGAGAAACGGAGCCTGGAAATATTTCTCCCCTATAAAACTAAATCATTTGCAATCCAATAAACTTCATATGTCTGGCTCTGAAATGTGGACATTTTGCCATTTTCTACCTTTAATAATGGGAGACCTTATTCCTAACGATAATGAGTACTGGAAATTATTGTTTTCTTATAGAAATCGTTGACATGGCGTTACGAACCGAATTTGATGACGTAATTTTGCATGACTTTGAACAAAAGTTTTCAAACATCACTCTTTGTACATAAAATTATTTGGTAAAACTTTAAAGCCAAAACATCATTTTTTGGTACATTATCCCACAATTATTAAAAAAAATGGGTCCACTGCGCTACTTGTGGTGCTTCCGATTTGAATCAAAGCATCGGGAACTGAAACAATACACTAACAATACGAATTCTCGTAGACTTTTGTAATATGCTATTAAACCAAGAGACTTTGCAGGTTAAAAATAAATTTGGTTCTAGAAAGTGTAATGGTATTATTCTAGGGAGCTACCTTACTTTAATAAAATAACAAATGTTTCAATATTTGGTAACTGTGATGTTCATACCAAAATCATAAAGCTAACAGACAAAATAACTTATAAAAACATTGTACAAAAAAGATTTTTTTATTTTTCTAAATGCTTAAAATTGTTATACCGCATTGTAGACATTGTAATGCCAATGGAAGGAGGTAATGATTTTTATTTTATTTGTGAACGATATGGTGTGGGTAAAAAAAATTGCCACTTTCAGTCATTTGAAGTGTCTGGAAAGACTGATACCTATTTTATAGTACACGCGCAAATGACACTTTTTTTACCTCACCACTTCACTCTTACCTATTGTCAAATAAGAAAAGTTATATTCGTCCCATATTTTATTAGATTTTAGGTGTATGTAGAACGTAAAAAGAATGCAATTTTTTATTTTTGTAAAGATTAAATGTTTTCTAATCACGCTCTCTTATTTATTTTAACCAACGTTAACCCAAAAGATATATTAATACTCTATCCAATGTAGGTAAGTATATAATTAATAAATTACTAATAACAATGAGTATTTAATTTGTAACATTAAAAACAAAACACTGAACCATATTAGTCAGTTAAATATGCTCGTTTTTCGTTTATGAAACAAAAATAAATTGTTGAGTAATACGTTAGTTCTGTTGAGCTACGAAACGTCTGTCATCCTACAACCAAAAACTGTAAAACAACATATAAGTTCATTGGCTAAACACTTTAGTTGTTCAACAAACCTCAACTGGTTACTGCGTTACAAAATATGTCGGTAGGGATAACGCATTGGTCGTTATGATCAATTACACAATTTGTTGTTTAACTTTTTGCAAATAACCATGGACATGTGGTTAATTCAACTAAAAACTAGATAGGCGCAAAATCATAGGGCCTTTTTCGTTGATTTTACCTATACTTTTCGTTGAGTGCATCAATTATTTTAAATAAATGATAAATCAGGAACTGAATTAATAATTTTATTGTACATATCAGCTACAAAATGAAATAAAAATTAAATTCATATAACGTAAGTTATATTGTGAATATTATTTAAAATAACACCAAATAAAATATTAAAATATTTATTAAATCAAATATTCTCAAAGGTAAGATTAACAGTTGAATATTTTACACCTAAACTAGTTATTGTGATAGTTTCTGGTTTTAAACTCCTAGTGAACTCTTCTGTTAGCACGTCAACAATCCTCTTTGGAAGAAAAATCTTACAGGTTGTTGTTATACACAGAGCATATCTTCCCCAACCAGACAACCCTAACACAATCTTCACTATTGGATATCTTCTACCTATCTCAAGATCTGATGGTTTCAACATTGGGAACTCAACTGTTTGAGATACACCCGCTTTGTTCAAAAGTGACAAATCCATTCTATTAAAATAAAAAAGAAATTAAAATTACGATAAAAATGTAACATGTATAGTAGATAAAATAAAGTTTTATAAATAAAAAAAAAAATACAAACATAATAATAATAACTTACGTTTTTTTCTTTTAACCTACTTCTTGTTATTATCTTCAGCTGTTTATTATATATTAGAATATTCTACCTGAGGTTTTATACCATTTCTGTTAATTACTATAGTACGTCATTCTCTAACAAGATTTAAAAAGTTGTTTTTTCCTTCAATATCATGTAAAATAACCCATAACGAGCATTTGAAAAGTTGTTTTTTTTCCTTCAATATTATATAAAACAATCTTTAACGAGCATTTGAAAAGTTGTTTTTTTCCTTCAATATTATATAAAACAATCTTTAACGATTATTTAATATGGTATAAGAGTATAAAAGACGTATTTTTTTCGTATATTAAAGTATAGTAGTCACCACCGTTACAAACAACTCAAGCAAAAATGAATAACATCAACCAAGTAGGACAAGGTAATATAAAATTATGTTTATTGTTATTGTTCTAATTAATTGTCTATGTTATATAGATATGGTCGTATGTCCTTATGATAAACACCATATTATGGTACATCATAGATTAGGACGTCATATTCAAAAAACCCACCCCGAAGAAGTAAAGGTTAAGAGGGAAGGTTGTTTGAAAGAACAGTGGGTGGAAATCAATAAAATAAAACAGCACCAACAACCTCCCCCCAACCGACCTCAGCAGGATACTCTTCCAGATGTGGACGAATGGAGGGATGAAGGTGAACCATACCAAACATATACACCACAAATAAAAGATAATATGTTAATTAATAGAAAAGGATTTATTTTTTGGAAAAAAATGAAGTAAAAAATGAAATAAAAAATTTAAAACTTTGGTTTTTCTTTAATATAAATTAAAAAAAACGTAAGACGTACAGTAAAATTATTATTTTCTCAAACCGAAGACGGTATCTTAAAACAAGTGAAGATTTTGTAAAGTAAACTTTTATTGCTATTGTTATATGACAAAGTTTATCCTCAATTCCTTAAACGAAATCAGTCACGGTTTATTACCTAATAATTTTCAAAAATAAGAAAAAAATGTAAATGTAGAACCATGAATTACTTCAAAACTGATAAAATGAAGAAGTTGGTGTACATTTTCCTAAGACGTTTTAAATAATTGAAATTTGTAATACAAACAGTTTAAGTATCAGATATGGAATGTTTTTATTTATTACTCATTATTTATCACATTTTGAGTAAAAATAGTCTGAATTTAGTTTTAAATATTTAAAGAATCTGTGATCAGTTGTTTCATAAAATTACTAGTTTCATTTAAAAACATTCTATTCAAATTTGTTATACAGACTCAGTGAAGTTCGAATTTCTTCCAAGATTTTAAAACAAAAAGAATTAAAAATTGTAATTTGATGTGATTGTATATTCACTGTATTAGTTTTTTTTCACTACATCTTAATTGATTTTAATTACCTACTTGCAATGGAGTGAACCGTTCTAGAAATAAAATGCAAAGTTTATTTTGAACAGTAAAATAAAATTTAAAAAATAAAATAGTTGTCATGTATACTCAATGTATTACCAAACATCCGGTATGATGGAAATATTTGAAATCAAAAATAGGTAATTAAAATGGGATGTCTATGTTACCAGCTATAAATATTTCATCTTTCTAAAATAAATACGTTATAGGTTTTTTCTATATAATTTTTTCATCTATATCGTTTAGTTTATTGATTTATCCCATCTAAATGTTCTACGTCACCGGTGTATTATTCTCCCAACTAAAACGTACATTTTTTAAATTTTTTCTATCTAAAAAATACGTCATCATGTTAAAATGATGCTCAGTGTAATGTTTTATACATATATGATATTCGTGTTTGTGAAATAGTTTATAATGTACGTCATCTGTGTTTGTGGAATAACTTATAAAGTAATACATTTATGTATGTATATGAGATAAAACCTGAAACATCCGCTTTGACTAACATGGGTACAAAATATTTAGTTAATATCATGTTCTAAATATTTAATTGCATAGATATACTAATATTTTATTTGGTGTGATTAGTGGTTTATTAGAAAAAGCTAAGATTATAAACGATATTAAGTAATTAAGTAAATTAAGTCATACTTAAGTAGGATACATGTTAAAATATCTTTGTGAATACGGTAGATGATGTAAAAAAAAATCGTTTAGCGAAGTACTTCTATAATAAAATTAGTGCAACATTTGTTTTTGTCAACTTTCATTAAACTGATAATAATACCTACGTGAATTAATAAATTGCATTTAATTTCTTCGGATTACTTCCTTATATTAATCGTTTTGAATAGATTAGCAAATAAAAATTCTTTCATGTAATTATTAATTAAACGTTCTGTAAAAATTGAAGAACTCAGTGATTGTCAAACCGTTTATTTAATCGTAACAGTTTATACTTATTTCCATAATAAAATACGTTAATTGTTTAGAACTTCTAGCTGACATATTTTAGAATGAATATAACAATTAAAATATAATTAAGGTGTATAACATTGAAAAACAACATAAAATTAAATACGATTACAAAGTACAATCGTCGATCTGTTATTAAATCTATTGATCAAAAAATTAATTAATTGTTTAAAACGATACATGACTTAGATAAAAAATATCTAGTACTATAGGATCGCATGATGATATCTTCTTCATTTAGCATAGAGCATTCGGACTGATTTTAATTAGGTGTAGTAAATTAAATCATGAATGTAAAAGTACATCATGTTATCTTGGTTTTGTTTTGCTTGTTTTTAATTTTACTAATGTGTTCAATACGTTCAATTAGGAGTTTTGACTTTACTGCATTTATATTTTCTTATTATGTAACTTTGTTATTAATTTACATTTTTCAACATTCATTAAAGGTAGACAATTAATATTTACAAAAAGCGTTTTATTGAATTAAAAAGTAATTACATCAATACGTATGTATACCATAGGATTAAGATGAATGCAACACCGTAATTTTTACGAGAACTGTTTTTAACAAAAACTATGTATAGGTAATTAATAATTTTGTAAACTACTAAGATGTGAAATTGATTTTTGTGTAATCATTGTGTATAAGTTTGTACAAATATTAAAATTGTTTAAACTAATAAGACTGTTTTTGCATAAATACACTTGAATAGTTTTTACCTAAGATCTTTTTCGATAACAGGTATATAATCATTGGTTGATTTCTTCAACACTGCAGCATCTTCTTTTTGACGAATAAAAAACTAAAAATTTGAAACAACGTATTGGAAAAATTTAAACGTAACTACTTGAGTAGGTTCAAACGTCGTTTCTAATTAAAAAAAACCAACTCTTTATCGATACTATATTTTTTGTTAAATCATTACGGTCTTTCTGGTTAAAAAGTTAAAAGTTTGGTAAAGGTTGTTGTGTTCGAAAACATTACAATTGCAAATTTTTATTTTGATGTCCACCCTGTTATATAATTACTGGTTAATAACATCTAATTAAGATTATAACAACTCCTAGTACATTTCAATTCAGTTTTTCGAAATTATTTAATACACCTTATCAACTTAATAAATTGATTGATTAGATTGTTTTTGTAGTTAGATATGTATCGTCTTCATGCAGAAATCAAGTTCATTATATCTATAATAATTAAAAATAAAATCTAAAGTTCTTAAACAATTCCTTATAGAGAAAAGGTAACCTAGTATTCAGTTAAAACATAATTTGAGAGTTACAATTTTCTACTCGTTTAACTTAACAAAAAAATGTAGTTAGGTAAAAACACTATTTAAGATTTTATTGTATGTATAAATGGTATTCATTAAAGATGGATAGTTAATATTTACTGTTTTATTGAGTTAATTAATCATATTTCATTCAAACATGTATGCAAACCATTAAGGTTAAAGTATATTTCTTACGAAAAATATTTTTTAATAAATGTTATGATTAAGAAATGGTGTACGTAAAATGAGTGTACCTACTGATTTTTTAAGATGAATTAAAGTAATCAACAGTGATGATTTATAAAACATCGGATATCGATCGGATAGAAATTTATTGACGTCATAGTTTAAAAACTCATTAACACCTGGAAATTTTTAATTATACCTATCACATTTATGGTGAATAACAACTTACATAAATATTTTATTTATTTAACATATTTTGTTGAAATAAAAGTTTTTATCACGTTGAGATTAATTAATTGATTTTATAAATCATCTTAATTCTTAAATGTGATTTTTACATTTGCAAAAATCTTGATTCTAATGCTTTTAATTTCGTTCCATATGGTGAATATACGTACGTTATGATATTTCAAAGTTGTTTTGCATTGTTCTTTGAAATTTCCATAATATTTAACACTTGTTTACGATGTTTTACGTGAAATGTAGAGTATAAATTGATGGTGTCAGCACGTTTTAATCAATATGTTAGTGAATAGAATCATCCCCAAAGAAATGGTGAGTACAATTTTTTATTAAAATGTAAATGTGTGTATTTGTTTTGTTGTGAAACGTTAATATTTTTAAATTTGTGTGATATGCAATTTTAATTCGTCATAATTTGTACATTTTTGTACGTTACAACTGTATGTTTTCTTTTGCTAACGTTTTTTAAAATTCAATTATTCTTTCATACTCTATTTCAATTTTTGTGTTTAATTTTTATTTCATTTTGTAGATGGTGAAAATTATTAAACGTCGAGAACTGAAACTTTTGCATCCGATTTTGAATACCAGAAGGAAGATTTGGTTTACGTCATCGTACTCGTCGACGGTTCGAGAAATTAGTGGTGCAGCCCTTGTGTGACAGCTGATTAGAGATGATGATTTATATTTTTATGAAATATTTATATTGTTTGTAAAACAGAAAATAAATATTACTTTATTGATTTTATTTACCCAAGTATTCAAAGGTGTGAATTATTAACTTCAATTCAGTAAAACAAACTTTTAATCTTAACACTCATATTATTTTTCAATTTTCGATTACTTTGTTTATAAATCTAGTTTTTTAAATTTAAATTCATAACGTAAAACAGAGAGCGAATATATTTTTGTTTATTGTAATCCACTATACAATAACCTGTTTGTTCTTTGATTTTTAAAACGTCATTCGTATTTTGTAAATGTGTAAAAGACAATTCAGTAAAACAAACTTTTAATCTTAACACTCATATTAATTTTTCAATTTGCGATTACTTTGTTTATAAATCTAGTTTTTTTAAATTTAAATTCATAACGTAAAACAGAGAGCGAGATATATTTTTGTTTATTGCAATCCATTTTTACAATAATCTGTTTGTTGTTTGATTTTTAAAACGTCATTCGTGTTTTGTAAATGTGTAAAAGAGATATAAATATATTTTGTCTTGTTTGTTTATTGTTTTATTTTTATTTTCGTAACTAAATCATATTACCCATCTAAAACATATGTTAAAATGGCGGTCAGAGTAATATTGTTATTAGTGTTTGTGGCGTTTGTTTATCAATTTTTAGTTTCTAACTACGTCAAGATGGTGTTAACGGTTCGAACCTCGGAATGTTAAGTTTTAATTTAACAAGAGTTGTGTAAATTTAATAAACATAAAATTTAAAATATAATTTAAATTTAAAATTTATTTAATAAAAATATTATATTAAAATATTTAAAATTATAAATTATTTATTTTAAATATAAAAAAAAAATTAATAATTATTATTTATATTTATGAAAAAATTTTTAAAAATTTATTATTTATATTTTTTAAATAAATAAAAAAAAAAATAAAAAAAAAAAAAAAAATTTTTTTTTTTTTTTTTTTTTTATTTTTTTAAAAAAAAAAATAAAAAAAAAAAAAAAAAAAAAAAAAAAAAAAAAAAAAAAAAAAAAAAAAAAATAAATTGATTTAATTTAAATTAAATATTAAAAATTAAAATTTTAAAAAATTAATTTAAATTTAAATTTTTTTTAATTTTATTTTTTTTTTATTTTAAAATTATTTTTTTTTTCAATCATCTTTACAGCTATATACAACCTTTACATCTCATTTCCTAACTGTCGCCGTAAAACTGTACGTTAAATATGTGGTGGTGTATTAAACGTTATTGGTTCGAACCTCAGTATGTTAAAGTATTTTTTTAATCAAATGTAAATTCAAAACTAGTTGTTAAATACGTGGTTAATGTAATTAATAAAGAAAAATGTTGGTTTGACAGCCATATTGAATCGCTTTAGGTAATTGTTTTTCGTGTTTGTGTTCTAGTTTATAAAGTATGAGAGTGACAAATATATGTTTTTTATCCTCTTTCAACTTGTTTATTAAATGTTTAATCATACGTCATACAAGATGGCGGTACGTAATTGCTATTTTTGTTTGTGAATTAGTTTATAATGATAAGAGTGACAAATATATGTTTTTTATCCTTTTTCATCTTGTTTATTAAATGTTTTATCCTTATTCAACTTTTTAATCAACAGGTCTTATCCTACATTTTACACCATCATTAATTCATCTTAATCAACCTTTACAGCTATATACAAACTTCAAACTCCATCTTTCAATTGTCGCCGTAGCCTAGTGGTTAAAGCCTTGGCTCGGTAATGCAATGGTTGCAAGTTCGAATCTCAACCAAGTTTTTTAAATACATAAAAAAACTTTAGGACGCCATGATGGGACGCCATGTTGGAAATTCAAATCGACCGCCGAAACATCCGCCATGATGGAAATCAACTTCAACAACAACAGCCTAATGAGGTGAGAGGCCGTATTTTCCATTGACGTCTTCAAAAACAAAAACAAGTAATTAAATAGAATGCCTGCGTCAACAGCCTGTTGACAACAACAGCCTAATGAGGTGAGAGGCCTAATTAGGGAACTGCCTGATGAGGTGAGAGGTAGGTGAGAGGTTGTTAGCCTAATTAGGCTTTGCCTAATTATACCCGCGGGGTTTGAAGTTATCCTCATTCTACTAACGCACATCTGTTGACATAAAAGATATGCAGGATTATGACTTGGTTAATCAGCAAGTTATGCTGGCTGCTCTAGGGATTTATTTGATTTTGATTGGGAAAAGGTTAACCACTTTAAATTCAGCTCAATGGCTCAAAAATCGTACTCGAACATTTTGCCAATCTGCTGGGATCTCTGAGGAAGATGGACTGGTAGAGCTGTGTTGCCCTTCCGAGACTTACTCCGTCAGTGTTTATCAGTTTATCTCTCCAAAATTTGCTTTGAGGAGAACACTGTTTGAAACAGTGTATACTAACTCTTCATTTGAGGGGCGGGTAAATCGAGTAGTTGTCACCGCAATACGTGCTTATATTAAAACTGATCATAAAACCTGGGATCAAGAAATTTACAAGGTAGCTCATGCGATAAGATGCGCAGTACATGAAGTAACTGGGTACACGCCATCGTTTTTAACTTTTGGTCGAACTACACCCATCCATGGTGATTATTACGGAAAACTTAGTCTACTTGAATCTGATTTAGAAATTGGGGATCGTGAGCAGTTAGTACATGATATTCACGAATTATCGCCTTTATTTAAAGAAGTTAAAAATAAACTACATTTAGCTTACAGTCGTAATTCCAAATACTACAATCTTCGTAAAAGGCCGCTGAAATTCAAAGTAAACGACGTTGTTTGGAAAAGGAATTTTGTTTTATCCGATGCTACAAAAAATTTTACTTCCAAGTTGGCACCTAAGTATATTAAATGTAAGATTGTTGAAATTATTGATGCGTTAACTTATCGTTTAGTATCATTGGATGGAAAACCTTTAGGAATTTTCCATATCAAAGATTTAAAACCTGACACTACTGGGAACTTCACTTGATATTCTGGTTGTTTGTATATATTTAAGAATTTTTAAATATATAGTATATAGATTTTAAGTATTTGTTGGTAGTTATATTTTGGATTTTCTTCATTGGGATGATAAATCTTCGTTATTTGTACATAAGTTTTTTTTCTGTCGGAGACAGGTTTTTACTTTTTTGTTGGGGGTGTGTAACAATTTATTATGTAGAATTGTTAATAATAATAAGATTTGCTTTTTGCGTTGCATATATATATTTAATTCTTCTAATTTTACATTTAACATTTCAAACGTGCAGAGTTCAGTAAGGTCGCACATATCATTAGATTACGATTCTTGTGGAAACGCTTGCACATTCGTTTTTGGGATATTGAATGGATCTTTCGAGTTAGACCGTATAAAATTTGTTAATTAAAAGTACAACAAATAATTACAATTTATATTAACCTTAATTGGGATCTTCGAAACAGCTAAAGTTAACTGAAATTAATTATAAATTGTGCGAGACAATACTTAAATAAATATTTAAATCAATTAGATTTAGATTTTGCCGATTATTAATTTCGGGTAAGTGTTACCATTTTTATTAAACGAAATAAAGGTTTTGATTTTCTTCTAAAATATTTCAGCGTCTTGATACGGCCTATAACCTCTCTGATTTTTTTGACCATTTGGAATCGCAATTCTACAACTTGTGTGTCTAACTCGTTGATAAGATTTTGGATTACGAGTTACAACTCTGCAGCTTCCATTTCCTGCAAAGGGGTATAGTATTTTCGCTGTAGCTTTGCGGTTAAGTGATTAGGGATTTCCACTTGCAAACTGTATGCTTCAATATTTGTGAAAGTCAGTGGTACTTAAAATTTCTACATAGGTATTCGTCATTAAAATTGCAATTGGCTAGGAATGTTATTTTCATTTTCCCTTATCACTAATGAGCTTGTTATTGTTATTATTAGAATAAATAAAGCAATTAGACGTCGCTTCGGCCACTCGTTGCAAGAACGTTCTTCTTTATTGATTACGTGTGTTTAAGTGTTTATCTCAAAAAAATGCCCGGTGAAGTTTTAAACTCTCAATCTCAAATGTTCGTGGTCCCTTGATTTCCGTGCTGTCTGTACAACATGTAAGTGAATTATAGCAACTTTGTGTGCAACTATGTTAAAATGAACTATTTTAGAGAGTGAGTGATGCTTTGAGTGTTTCGTTAAGAACTGTACAAAATGTAAAGAAGAAATACAACGAAAATCCAATACTACGCACACCAAATAAATCTCGCAACAAAAGAAAGCGAAAAACGATTGATGCTTCGCACGAAGTCAAAAACCGTATTCAATCATCGGTCTATACTATGTACGCGGAAAAAAATATCTTTCCTTGAGCACACTACAAAAGTTTTTGGCTGAAAGGCATGGACACGAAGTAAAACAAACAAGTTTGTTCCATTTATTACGGATATGTGGATTCGAATACAAAAAGATGACAATAGACGTGCTCTTTGCGAACAATCTCACATTGTAGCGTTAAGAACCACGTTTCTGGATTCATATGCAGCCAACTATAATTTGCCAACACCTCGAACATTTGTTTTCTTAGATGAAACTTGGATTTTTCAAAAAGGTACGTACGTCTCTGATGGATATATTTTTTCATAATTCTTAATATCATTTTGTAGGTGGTATAAAACGATCCTGGCAAGATGATTCGATAAAAAGTGTTCGTAAATTGCAGACTGAGGGAAAGCGGTACATCGTTGTCCATGCCGGAACAAAAACGGATTCGTTCCTAATGCAGATTTAGTATTTTCAACAAAGAAAAAAACGGCGGATTATCATGACAATATGTCCGGGGATTTGTTTAAAAAATGGGTTTGTGATAAATTATTACCCAATTTGGATCCAAATTCAATAATTGTTATGGACAATGCACGCTACCATTCTACCATAGAAGAAAAACAGCCTTCTGTTACGTGGAAAAAACAAGAAATAAGAGAGTGGTTAACGAAGAATAATATTGTATTTCCTGATAATTTCCTTAAAAAGATTTATTAGATTTGGCGAAACAACACCGAAAACAAAACGTTTACGCTATCGACAAACTTATTGAAGATGCTGGACATACGGTTTTACGTCTTCCACCATACCATTGCCAATTCAACCCGATTGAGCTAATTTGGGGTATTTGTAAACAGTATTATGATAGGCATATTGGTGAAAACTGTTATACAGACGACAACGTTGAAAAAACATGGAAACTGGCCCTGCAGCAAGTAACACCGGAAATATGGTCTAATACGGTTACTAAAACCGAAAACTTAATTATGGATTATTGGCAAAAGCTTCAAAATATTAGGAAGCATTGTGTAGTAAATAATATTGTAATAAACTTAGCAGAAGATGGTGAAACTGACAGCGAGAACGAAGACAGTGATAGTGAAAATGACGATGAATGTGGTAATGAGGAGATATCAATATAATGTAACAATTATAAAAATAAATGGTTTAGAACCCTGACTTCTTATTTAAAAGTTTACATTTGAACAAAGGGAGCTCATTATTCCATTGTCACCAAACAATACTTAATGGTGTTGTTTACCTGTTTATTGCTCGAGGCGATTAGACATGCCCAATATTTTAGGTAGGTATAATATAAAATGTTAGAAGAGGACAACACTATAAAGTATGTATGTGATTTCTGAAATTAAGCGCTAATCACTTAACCGCAAAGCTACAGCGAAAATACTATAATAATTAAAATACCAGCAAACAAGGTCAGGCACTTTTATTACCTATTTTATATGAACGAGTTTTCAATTTTTACGCAACGCGGATAGTTCAACACACATACGCTGTTCTTATCAATTACAAGAATTAAATATCATTTATCTAATTTTCATTTTACAATCATTCATGTAGAGATAATCTGTGTTTTGTAACTTTTGAGGGAGGGTAAATTCGTAATGAAATGAAAAGCGAATCCTAATAAACAAATATAAACAAAAAAGGAAATTCTAAATAAAATAAAAGGAATACGTAAACGTTTACAACTATTTCTTGAATGCTATTATGTTAGGTTCTCTGTCTTCGCATTTTGACGAATTGCCTATCTCAGGAAAAGGGGTATTAATTTCATTGTAAATAGGATTATTTTAATTTACCTGGTGTACAATTTTGTGTATATAATTTAACGGCGCTCAACAAAAGTTCATTGTATTAATAAATATCTATTGTCACACGAACTCATGACTTCTCTTCCTCAATAAAAGTTAGCCGGCATCTAAAATAAGAACCTGTAAGTGTTTGAGGTTGTTACAGTGGCGCCCGAGCAGGGACTCGATTTTGGTGACGATGGATAGTTATTGATACTGGTATTCACTTACCTTTGGAAGTAATTAAATTTAAAAGTTGTTTACAATGACGTTATACGTACAAGCACTTCGTGCAGATGAATTGACACATGAATTATTAGTTAGGAATGTTGACGCAGCCGATAAAACAGTTGACGAAAAACGAAAACTATTACGGGTAAAGTTAGCGAATGAGAAAGCTAATCCTTCAGTAATTAATACTTATAAAATTGCCGATTTGGAAATTTCACAAGAAATAAAAACAATTGATAATAAATTAAAAGAAATGTCAACTTTGATAAATGATTATGTACAAAATTCTACGCGTAATGCTTATTTAAAACTAAGTACAAGACTCACTCACATATTAAAACGTCTAAACTATATTCAACCAGAAGAGATGAATTTAAAACGTTGCACAATCAACTTCTGAGCATGTGTTTAGAGTATACGGATACTATTGAAAACATTAACGAAAGTCTAGATTTAAGTGATGATCTCTCTTATGTAGTTGAACTCCCGGTTGAACATGAATCGACACATGATAATTTAGATGCTGCCAGTGCTCCGTGTGAACCAATTGCACATTCCTCTAGATCGGAAACGCGCGTTTCAATTTCGTCTGTGCCTCCACAATTTAATGCACGCGACTTGGGTCACATATTAATCCAGAATTAGCTGATGAGCATAACATTCCTGGAGTGCGTTTTAATTTTCAAACAGATAGAACGGCTAGTCATAGTAGGAATTTTTCTTCTGCCATTAATGATTTACCCTCCCAAATAAATTACTAAAATACAGAAATACAAAAATCTTTAATGAAGAAGTAAAGAGTGTAACTCCATACGGAAAAGGATGAGAATATCTTGATAATTACATCGAACTGGGGATAAGCTGTTTGATCTGTAATTAATGGTTCCAAGTTCAGAATTCCTTCATCTTAAAGACACAGGAATTGGTCATCTTGCTTGTACCTATAATTTAGATTCCTTTCACCTGGTACTGGTATTCAAAGCATACAGATCCTCCATTACCGAATTGATTCTTTGCTAAAATATTACAAAGGCAATTGAGTATATCACTAGCACTTTATTGCAATCTTTTGTTTTTAGAAAAGGTAGAAGATGCCGGCAAGATTCGGAATTCAAAGGAACACTTTTCATTTAACAGACACTTGCAGAGCAGAGTGTGAGAATGCAAGTCATGCTAAGAACACCCCGGATCCTAATATAAGGATCTCTAGAGAGCTAACTGCAAAGCTAACTGCCATACAAAAAACCACCTTCACCATTTTTAAAGACTTACCATCAGATCTCATTACCGATGAAGACATGAGGTATGTGAGGCAGATTTTTAAAATTGCCCATGAGATGGATTCTGACGATATTCTAGATTATCTGGTGGTGCATATCAATCTGATGTTATGCTTCTTTCCAACCCAGAAGTCTATTGTATTATCAACTCTCACAGAGAATGGTTACGCGCCAACTGCAGATAGGACTCTGGCCTTTTTTTGCGATGAACGCACATCTGTTGACATAAAAGATATGGAGGATTATGACTTCGTTAATCAGAAGTTATGCTGGCTGCTCTAGGGATTTATTTGATTTTGATTGGGAAAAGGTTAACCACTTTAAATTCAGCTCAATGGCTCAAAAATCGTACTCGAACATTTTGCCAATCTGCTGGGATCTCTGAGGAAGATGGACTGGTAGAGCTGTGTTGCCCTTCCGAGACTTACTCCGTCAGTGTTTATCAGTTTATCTCTCCAAAATTTGCTTTGAGGAGAACACTGTTTGAAACAGTGTATACTAACTCTTCATTTGAGGGGCGGGTAAATCGAGTAGTTGTCACCGCAATACGTGCTTATATTAAAACTGATCATAAAACCTGGGATCAAGAAATTTACAAGGTAGCTCATGCGATAAGATGCGCAGTACATGAAGTAACTGGGTACACGCCATCGTTTTTAACTTTTGGTCGAACTACACCCATCCATGGTGATTATTACGGAAAACTTAGTCTACTTGAATCTGATTTAGAAATTGGGGATCGTGAGCAGTTAGTACATGATATTCACGAATTATCGCCTTTATTTAAAGAAGTTAAAAATAAACTACATTTAGCTTACAGTCGTAATTCCAAATACTACAATCTTCGTATCGTATCGTAAAAGGAAATTCTAAATAAAATAAAAGGAATACGTAAACGTTTACAACTATTTCTTGAATGCTATTATGTTAGGTTCTCTGTCTTCGCATTTTGACGAATTGCCTATCTCAGGAAAAGGGGTATTAATTTCATTGTAAATAGGATTATTTTAATTTACCTGGTGTACAATTTTGTGTATATAATTTAACGGCGCTCAACAAACGTTTATTGTATTAATAAATATCTATTGTCACACGAACTCATGACTTCTCTTCCTCAATAAAAGTTAGCCGGCATCTAAAATAAGAACCTGTAAGTGTTTGAGGTTGTTACAAACCTCTAGGGGCCAACCCCACTATGTGGGATACCTTAGTAGTTATGGAGAATTGTGGTGGACCATAATCGTTGCTTATTATTTAGAGAAATAATGTTCAAAAATTGGAGTCGTATTCCTAGAATAGAACCCGAAATCTCACAAAACCTCTAGGGGCCAACCCCACTATGTGGGATACCCTAGTAAGTTATGGAGAATTCTAGTGAACTATCATTGTTGCTTATTTCTTAAAAAAATAATAATCCAAAATTGGCTTCGAATTCAATGAATGGAGCCCAAAATCTCACAAAACCTCTAGGGGCCAACCCCACTATGTGGGATACCTTAGTAGTTATGGAGAATTCTGGTGGACCATAATCGTTGCTTATTATTTAGAGAAATAATATTCAAAAATTGGAGTCGTATTCCTAGAATAGAACCGAAATCTCACAAAACCTCTAGGGGCCAACCCCACTATGTTGGATACCCTAGTAAGTTAATGAGAATTATGGTGAACTATAATCGTTCCTTATTTCTTAAAAAAATCATAATCCAAAATTGGCGTCGAATTCATTGAATGGAGGCAAAAATCTCATAAAAGCTCTAGGGGCCAACCCCACTATGTGGGATACCTTAGTAGTTATGGAGAATTCTGGTGGACCATATTCGTTGCGTATTGCTTAGAGAAATAATGTTTCAAAATTGTCGTCGTATTCCTAGAATAGAGCCCGAACTCTCACAAAACGTCAAGAGGTCAACCCCACTATGTGGGATTCCCTAGTAAGTTATGGAGAATTCTAGTGACCATCCTCGTTGCTTATTACTTAGTAAAATTATAATCTTCCAAAATTAGTGTGTCGTATTCCTAGAACGGAACATGAAAACCCACAAAACCTACTTGGAGAAATCAAAAACTTACAAACTGAGTCCAAAAACTACAAAACTCCTAGGGACAAACCCACTATGTGGGGTACCCTACTAAGTAATGGAGAATTCAGGTGGATCATCATCGTTGCTTATTACTTAGAAAAATCTTAATCTTCCAAAAATTGTGTCGTATTCCTTGAACGGAGCATGAAAACATAAATCTCTAGGGGCCAACCCCACTATGTGGGATACCCTAGTAAGTTATGGAGAATTCTAGTGAACTATCATTGTTGCTTATTTCTTAAAAAAATAATAATCCAAAATTGGCTTCGAATTCAATGAATGAAGCCCAAAATCTCACAAAACCTCTAGGGGCCAACCCCACTATGTGGGATACCCTAGTAAGTTATGGAGAATTCTATTGAATAACCATTGGTGCTGATTTCTTAAAAAAAAATAATCCAAAATTGGCTTCGAATTCATTAAATGGAACCGAAAATCTCACAAAACCTCTAGGGGCCAACCCCACTATGTGGGATACCTTAGTAGTTATGGAGAATTCTGGTGGACCATAATCGTTGCTTATTATTTAGAGAAATAATGTTCAAAAATTGGAGTCGTATTCCTAGAATAGAACCCGAAATCTCACAAAACCTCTAGGGGCCAACCCCACCATGTGGGATACCCTAATAAGTTATGGAGAATTCTGGTGAACTATCATCTTTCCTTATTTCTTAAAAAAACCATAATCCAAAATTGGCGTCGAATTCATTGAATGGAGCCCAAAATCTCACAAAACCTCTAGGGGCCAACCCCACTATGTGGGATACCCTAGTAAGTTATGGAGAATTCTATTGAATAACCATTGGTGCTTATTTCTTAAAAAAAATAATCCAAAATTGGCTTCGAATTCATTAAATGGAACCGAAAATATCACAAAACCTCTAGGGGCCAACCCCACTATGTGGGATACCTTAGTAGTTATGGAGAATTCTGGTGGACCATAATCGTTGCTTATTATTTAGAGAAATAATGTTCAAAAATTGGAGTCGTATTCCTAGAATAGAACCCGAAATCTCACAAAACCTCCAAGGGCCAACCCCACTATGTGGGATACCCTAGTAAGTTATAGAGAATTATGGTGAACTATCATCGTTGCTTATTTCTTAAAAAAATCATAATCCAAATTTGGCGTCGAATTCATTGGATGGAGCCCAAAATCTCACAAAACCTCTAGGGGCCAACCCCACTATGTGCGATACCATAGTAGTTATAGAGAATTCTGGTGGACCATAATCGTTGCTTATTACTTATCGAAATAATGTTCCACAATTGGTGTCGTATTCCTAGAATAGAACCCGAAATCTCACAAAACCTCTAGGGGCCAACCCCACTATGTGGGATACCCTAATAAGTTATGGAGAATTCTGGTGAACTATCATCTTTCCTTATTTCTTAAAAAACCATAATCCAAAATTGGCGTCGAATTCATTGAATGGAGCCCAAAATTTCACAAAACCTCTAGGGGCCAACCCCACTATGTTGTTTACTGCTTGACAAATACATTTGAATTTACAAATTCTTTTGTTGTTTAATACATACTTACAAATTTAATAATTTTTAGGGTATAGAACGTTAATGATCATTGATCTTAAGTAGGAAAACTACAGATTTTCATCTGAATTTCAAAATTTCTTATATTTTACGCCACAACTAAAAAAAAACTAGAATTAAATTTAACTAGAATTACTCAATATATGCGTTAATTAGAATGCATCGCTAAAATACCCAAATTACGTGACGTCACAAACTTAATTATCCAAATGCACCGATTCGCGTATAAAAGTAAGAATCGGAAGCAATAATAACCATTACCGTTACATCGTTGACAACAACATTAAATATGTCGGTCTCCACAATTCTAAATCTCTACGCGTGCGGGATTTTCGATGACGACGAGTTAGTGGAGATATACAACGATCTCTGCGAACGTCTAGTGCTTCACGGGGATGTGGTGGATCCTGAAGACGAAAAGATTTTTGATAAGTTTATCACCCATGTCTCCAAAATCAAGGTACGTCTTTTTTACATTTTATTTTACATTGCAACTACGTTTCTACACATGTTTGTTACAGTTTGGTGCTACCTCTACGCCGACAACTTTTGAGGCAGCTCCATCGACTTCGGGTCCCTCAACGTCGAATGTAAGTTTTTAATTTGATTTAATAATGTGATTTAATAAGTTATTGTTACAGTTTGTCGGAGGAGCAATTAAACCCCGTGGGGTTTCGAACATTTCACCCTCATTGGCGAGGGTGAAAAGAAATAAAAAATTTAATGCAGTGGGTAAAACCCTTATTTTTAAATTTAAGGATGGCGTGGATACCGGAATTAACCCGATTACGTGGTTAGAGGTAATTTATTCTTATTCAGTTTAATTTTTCATATTTGTTAACATTTCCGATATTTTTCAGCAAGCGTTCAACGAAGTGCTGCAGCACATCCTGGCTGATGCCCGTCCGTCGGACCGCGTAGGTCTTGTGTTGCGGAACGACAACTTCGTCGAAAAACCGGTAGGGATCTCGTTCAGGCGTAAGGATCAGCTGGATGCCAAGGTGATCCTGGCGACGCTTGAAAAGATCTTGCAAAGCAACGCCAATTTTTTCGCCGCTGATGCCCTACGTCTGCACGTGGACCGAGTCTCTCTACCTACCGGAACGGGCCGAGATCGAATGACGGGCGTCAGCTATGAGGAGTACTGCCATAGGAAAACCGGTATCCTCGTCATTCAAAACAATGACAAATTGTGTTTGGCGCAAGCCTTGGTAGCGGCGACAGTGTGGTCTGCAGGAAACGTCAACTGCGACAGCCTGCTTCAACGAGGCTCCCCACTGATGTTGGAAAAAGCGAGGGAATTATGCCAAGCTGCAGGAGTCGACCTCGCCAACGGCGGCGACCGTAGCCATATACAGCAATTCCAAGAGCACCTAGTAAGATACACAATTGTTGTTTATAACCACCGGTTAGGGAAAACTGTGTATTACGAGGGTCCCCGTAGCTCAGATAGGGTGGTTTTAAACTTAATTATGGAAGAAGGTCATTATAACGTAATTACTAATTTATGCTCTGCATTCAGTACCACGTATTTTTGCGAAATGTGTCGAACGCGTATGAGTAATAAAACTGATCATAAGGGGTGTAAATACATTTGTCCGGCTTGTCATAGTTCTCCCCCGTGCAATAAGAATGTCGATGCTATATTGTGCAATTCGTGTAATCGCGATTTTCGAGGGCCAGCATGCTTCGCTGAGCATCAAAAAAATTTGTGCAAGGTTTTCAACCGGTGTAAGTCGTGTCATAATAGTGTTTGGGTGGGAAAAGCTGTACACAAATGCGGATACCGGTATTGCACTCACTGTAAAAGTGAAAAACCGGTCCGTCATTTATGTTTCATGGCTCAAAATCCACCAAAAAAGCAAAAAGTTGATGAAAATTTTGTTTTCGTTTTTTACGATTTTGAATGTCGGCAGGACACTTCCATTGATGGTGCACCGAATATGTTTTGCATATCCCCACCTTGTGTGTGGCACAGCAAGTGTGTAAGTCCTGCATTAATGTCGAAGACATTGATCAGAATTGCATAATCTGTGGAAAACGTGAGCACATCTTTAAGGAAAACCCTGTCGACAATTTTCTAAATTACGTTTCGGTACTTAGAAAAAAATGTAAAGGGGAAATAGTGGCATTGGCACATAATATGAAGGGATACGACGGTACTTTTATTTTAAAATCTTTATTTAAAAACGTTAACGGGTGGAACCCTAAAATTATTACAACAGGGACTAAATTAATGTCAATCAATTGCGACGGGAACATTAAATTTATCGATTTCATCAATTATATGCCAATGCCGCTATCAAAGTTACCAAAAACTTTCAACTTTTCAGGCTCGAAAGGGTACTTTCCCATTTTTCAACACTTTGGCAAATCAAAATTATGTAGGCCCATTACCACCGACTCACTATTATGGCTGCGAGGAAATGTCAACTTCTGTTAGAAGTGACTTCATGAAGTGGTACGAGAACCAGGCAAGTCTTAACGTTATTTTTGATTTTCAACTTGAAATCGTCAAGTATTGTGTCGAAGATGTTAATATTTTGCGGAAAGCTTGCTTGGAGTTCTGGTTACGCTTCACCACTTCTAACGGAGTTGATCCGTTCAGGGAATCTTGCACAATCGCGGGATCGTGCAACGCCGTGTTCAGACGTAATTATTTAAAGCCAAATTCGATCGGGCTTATTCCACCCAACGGGTACAGAATGGCTGATCAGCAATCCGCCATTGCAATCAAATGGTTGCTTTTGTTGAAAAAATCTTTAGACATCCAAATTCAACACGCCGGAAATTCTCGCGAAGTTAGACTCAGGGAGGGTATTTTGGTTGACGGTTTTGTGCGGCTACAAATACCGTGTATCAGTTTCATGGTTGCTATTTTCACGGCTGCGAGATCTGCTTTCCGGATCAAACAGCAGAACTTAGCGGCGATAAAGCTGATACAATGGGTATTAGACGAGAAAAAACGGAAGCTACAAGTACCCGCATCCGTTCCTTGGGTTACAACTTGGTTGAAATGAAGGAGTGTGATTTTAAAAACTTTTTAAAAACAAATATTCAGGCTTCAAAATTCACCGCTGATCACGCCATATTTCGGAATATACCTTTACACCCTCGTGACAGCTTTTTCGGAGGTCGTACGAATGCCGTCAAATTGCATTACAAGGCCGGAGATGATGAACAAATAAGGTACCTGGATGTATGTTCTTTGTACCCCTATGTCAATAAATACGGAAAATACCCCCTGGGACATCCTAAAATTCACGTAGGGGACGAGTCATGCCGCCAGTTATCTTTGGACAGTGTGGAAGGTATTATTAAATGTACCGTTTTGCCGCCTTCCAACTTGTATCATCCTGTCCTTCCTTGCAAAATGCATGGTAAACTTATGTTTATCCTCTGCAGAACGTGTGGAGAGTCCATGTTTAAGGGTGATTGCCGTCATTCAGAAGATGAGCGTAAGTTTACCGGGACATGGGTAGCGGACGAACTCCGGGAAGCGCTGTCGCAAGGGTATAAAGTGTTAGAAATTTTAGAAATTTGGGAATACAAAGTTGCACAATATAGCCGAGGTTCTAGGTCCGGGGGATTGTTTTCAACATATGTTGATAACTTCTTAAAACTGAAACAGGAGTGCAGCGGGTGGCCTTCGTGGTGTACGGATGACCACGCCAAGGATCGGTACGTATCTGAATATCTCGCAAGAGAGGGGGTTGCATTGGATAAATCGAACATTGCAGTAAATCCAGGTATGCGATACATCGCTAAATTATGCCTTAACAGTTTCTGGGGTAAGTTTGCCCAGCGCGAGAATCTAATGCAATCCTCGATCATACAAGAACCGTATGATCTATTTAAGATGTTGACCGATCCTTCGGTCGAGGCTCATTCGTTAACTCCTGTTAATGATGACACCGTCGTTTTGAACTGGGACAGGCCGGATGAAGGTATTATACCTCTTAAGACAGTTAACGTTGCACTTGCCGCTTACACCACCGCAAACGCCCGTCTTGAACTTTACAAGTATTTGAAGCAGTTGGACAGACGTGTCTTGTACTTTGACACAGACTCCATTATTTTCACAGAAAAGCCAGGCGAATGGACCCCCGCAACAGGCGATTTCCTAGGAGACATGACAGACGAGATCGAGTGTTACGGGCCTGGTAGTAAAATTGTGGAGTTTGTTTCAGGGGGCCGAAGAACTATGCCTTTAAGGTTTGGTCGACAAAACGACAAATTTTGAGTATGTATGCAAAGTCAAAGGCATAACTTTAAATTACAAAAATTCCCAAAACGTTAATTTTGAGAGCCTTAAAGACATGGTTCTTAATAACGCCGAAGACACGTACGTCCAGACTGATCGGCGAATTGTCCGAAACGCCAAGTTCGATGTAATTTCCAAACCGGAGAAAAAGTTTTCCGGGTGCAGTACACAAAAAGGCGTAGGATTCAAGACGGGTTTGACACGCTGCCGTACGGTTACAGGGCATAAATTGGTAATTGTTTTATAGTGGTTCTATCTTACCTGGTGCTGTTGGAATTGTCTTTTTGTATATATTTCATTTTATTTTTGTTTATGTTGCAATGTGTTGTGCACTTCAATGTTTTAAATTTATTTTATTAATGTTAATTTTTTCTAATTAGATCTTTTCCAGAAAGTTACATTGTAATTTATTTTATTCTTTAACACTTGTGAATATGTAACTATATTTTCATTTTTAAAATTTTTGTAAATAACTTTTTAATTGTTATTTTTGTAAATAACTTTTAATTTTTAATTTTGTAAATAAGTTTTTTTTAAGCTGGTTTAATAACACTCTAATTCATTTTTCATATTTTGTTAGTAAGTTTTTATTTTTAAATTTTTTTTTAATTCTTGTAAATCATTTTTTAATTTTTATTTTGTAAATAACTTTAACAGTAAATATAGTTTAGGTTTTAGTTAGTAAAACAAAATAAATGTAAAATAAGTCTTTATTTGTAATAAATTTTTTTTTATAAATTTAACAAATTCGTTTTCATAAAACATAAATTGTACAATAAAATAATAAGATGATCATTATTGATTAAATTGTTATCAAACAATTTCAAAAATTCTAAGGTATTAATACTACAAAGTTTAAAAATAAATACACAAGACAATATTGGCCGCAGAAACCTGAATGGAAATCTTGCAGTGTTTGAGAGTTATAAACCCAAGTTCGACAATTACGATCTAAAAATTTTCGGTGATTATTTTCAGGAGGTCTTCCAAATGAATCAAAGTATTCTCCGTTTCCGTATTCATCAATGAAAAATGCTGCCCAGTGTTGCCCTGGTTTGTTTGAGGGATCGGTGTTTGCAATTACAGCGGCTGGTCTCGGAATTCGAAGTGGAAGTTGATTAGAAGCACATACAATGCGTTGTACATTCTTGATGGTCGGAATACTCTTCAATTGGTGTACAAGTTCGAGGTGGTACATCTTTACTATTTGTTTTGAACCACTCGCACAAAATTAAGGCATGTTCTAATGCACACGATGGGTTTTCAATATGATGATGAAGACATTTGACTGCTTCCATATCTTTCTTTAACACTTTAAACGACGGACATTCCATCCCTTCCATGTTGATTATAGGTTTATTTAAAAATTTTAATGTGTGTTGTTTTTCGACGCCTTTTACAAAAATTGTGTTGAACGGTTCTAGAATTTTTCCAAGTTCAGCTTCAAAATCTTCATAATTTATGTAGCCTCCACTCCATCGCAAACCGTGAAAATAATTTTCCAAATAACGGGTTTCTCGTTTTACCGAATACGGTAAAGTTGAAAATTTACACGGCGGTTTTATAAATAACACTTCACAACATTCACCATCTGAAGATACGATACCAATTTCCTTAGGTATAAATTTTTTGTCTTTTCCCCGAAATCCCTGCATGTCAACAAAAGCGTCCATTCTGACAGCTGATGTTTAATAACCGCTGGGTCTTCAACTACTGAAATCAACTACAACGTTTCGATGTTTATCAATCTCGATGACGTTGTCGAATTCTGCGTAAACTAGACAATTTACAGTTTCCGCTAACGCGTCTTCAAAACCCACTTCTATGCGCAAGGAACCGTTTTTACAAGATTCCAATGGGTACTAATGTTCGCGGATAAATCAGGCGTTAAATCAAACGCTGTTAAACAGTATCCTTTGGCATAATCTTCGAGAGATATTTCATTCCCTTCATTTAGAAAATGAATACCGGTTCCAGAAAATAATGTATGATACGCTCGTACATATGATCCCGACTTTGTGAAATCCGGTTGAAGTGGTTTGGATGGTATTTGTTGTCCGTCAATGTATAGTGAAAGGTAATTAATTTTATAATGTTGAAAATTGTAAGGATTAACGGCGTAATCTCCATTAAACGCTTTATTCGACACAAACCCGATAATGCAACGTTTCGGTAACTGACCCAAGAATACGTTATCCAAAGATTTTCTCTGAAGTCCCGACGGAATAGTTAATACTTTTACATCAGCTTTAGTTATTGGATACTTTGCTGGAGTAGAATCCAACGCTTTCGTATGAGCAAGAAGTATTGTAGGGTTAATTCTCATTCTTCTTACCAACAAAGTCGCATCTAATATTTTAACTTTGTACGTTGGTGATGCGGCCATCAGATTAAACGAATCTCTTGAACGAACAAATTTGATTTTCATTTCAACACCGTTGATTAGAAATTTTCTTGATTGAATATATCGGAATGCACGTGTCCTATCATTTCAACATGTTTACTCGCTGATGTCAATGTTTTACGTTTGCTAAATCCTGTGTTATCTTCACCCGTGGTATCAAATTTTCCAGGTGTATCTTTATACCAAAAACTACATGTTAAATGTGATTGTTTCGCATCGGGTCCATAATTGAGCACCGTTTCAATATAAGATCGGTACGCATACGTGTTATTTGGTGGAGAAACAAGTTTTTGGTTTAAATAAACTTCAACTTGATTAAATAGCGAATGCATCCAGTTATTTACAGGGGCTACAATTTCGTCAGCTGGTAACGTCGTATCGTCTTGCTTTACAATTTTAGTTGTTATGTAGAGCATCGTTTGACTTAAATCCAAGTAATCATTGCCATTACCCGGTACAACAAATTCGATGGGAGCATCGTCGCTTAGTGAAGATAGGGGTTTATAAAAAATCCATTCACCTCCTTCTATAGAAGTTTGAGTTGCCGGAAGGGCAAATAAATCTAATTCAGATTTTACACATTCACAAGATTGGGCGTGGAGAAAAGCCATTGTTAGTTTTTACCAAAAATATCGTCGTAAACGAGATTAGAAACTTTTCGCCGAGGTTTTAACGTTTTTCTGTTAATAGCTAATGACGACTGATTACTTCTTGTCTGACGAAGCTTTTTATATCCCGATCCTTGCATTAGGGTTTCGATTTTATCATCCGCTTTACGTTTAAGATTTTGACCCGCTTCGCGCATTCTATCTTGAAAAGATTCTTTAATTGGTCGGTTTTCTATGACGTCGCCTAAAATATTGCTTCCTGTTCTTAACACCTCTTTTCCTACAGCTTTGGCGCCAGATTTAAATAATGGTAGAATTGATCGAAAGATTCCTCCTAACCAACTCCCTATACCGTGACCTCGTTGATATGGGGCTCCTCTGTAAATTGCGCCAATTCCGCTACCCACTTGATGTAATATTGTTGATACGGACAAGCCATATTTACGAGAGTTTTTTAAAATGAAGTTTCAAATTCAAAGTTCCGAACTCGAATGGCATTGGAGCTCCTGTTTCGGTCCTTATATTTATTTCGATATTCTCAAATTCTCTTCGCATCACAGGCATGTAATGTACTGGAGAGTAAACTATATCTTTGTGACATCCATAATTATAATTATCAGAAGTAACGTTCACAATTCTTAGAAGTGGTGATAAAATGTCGCCGACAAATTGAGGTTCCACAATATCGCAGTACACAAACATTTGCGATGGTATACCGGTCCATATGTTTGCACTTTTCTGCATTGCTAAATTTTGATCAGGACTAAAACCTAATTGCAATGCTAATCGTTTAGAAAATCCTAGCACACTCAAACTTGTGTTTAACGTTAATAAAATTCGTTTAGTAACTTTATTGTATTTAAAGTTTATTAGTTTCTTTATTAACTCGTGATTATTAATTACATCAAGAACGTCTTCAATTGATTCGTAGTTACCCACGGGGATTTTTATGATGTACCATTCAGCATCGGAATAGATAATTTCTTCATCATCTTTAAGAAAATAGTTTACAGCTTTTTCTAATATACCTTCTACATAATATACCTCGTTATCTGGCGGTTCAATGCGATAAAACATTAAGTTCTCAGCTTCACCAACGACTAAGAATGAACACGGGTACTGAATTTCAGAAACTCCGACAACCCATTCTCCCGTCAATCTTACACGTTTTGGAAGCTGCGTGGTGAAAGTAGCTGTAGTGTTACCAGGAAAATAATTCATAGAACTATTGCTTAACAATGTCAAGTAAAATTCGTTCTCGGTATTCATAATTCTTCTAAGTGTTTTGCGAATACCCAGGAGTTAAATTTCTCACCATAGCCTTGCCACTTTACGAAATACTGTTTGTTTCGACCTTTACCTTTTTCTTTTAAAACTTTTTCAATTTTGTATGTGGTATTGTGATCAATTATAACAGGTTGTAATTCTTCTTCATAAAATGTTCCTTCTATTGATTCACCGTTTAAATCTTCAATTTGATAGACGGGCGGTTTGCGTTTTATAACTTTAATTATTTTAAATATTTCCTCGCTCCAATTTGCAGTGTAACCTTTCTCAAACACTAGTTTGTTTCTACTAATTCTCACGTGTTGATTCACTTTATATTTAGGTAAGCGCTGAAGACCTACGCCATTGTGATACAGATTTTTCTAAACTTGTAAAATGTTTTGTCGTTGACATCATTGGGAGCCATTTTTATGCTTCGGTGGTATCTGTTGTTATAAGATGACAACAAGTCGTGTAATACGTCGATATATCGGTAAGAATTAGAATATGTAAAATAACGCCACATCCGTGTTTTAAGAGTTCTATTAAATCGTTCTACTACAGCAGCTTTTACATCAGGATTATTAGTAGCATGAAAAGTTACGTTGTTGTCTTTAAAAAATTTTGGACAGTTCTGGCAATAAATTCTTTTCCTTTATCTGTTTGAATACTTTGAGGAATGTTGCGAGCTTCTTCAAAAATATTAGTAAATGCTTCAATAATGTTTTTAGATGTTTTAAACTTAATAGGTCGCGCCCATGCTTTCTTGGTGAAAACGTCGACTACTGTTAAAATGTAATTGAAGTTGTCGTTATATTTTCGGATATTTTGCATGTCACACAAATCCGCTTGCCATAATTCAAACATATTATTTACAATGTATTTATTTCGCGGAAATCGTTTTTGACAGGTTTGTGTACAGTATATGATTCTTGTTTGTGTAACCAATTCTGTACATCACTTCTTGAATATCGATTTCTCACACTTTGTATTAAAGAATTCGCACCAGAAAATCCTACTTCGTTAGACGGGTCAAAATATATCGTGTTTAATTCCATGATTATAGTTTCAAATTTTCCCAATTTAAAAACGTTGATGGTGTTTTAAAACTCCGTGATGATGACATTCTTGTACGTACTGGACTGCCTTTTTGTATAGGACTTCTTGATCTGGACCGATGTATTGAAATTTTCTCTTCGTAATTTTCCTTTTCCGATTAAATGTTTGTTCTTTGTGGAAAAACAACACTCTTCTTTTTTAATTTTTTTTTTTTTTTTTAAAAAAAATTTTTTTTTTTAAAAAAATAAAAAAATGCCGACCTCCTGGACTAAAATTTTTTTTTTTTTTTTTATTTTTTTCTCCAAATCTATTTTATTTTTTAAAAAAAAAATTTTAACTTTTTTTTTGACAGTTTTGTTTTTTTTCCAATTTTTTACCCACCAAAAAATTAAACCAGTAGTATAGATGGGGGCATTCAGCAGCAATAACTAGTGCATTTTGCAATTACTCTCTGTACATGCAAGTACACGGCGTGTACTTAGTGTAATTGCGCGCGCTTGCGGGGTGTGGACGATGTACATGTAGTGCTTTTCAATTACTCTCGGTGCTTGCTACTTTTTAATTACTCTCGGTACTTGTGGGGTGTAATTGGTGCAACCCTTTTCACCGCCTCCTTGATGAAGTAAGATGGCGGATGCATGTTCGCTTGCGGGGTGTAAACGATGTACATGTAGTGCTTTTTCAATTACTCTCGGTGCTTGCTACATTTTTAATTACTCTCGGTACTTGTGGGGTGTAATTGGTGCAACCCTTTTCACCGCCCCCTTGATGAAGTAAGATGGCCGATGCATGTGCGCTTGCGGGGTGTAAACGATGTATATGTAGTGCTTTTTCGATTACTCTCAGTACTTGCTACATTTTTAATTACTCTCGGTACTTGTGGGGTGTAACTGCTGCAACCCTTTTCGCCGCCCCCTTGATGAAGTAAGATGGCTGATAGTGGGACTCGCCCATTGAGGGTGGCCATCTTTTCGAGTACTTGTTCATATGAGTGCTATGATTGGATAATTCGCCGCCCCCGGTAGGGGTGGAGCGCAGTTAAGGCGGCGATTTTTGATTAGAATTGTGGGTGTGGTCGTCTTTTCGAGTACTTGTTGATATGAGTGCGATGATTGGATAATTCGCCGCCCCCGGTAGGGGTGGAGCGTTGTTAAGGTGGTGATTTTGATTAGAATTATGATATATTTGATAATGATATGCAAGATGGCCGTCTATAATTACAAATCGTCGACACCGCCCCGCGTCGCGGGTGGGTTTAATTAAGCCGCACTCGAGATTACCGAACAAGTTGGAACAGGGAATTATGTCCTTTTCTAACCAAGCTATCTCTCTCTCTCTCGATGTGCAGGTGTTGGTTAATTATAAATGCATAGATTGCAACGGGTGGATTTCATTAAGATGAACTAGACAGCTAAACAAGTTGGATCCTGAAATTGCGTCTTTTTCTAACCTGTTTATCTCTCTCTAGTTGTTTGAAAGCCCAGGTGTTCCTTAATTATATATGTGCGGGGTGTAAATTACGGATCACGCTTGTGATAAAATAAAATGAAGCGGTCATTAGTTTCTTTCGAGTCTTCGTGGAGGTGATTTCGGTTGTTCTTAGTGTTATGAGCGATAAAATAAGTTGTGATATAAAAATTTTATTCAGCGTGCAAAATCGCGCTCCGTTCCATTAAATTTGGATTCCCCGTCTACGACGATTGGGTTTTGTGGTGGCGGTGTTGAACAGAAAAAATCAATGGATACGTTAAACACAGGGAGTCAACAGCAGCAAAACGCTCCGGTGGATTCGAATTCGTCGTCGTCGTCTTCGTGGTCTTTTGCCACGGAATACGACATAGCCAACGAGTCGAGGCTTCTCAATTTCAACAACGCTTCGAACGAGAAGCTGGTGAACGCGACCTGCTATAAGCTAGACTATGACGATGAGGGAAAATATATAGAAATCGGGTACAGTACTTATCTGCAACTTACACCGGTAATTAGAATTTGGAACAGCCCAGAGTATAATGGTGTATGCAGCGCAAGTGGCCCACACAATGCGCATTACAACGATCGAGAAAAAACAATGTCCTGCTAACCATTGACGAATGGAAGAAGCTAATGGGGCTCCGCAATCATCTCATGAACGACTTTTTCTGCAACTCCGTCGGCGAAGAGTTTAGACAGGAGTTTGTAGATGTTAATGATGGACCCATAGAGTGCATAAGTAAAACTTCTGACATATCTCGCGATGTGAAAATCGTTTACACTACAGAATATCATCCCGATTTGATTGGTTGGAACGCCTGTAGTGATAATGGTTTTGTAAACACAATCACTTTAACCCGTGATTATAAAAATTGCGTTCTAAACAAGTGGGATGTGGATTGCATGTTTGGTTTGAGAGAAATAATTAATTATCGGTTGGAGTTAATGCAATCACACAACCTGGAAGCGTTCTACAACCATGTAATCAAGCGTGTTGCAATCGAGCAGGGAAAGAAGAAAACATTGGATCAATCCAACTACGACGATGATGGCTGGAGTGTTTATGACGCGTATGAAAAACTGTTAAACATTGAATGTAATATTAATTCGCACAATGTATTATGTTTAATGGAAGTTTTATATCGCCGTCCTAGTTTTATTATGTCGTGTGTAGCGGAAAATATGCGCTAGAAACCAAGCATCGATGATGCTTTTTATGTATTTCTTTTCATGTATTGTTTTTAAATATATGCATATTTGTCTAGTAAATAATTTTTAATCAAGCCTACAAGATAAAAAAAATATTCTATGATGTCTGTATAAATATATTTGCATGCTAATTGTCAAGCAAAAGGCGTCATGCTGGCATCAAAGAAGGGTAAAAAATGAAGTGCAAACAAGGAACTGGTGTTATAAACAGTCTAATTAACAAACTTCCTGTAGAATTACACCTGCCCGGGTATCAATATTGTGGACCGGGCACAAAGCTACAAAAACGGTTGGCCAGGGGCGATGCTGGTATTAATGCCCTAGATTCGCACTGCAAAGCACACGATATCAGCTACAATACCAGCCCTAACGATTTAGCTGCAAGACATCGGGCTGATCATTTGCTCCAACAAAAGCTTGGGAGCGATTCAAGTCAAAAGACGCAAGTTTGGGTGAAAGAACAGCTGCTCTAGCAGTTAGTGCGGCTATGCGTGCTAAGCGGTCATTAGGCATGGGTTTGAATAAATCAAAAACTAGAACCATGAAGCGAAAAATAAAGAAACGAAGAGTGAGAGCGTCGTTCAACAAAGTTCACCGTATGATTAAGAATAATACGAAAACTAATTATGTAAACGGCGGCGGAGGCGGTAATCCTATCTCGATGATTAAAAAGCCTACGATCAAGCGAAGCTGGCTGTTCGACATTTTGGCGGAAAACGAAACATAGTAATGCCTCGTATCATTCCAATCCCTAAAAGTGGTGGAATATTACCATTTCTAATACCACTATTTGCCGGACTTTCTGCAACTGGAGCGCTCGCTGGTGGTGCCGCTGGAATAGCTAGAGCCGTTAACGATGCGAAAAACGCAAAGCAGCGTGCTGAAGAAGCTACTCGACATAACCGCACGATGGAAGCTATAGCCCTGGGGAAGAAAGGTAGCGGCATATACTTGAAGCCATACGGAAAACGCGGCTCTGCATTATATCTAAAACCATACACAAAGACCGGTTCTGCACTATATCTGAAGCCACATCGCGGTTCAAAAACTAATAAAGCTTCCCGAAAGAGCGTTAACAGATGTCGATTTGCGAAAGTTAGCTAGAAATGCACCATACTTTAGAGATGTATTTATGCGCGATAATTTACCAAAAGACGGGCCTGATGTGAACGAATCAGCGATTGTAAACCTAGATAGTGTTCGAGGACCAGGAACACATTGGGTGTGTTATAAGAAACGAGGATCGAGAGTATGGTATTATGACAGCTTCGGCAATGTAAAACCACCATCTGAATTAATCAAGTACTTTCGGGGATGCGAGATCTACTACAACTACAAAAAGGACCAGGAGTTTAATAGTGTAATTTGCGGGCATTTATGTCTTAAATTTCTACATTCGTAAATGTATACAAATTTTGTATAAATAAATAAAATATCTATACACACGTATCATTAATCAGTTACAATGTCGATAACATTCAGTTTGGAAGGTGTTGGTAATACAGCTTCGCATGATTTTTATCCACCGATTGAATTAGACGAAAAATACAATCATGTGATTGGTCTGGTCGGATTTTTGGGTGTAATTCTATTCGAAATATTAACGATGGCAACGATAAATTATACTATATAGATAGTGATACAGCTAAAAATCTGCTAAAGTCCTCCATATCCCGCATGGATCATACGAAATAGATGAACTTAACAATTATTTAACAAAACAACTGGTTGCTGATTATCGTACAAAAACAAATTAAGCAAAGAAGAGGGGGATTGGACGACTCCTCTATATTTAAACTGCGGGCAAACAATAATACTCTGAAATGCGAACTTCAGAGTGTTTATGCGATTGACTTTACGCAGCCGGGAAATATTGGTCGTATGCTTGGTTTCGAATCCAAAATACTCAGTCGTAATATTAGCCATAAATCTAGCTTGGATATTCAAATAATAAAACACACCAACATACACGTCGAGTGTAATATTATAAAAGGAGCGTACAGAAACGGGAGAATTGCAAAGACCTTGTACGAAGTGGACATTTCAGTACCACCAGGATATCGTTTGGATAAAATACCGAGCAATACCCAATATTTGGAGCTAAACACCCGCATTATAAGCAATATTAGCATCAGATTAGTCAATCAAAAGGCGAACCGATAGATTTTGGCGGCGACGAGCCTTTCACTGTGAGATTGGAATTGAAGAAAGAATTATGGGGTTAAAATTTAGTAAAAACACTTTTTCTGTTGTAAACTGCGGCGGCCAGATCTGCGGCTCTAATAAAAAACGCCGATTTCTATAAAAACAAATCATTCGCTGGAGGATCCATTAATAAACAAGCCAACAACAACACATCATCACAGATATTTCGTGCATTATCAAGTAAGAAGAAGAAGAAAAATAAGAGCGTCAGCAATCACTTGACTGTAAAAGAAAAACTTTTCTTAAAATCAATCGGTGTTAAGGTGAAACAATAACAGAAAAAGGAAAAAAAGATGAGCGAACAATTAAATATTTTCGACGATGCTCATTTCGACGATTCAATCGTTAGATCTGATATTCACACGTACTTGCCTTATGGGTCCAATAGTTATGCGCCATCAGACGAAATCAGAATTGCAATTCAAAGCCAGGATTTGATTACGGCCACCCACGATAGTTTTCTATACATCGAGGGTTATATTACCCGAAGGCAAGCAGACGTCGCAAAAACGTGTGATTTAACAAACAATTTTGCTTGTTTCTTGTTTGAAGAGATTCGATATGAATTGGGCGGACATCGCGTGGACGTTAGCAGAAATCCTGGTATCGGGTCGGCAATGAAGGGCTATGCATCGTATGGCGCTGCAGACAAGAAAGCGCTGGCCCACATTGGATGGTCTCCATTGAATGAGAACACTCTACAAGTGCAATTCAGCGCAAACGATGCTGATTTGGCCAAAAATTCGGGGTTTGTCTGCCTCTGAAGCACATATTCGGATTTGCCGAACATTATAGACAGGTTATCGTGAATATGAAGCAGGAGCTTGTTTTGATCAGATCGAGAACTGATTTGGATTGTTATTATGGGGAGGCCGATGCGACCATAACGCTTTCCAAAATTCAATGGAAAGTGCCGCACTTAACACTCAGCGATAGAGCAAAGCTGAAACTGTTCGAGAAGATTAATAGAAACCCTGTAATCACCATACCGTTTCGACAATGGGAATTATATGAATACCCCGCTTTAAAGCAGGTTAAAACTGATACATGGCCGATAAAGACGTCTTCGCAATTAGAGAAACCCCGATGGGTTATTGTTGCTTTTCAGAAAAACCAAAGGAGACGCTCAAAAAATGGCAAGGCGAGTGTTTTTGACAACGGCAATATTACAGATATTAGATTACATCTTAATTCTGAGAGATATCCGTATGAATCCATGAATTTGGATTTTGGCACAAACAAGTATGCATTGGCGTATAGGAATTACATTAACTTTCAACGAGACTATTACGATCGAAACGAATGCAATATTGTCGGAGGGTGCGCCGGTTCGAATGTCACATCAACAATCTCCATTCCCACATTCGACTATCAACAATTTAAAAATTGCCCTGTCTTTATAATCGACTGTGCCAACCAGAACGAGAACTTGAAGAATTCTACCGTGGACGTTAAACTGGAATTAGAATCCGCAGCAAACTTTGAAAACAATATGGGCGCATACTGTCTAATAATCCACGATGCCCTTATCCAATACAACCCGATAACTGGCGAAGTCAAAAGGATGTAATACGGTCAATATGCAAGAGAAAACGAAAAGAAGACAAAAATATTCATATACACTCGATGTAATTTTTGATAAATAAATAAAGTGCATGTACTTCTAAAATATCTTTAGTATGATTTAAATAACCCACTCGATAAGGTCGAATCGAGAAAAATGAAAATTGTGACTCAAAAGTATAGATTACCAGTGCATAATAATGAATTAATGATGTTATGCAATAGCGGCGTCAAACAAAGTAAACATGGTGTCTTACTACCGAATACAGTAAGAGCAATCATCGCGGGGCCGTCAAATTCGGGAAAAACTAACGCGATGTTCAGTCTTTTAACTGAAGCAAACGGTCTGAAATTTAAAAACGTTTACGTCTACTCCAAATCGCTAAACCAAGATAAATACAAGCTGTTGTATGAGATTTTAACTGCGATGCCCGAAATAGGTTATTATACGTTCAGTGATAATGAAAATATTATGCCTCCTAACGACGCAAAACCCGACTCTGTATTTATTTTTGACGATATCGCGCTAGAGAAGCAGGATAATATTAGAGCATACTTCAGCATGGGACGTCATAACTCGATAGACTGTTTTTATTTGGGGCAAACGTATAGCAGGATACCCAAACAACTGATACGAGATAACGCAAATGTTGTTATCCTTTTCCAGCAGGATGAGATGAATCTGAAACACGTGTACGATGATCACGTTAGTCCTACAATTAGCATGCAGGTTTTTAAAGAAATGTGTGGTGAGTGCTGGACTACGCCGCATGGTTTTCTAATGATTAACAAAGACGCAGTTGATATAAACGGAGGACGTTATCGAAAGGGTTTCGACGAGTTTATATTACCTTAAGAGCCGCAAGAATCTGTTTAGTTTGCCATCATATGCTCGTGGGTAAAATGGGTCAGATATATAGCAAGCAATTATGTGGTGTTATAGATAAAAAAAAGTGCGATTTTCTACAATTGTAACTATCGAACATGCTCACATGTCATTGGAACATAAACAGGCTCGTAAAGGACACTGGCATTTTTATGCAATCGATCGAGCGAGGTTTGAAAAAGAATAAATCAGTGCGATGTCATACTAGCACCAATTCTCGATATAAAACACCGCGAAAAACATATGAATCAGTACCATCGTAGTTGTGCAAATTTAGAAACATCTTAATATATATATATATATATATATATATATATATTGGTATTATGTGTTGGATTTGATTAGTTCTCATAGTTAACAAACACGTGTCACACGGTGTGAGTTAGAACAATGGATTCCAAAGAAATAAATTTAAAAAATAAGATACAGCAAGTTCGAGAATCGATTAGAAAAAAATACAACGCTCTTAAACGTCAACGTTTGGACGCCGGAAAAGCATTTGTGGATACATATAAACCGATAATAACGCCTCTAACTAATATAGAGTCGACAATTAATTCGAAAAATGCTGACGGAAAGACCAAAAACTTGAATGGTGAAGCAGACATCAAAGAAATCGAAACAGTTGCGGGCACGTCGGATTCTTCTTCGAATGTCGAGTTACCTACGCCGCGTTATGAATTAGAGAGATCGTATTCGAATTTACTAGAACGTCAGTATCATCCATTACCACAAAAATATATGGAAATGCTAATGAGCGATACGCGAGGTGATAAAGTTGACTTTATGTATGGAGTTCATTACGACGCTGATAACAATAAATGGGTTATTGGAGATTCTGTTGTCAATATTCGCGATAAGGATCTTATTATTAATGGACGTTTGTATAAGGGCACGCCTGGCTTGTACGAACTGATATTTATGAAAAAACCAGATAGAAAGCTGATTCACAAATCAGATGAACTTAAGTATGTAAGCATTCTTTATGATACAAATGTTTATAGAAGAGCGTATAACCCCGACGCTCCGATTAGAGCAAACAGAAGCATAAAATATACTGACACAATCAAGCCATTATTACATAATCAACAAACACAAAAAAAGCAGTCTCGTCGTGTGCGAAATGATAAAGATAGCAGCGACGATGATAGTGACGAATCTTTGTCGTATCATTCATCGTCAAGCGGTGCAGCGGGGCGAGGTTTGTTTAAGAAATTCAGAAATAAACCCGTAGAGTATAGATACTGGAACAATATCCACGAGTTACTGGACGAATTACAAGTTTTGTGGGGAGAGAAGACTGCCGGAAACAGCGGTGTTAGAAACGAAATAATATCAATTTTAGAAGAATTATACGAAGACGGCTACATCGAAAACATGCCTTATACTATATAACAACGCTCGTGCTGTGTTTTATAATTAATACTCGAGTGATACCCGAAACAATAATGACGTCTATAGACAAATTTGGTCGCTTACATAGCAATGCTAGCAATTGCTCAAACACATTAATCGAGTCTCTAATAGCAAAAATTAATGCTATACAAAAACAGTGAACGGAGAAATCGCTACTCTTTTAACTGCGCTACCGGGCTATGTCAAAGCGAAAATGGATGCTGCATTCAAAGAGTTGTTTAATGAAAATCCTCTTCTGAGAAAAGCTAATCTATCAAATCGTTTGCTACACATACACGAACGCATAGAGGAACTTGCGACATCAACAACAGCTTCGCCCATCTTGCGGGCAATGGAGAAGCTCAACAATCGTATTGTAGAACTTGATTTGACGGCGTCGGTGATAGGGCAAATTCTGGTGTATTTAATGGAACATCTTAAACAAAAAAGTTGTTACAATCAACACCTACCCTAGAGACGTTTATAAAGACGTCTGAGGAGATACAAACTAAACATAAAGCGTCGCTTTAACATGTCTGTTGATAAATTTGGACGCCCGTTATCGGCCTCGATGACGCCGGCGAGTGTGACATCTCTACGAGGTCCTCCAGGTGTTGGTTTTAAAATAACGCCAGACAACAACTACGACATGGAAAATAGAAGACTAATTAACATCGCAGACCCTCTCGATTTACATAACGCAATCAATTTAAAAACTTATTTGGAAGATAAATATTTTTTTAACGAAATGCAACTGAAAAACGTCGGATATCCGCAAATCGAAACCGATGGCGCAAATAAGGAATACGTGGACGCTACAAGTCGCGAACTTCAAAGATCAATTGACGCTTTTCAAAAATCAACTGACGCTTATGCGAATACTATATACGCCGAATTAAAATTAGCGATTAATAAAATTAATGATATTCAGCAAACGAACGCTAAAGACATCAACGAAATTATTCAAAAAGTGATCCCCGATAAAGTAAAATCATCAGTGAACGACGTTACGCTAGATATGTTTAAACAATCAATTCAAGACAATCCGTATGTAAACGGACGATATCTGAACGAATTAAAAGCTGATATCAAAACATTAAATGCCCGTCTAGATTCCAACGTTAAATCTAGAGATGATTCTATACGTGATTTAAGATCAGATTTGAACAAAATGAATAGTCTGTTACAAAATTTAAGAGAGAACGCAAGCGCAACACACAGATAACATGTCGAAGGAACAAGTTGTGAATGAATTACATAAGCCAGCTAGAAGAAATTTCAGACGCCGAAAAGTCATTATTAGGGGATTCGACGACACGTGGGAATTAGATTTAGCGGAGTTCCAGCCGTTTTCGCGCACTAATAAAGGGTTTCGATACATCTTGGTTGTTATCGACCGTTTTTCGAAATATTTATGGATGCGTTCTGTAAAATCCAAACGTGGTGAAGAAATTACTAAGGCGTTGTCCGACATTTTCCGTAATTCGAGGCGCGCACCAAAAATATACAAACCGATGCTGGAAAAGAGTTTTACAATAGTACGTTTTCGAAACTCATGGATAAGAAAAAATTAATCATTATTCAACGTATTCTACAAAAAAGGCGACTATAGCCGAACGCGTGATACGAACCATAAAAAGCCGACTCTATAAATTATTTAGTCTGCAAGGCAATTATCGATGGTATAATTTAATTGACGGTGTTGCCAGAGACTATAATGATACGAGGCATAGAACAATTGGTATGAAGCCACGCAACGTAACATCAAAACAGACTTAACTCACGTATTTGGTCGCATAAAATCGTTTTTGGACAAACCACGTTATGCCCCAGGAGACATCGTACGAATCTCTAAACATAAAGGTGTATTTTCAAAAGGGTACAATCATAATTGGACTAGCGAGTTATTCAAAATCGCCAAAGTCCAAGTTACAAATCCTGTTACATATTTGCTTGAGGATATGTACGGTGACCCGATTCGCGGAGGTTTTTACCAAGAAGAAATTATGAAAACTAGGCACCCCGATGTTTATCTAATCGAAAAAGTATTAAAACGGCGCGGTAACCGACTTTATGTTAGCTGGCTCGGACACAAAGAAAACAGCTGGATCAATACCGAGGATGTTTTATAAGCGCTAAATACTTACTTATATGAATGTAATAGAAAGATCTGTAAATAAAAAACAAAAAAATATTTGCATCTATTTATTTAAAAAAAAAATCGCTCGCGAGAGTGTAAACACAATTAACAAATTATATCTAAAATACATTTTGAAACACACGTGTACATAGAATTAAAAATTATTCAAATTCACCCTAATTGATACACATAAAACTTATTACTTACACACATATTTTTTATCCACGCAAGCTAATAAAACAAAAACACGCTATTGCTAATTTGAAAGCGTTTTATGAAGACATACAAATTTTTTAAAACGTGGCAAAAATTGATTGAATTCAAACTAAGCAAAATTCATAAAACGCATTCTACTTATTTTTTAAACATATAAAACTTAAAAATATTGGTTACAATGTAGCTTATTTCTAACAGCAAAATTTTGCCTATAATTAAACAAGCAAGAGCGACTTAAGTTAGATCGTGATTTTAGTTACATAATAAATAGAAATATGACAATGACAATAATTTAATTACGGATCAGATATTATCATGCAGCTATTTTGATATCGAGCAATGCCCCATGCTAGCGTATTAACCCCATCTGGCTGAACAAAACGTTTATTGTCAGAACCAGACAAAGCGATTTTATTTTGACGTATGCTAAAGATATCATGCTTGAATGTTCTAATTATGTTCTGCTCTCGTACAAATGTCACATTTTCTGTCAAACACATTAAGTAATCATCAAATGAAATGTTATTTTGAACAACCCTCTCTAAAACACCTTTAGCTTTTTTACTGTTTTTACGTTATTGATTGCACTGTGTTCGTCGATATTTGAATGTTGTATTTTGAAACTATATAATTTGGATTTCAATCCAATAAATTCCGTCATTATTCTACCCGCATTTTCATCTTTCATCAAGCCAACAACTTTTTTATTGCACCTAGTAATACCGAAAACGTTATTTTCTACATATTCGCTCGTGTCAAAAAGATGCGAATCTGTTTTCATAACGTCATATATATTATCTGTAAGATTATAAATCAGACTATCTGTGTCTGTATACAACAACTTGCAATTATTGCTACCAAATTTTCTCATCATATATTCATAGTGGAAGCTATATAGGGGAATATATACCTACATAAATTGGTTTATTAATAAACACTTCTGTTTTGTTCATCTCAATTGCTACAGTGTTATTATCAAAGATTGTTCTACTATGAAAATTTGGTTGATTTATGTAATGACGCGCACCGAAGCGTCCACCCCATTGTTGGACTATTTTTACGTTTTTGTGTTTTCTAACGTTTTCCATGCTTTTACCAAAAACCGCATTATTTAATAGTTTGTACAGATTCTTTTCAAAGTCGTTTTGAGAATTCATTCTTAATCGCGTATTTAAATCTATGTATGGTTTGAGCCAAGCGGATTGTTTAAATGAGAGAATTCTGTGAATTTGTTTTAAGATCATACCGTGGTTTAAACATTGCTGTAAATTTCTGTAATGAATTATATAGCGGGTTTTGTTATGCAATGTAGCTAACAATTTTTTTGTTTGCAATTTGGCGGAAATTTATGTTCTGGACAAAAGGGCAAATGATTGTGTGAATCATGTATTTTTTGGGATAATCCAGATCAACTTCCAAAATATAACCTACGTGCGAGTCGGGGCGAATATTAAACAGGTCAAAATTAATAATTTCGTTGTTATTTAACCAATTAAAATCTCCCGTAGGCAAGCAACTGCTCATTCCCGTAGAGTAAAGGTTATTAAAATCGTAATACATCAAGTATGCGTCAGGCATTGCCGAGTTATAATTATTTAAATATTTATTATTGGCTTTACTATACCGCACGGAACATTGCGAAAGTCCTCCTCTTATACCTCTCTCTATAAACATTAAAATGTCGACGTCTGATAGCAATTCTAATTCAATTTTAGTATACCTCATCATGGCGTCCCAAGCATATGCAGGAAGGCTAATATAATATGCGGGATCAATCGCGTATGTTGAAATGCATCGATGCCTAAAATTTTGAAACACATCCGCCAACAAAAGAACATCGCATTTTAAATATAAATCTACATATTCGCCTAAATTTTTAAATTGAATGTCTTCCATACTGTTTCCGCGTGTTTGTAATCAGAATCGGAAATGTTTGTGTTTGTTAACTTATCAAAAAACTCGTCTTTACTCGGCAGCGCAACAATATCCGTCAATTTTTCATAACAATCTAAATAACTGTAACACATAACGCCTTTTCTCGAAACCAAATTAAATTCATTTTCATTCAAATCTGAAAATTGGGTTTTTGAAATACAGAGCTGGTTTATATGCAAATATGAAGCCAATTTTTCTAAAGAACTATTCAAAAACCTAAACGAATCGATAAATCTAAATTTCATGTTGTTTTCGAAGCTTGCTTCAAATCCTATATATTTCTCTTTAGTTAAGGGCACAACGTAAATATTCTTGCATTTTTTAATTAGCTTTCTGATAAATATATGACCGTCGTAATTCGTTAAAGAGTGAAAAACTACAGATATCACTTTTTTAGCTTGTAATTTAGATTACAATCTTGATGCGAGGCCGTTTTATAGGATCCCAGTATGTGGTCGTGGTCGCGAACTTTGATATCATTTAATCGAAACGTTTTTCCGCATATTCCACAGTTTGTTGCACGTTCAAATTCTAATTTTTCCGCGTCTGTTAGAGGCAACATGGGAACAACTTTGTCAAAATATTTTTTAGAAAATGTGTTCGATATTTGAATTAATTCGTCTATAAACCACTCGTCGCAATCTAACCCCGTGTATTGTCTGTAGTAAGACACGCTGCTATCGAAAGCGCAGTGCAAATAGTAACCTACACTAAAAGGTTGATGATATTGAAACTTGTCAATTAAAGAAGCGCTATCGTCATCATTTCGTTTTATTAAAAGGCATTCAAAATCCGCATATATAATAAAAGGTAATAACATTTGATTCGCATAATTTTTAAACACAACTGTTGATCCTTTTTTTGGCATGATAACTTTACATTTGTTTAAATTTATACATTCTAATTTATGTTTTTCCAAACGTTCAGAGCTAGAGAAATAATTTAAGCAGCGCTCGCATAAATAAATCGCGTGATGGTGTTTTGTGACTTGCGATCTAACAAGACGCGATAAATGCTTGATTAGACAGTAATGAAATTTAATTAGGGACTTACTACTATTGGTGAAATCGATTTCATCTCGAGTTGTACTGAAATCACCACCTGCGGAGCGTCTGCATACAGCGTTGTCTAAGTCGTCGGCTTCGAAATCTTGTTCACCGTCGTTGGCGTCCTCATCGCTGCTATCGGCTTCTACCTCGTATCGATCCTGTATCATCAGCAGGTTGACATGGTTAGGCTTCACGTTTGATGTAAGATATGTGGGCACCGTGATAAACTTTCCATTCTTCTTCTTTTGGAGCATGTACACATTGATTGAAATATTACTATTTTGACGTTCAAATTTCGGGATTTGAACCAATGTCATAGGCTGGTTGATGCCGTCCAGGTTTAATTTTTCACTATAATGCGGATACGATGTAACACGATTGATGTTTATTTTGTTGAGAGGTGGCCACAGCGCCGCTATTATACACCAAAAGAAGCACCCATTGTCCTTGTTTTGGATGTTAATTACAGCATGTTTGAGTGCTATTTCTCGAGGCAGAGGCAAATAAGAGGATGCATGTAGAACGTCGCCACATTTGTTGATATTGACACCCAAGGATACGATGCGACAAAGTGCCCACCCGGAGTCTTTTTCGTCAAAATTTTCCATTTTTTCATCAGAGATTGCACGACATTTTCAGCAAACCACTCGCCAAAACCGCTTTTATTCAGTGTTTCGTTGTCTTCGTTCATCATTAACAAATAATTTTTAGTTGAAAAGTGTTTGACATCGCGCGTTTCACCACCGTCTATTGAATTCTTAAGAAACTCACCAGATAACACAAAGTTTATTTTTATATTTTGTTTCTTTTTTCGAATTAATCGGATTATCCTCAACCAGATCGCTTCAAGACAGTCAGAAAAAATGATTCGATGAATTTATGGGTTAAATTCAGAACGATGCTTGTTCTAATTCTACACGAAAAGGCTGACTCTGTATCAAACCAGCGGATTCTGCTAGACCGGTTCTTCTTTGACGGCTTTTTCTTCTTTTTAACTCGCATAATAAAGTTTTATATAGCAGTAAATTCGAAATAAACGTTTGAATAACATATCTTGATGATGTATTTACCAGAACACTATTCTTTTGCACTTTTGATGCCAAGCGAACGTATTTAGATATTAATTTTAAAAACACATCGATTTTTCTTTCACACTTTTTTTAACCAATAAATTGTAAGAATATTTTATTTTATCGATGACCCCCGTTGTTAAATTATTTAACGACATTTAATGTTAAATTTTTTTCTATCAAAATTAATATGCCACATTTATTATGTAACTAAATTGATCTATATTTTATAGTCGCGAGCGAGCTTGAATGGATGGTGCGTGTGTTACTGGTCAAACACAAACTGGAGCTGGTCGACGGTTACACCTGTATTCAGTTTTTTTGTACCCACCCTCTTAATGGCTATTGGCTTTTTGTTAAAACTATCAATAACATCGTTGCTAAAATGCGTTACAAGCCTTTTAGGTAGATAGTAGAAGCACTCTTTGATATAGATTATTACGCAGCGTCCATATTTACCTTCAAAAGAACGAATCTTGTCAATTGCATATTCTTTATTCAACTCTAGGTCTTTAATTAAACCCTTTGTATGAAGCTCGCATTTGGCTACTTTATTAATATTATCAACCATCGACAACGCACACGGCGATGATGGAGTCGTGCTTGATGATTCTGACATCGTTGTGGATAATTTAATGCAGACTGAGATTATGCGTCAACCCTTTCGCGTTGATATAGCCTAATTCCCACCACTAAAAAACACTCTTGGCTTTACAGAATTAAACAGCTTTAATATCGAATTATGGCAACCGAGATTTTTCATTTCTGTTCGTATTCTTTCCTTATAAATTGCGATTAATAAATAACTATGCGGGTTTAACCGCTAACAAATCAGAATTTATTAACGAGAAGTTGATTGCTTTTCTAGCCAACACTGACAGTCGTTATTATTTAAACACGATTCTCTAAAATTATTCTTTGAGTTGTTTACGAGCCATTTATTGATATGATACCTCTTCACACACCAAAATTGCGCGATCCACATTAACTGAAACATATTCATAAAAAAGTTGATTTGCTTGAATTATAATTAAGAAAACATTTTTGGTTTGTTAACACAACGTAAATGTGCTTTGAAGATAATAATTTTAAGTTTTACACATAAAATATTTGTATCGGGATAAGTTATAATTTATCAAATTAAAGTCTAGTTGTTATCTATATATTTAAATATCACCCACATTTTCTTCTAATGAATAATAAAATTTAATTAGAATAATTATTGGTTTTAGAATATTTCACACGACCTTTTGGCCCACCCACCCACCCATTCTTTTATCAACCTTCGTAGCGAGTAGACGTGTTTTGACATAGATAATGCGCGTTCGCAATAAAATTCACAATGAATATTTGTTATAAATGTGTAAAAGAAATTAAAAGAACTGATAAGTTAATATTGCGTTGTGATGGATTTTGCAATCATTATTTTCACAATACATGTATTGCATTTAATGAAAATCAATTAAACTTTATACGCTCGGTGAAAAATTTAAAATGGTTTTGTGACCAATGTGAAATAATGGCATCAAGCGGGATATTTAAGTGTATTGAAAACGTGACAGCAACAACGGTCGAACAATCTAATCAAATAAAAGCCTTACAAGAAGCAGTGGATGGTATTAAAAAGTTGCAACTGAGTTAGAAGTTAAGAAGGAGGTTAGTTACGCAGAAAAGGTGAAAAATGGAAAATCGGAACCTGTAATTATTGTAAAGCCCATAAAACAACAAAAGTCATTGGAAACCAGAAACGAACTTAAAAAATTTAGATCCGGCAGAACTAGAAATTACTGGTTTAAAAATATCAGTAATGGAGGCATTGTAATTGAATGTAAGTCGAAAGAATGTTTAGAAAAAGTGGTAAAAGGAAACAGAAAGCAAATTAGGTAGCAACTACAAAGTAAAAGTGCCAAAAATAGAGCACCAAAGTTAAAAATAGTGGGAATGACTGAACAGCTAACTACCAGTGAAATTGAAGAAAAAATAAGGGCTCAAAATAAACAAATTGTCTTGGAGGATTCATTTATAAATGTGGTATACGTAAATAAGGAGCACAAAACCATCGAAAATTTTTGGTCTAGTCGAAGTTGATGGAAAAACGTATGAGTCGGTTCTAAGAAATGAAAAATTAAACATAGGGTGGGATAGATGCAGAGTTTATGATGCCGTAAATGTGCGAAGATGCTATAAGTGTAGCGGTTATGGACATAAATCACAAGAATGTAGAAATACGCTGGCATGTCCTAGATGTGCCGGAGCACACGAACTAAAAGAATGCAAAGCCGAACAAAAAGACGTAAAGTGCATAAATTGTAAACTGGCGGTTGAAAATCTTAAAATAAATTTGGATATAGGACATGAAGCATGGAACAAAGAGTGTCGAGTGTTCAAGAGGAAACTGGAAGCTGAAAGAAACAAGATTGATTTTTATATCGAGAGAACTGTGTGCGGGAATAATATATTTAAACTGTCAAAGTTTAATTCATAATTTAAGCGAGATAGCAATAATGGTGCAAAGTAAGAAACCCTTGATACTTATGGTAAGTGAAACTCGGTTAACAAATCAGATATTAGACTGTGAAGTCGGTATCCAAGGATATCGTTTGATTAGGTGTGATTCAATTTCTAGACATACAGGGGGTGTTGCTATGTACATTAAAGAAAGTATTCTATTCGAAATTTTTTCTAACATAAGCATTAATAAAAATTTTTGGGGATTAGCTATCACTATTCATCAAAATTTTTATATAAATACTGTTGCGGTACTTTATCATTCACCAAGTTCAAGCGATAGCGAATTTATAGATTTATTTAATAACTGGTGCGAACAGTTGATTTTGGAAAACCAAAGTAAAAATATATTAATAACAGGAGACTTTAATATTGATGTATCTAAAGATAAATTTTATAGTACCAAATTAAAAACGTAATTAATAGTCTTGGTGTCAAACAAATTGTTAAAGATTTTACTAGATGCAATCAAAATTCTAATACTATAATAGACTTAGTTATTACAAATAGCAAATATTTGCAAGCAAAGGTTTTAGATACGTTTAATATTTCAGATCATAATGTAATAGAAATTACGTTCAATAAGCCGATGACCCTAAAAGTAGAACATTTAGTAAATATTAAGAAATTTGTAAGTTACAATATAGCAAATTTACAAAAATCTATTATGGATAAAGTAAATTTAGACATAATGCAATTATTTGACATAAATACTAAAGTATGTGCAATAATGGAATTAATACAAACCTCGATTAATGAACTGACTATTTACAAACAAGTTAAAGTTCATCATCAGCAAAATAAGTGGTTCACTTATGAACTTAAAAAATACAACAACAAAGAGACGACCTGTATAAAATAGCTAAATTGAATAAAACTGCGTACAATTGGAATGTATATAAATCTAAAAGAAACGAGTTTGTTTATTTACTTAGGAGAAACAAAAACGAATTTATCAAAACAACTTGCAGCAGAACCGTAACGATCCAAAACAAATGTGGAAACTACTTAAAAACATTATAGGAGATAAAAAAGAAAACACAATCAGAGAAGTGTATTTTAACAATACCAAAGTTACAAGGAACATAGAATTAGCATCAAATTTTAATACATATTTCGTAAATAGCGTCAAAGAAATTAACGAATCTATTCCATTAGCAATTGATGAAAGTATAAAATTAAATCAAGCCGTAAACAAATTTAAATTTAGAAGTGTGTCTATAAGACAACTAGAAGAAATAATTAACGGAATTAAAAAATCAAACAGTGTAGATAATATTTCGATTAAGATATTGCGCGATGTATTTCCGGTGGTAGGAAATATTTTAGTAGACTTAATAAATGAATCTTTAGAAATAGGAACGGTCCCTAATATTTGGAAAATAAATACGGTTATTCCCATCCCAAAAATACAAAATACGAAAAAATGTGAGGAATTTCGTCCAATTAATATATTACCTAAATTAGAACAAATTTTAGAAATAGTAGTAAAGAGACAACTAGTCGATTATTTGGAACAGGAAAATATAATTAATGATGCACAATCGGGTTTCAGAAGTAAGCATTCCTGCGAAACAGCGCTAAATCTCATTTTAGCAAACTGGAAAAATGAATTAGAAGAAGATCAAGTAATAATAGCGGTTTTTGTAGATTTAAAACGTGCTTTTGAAACTATATGTCGAAAACGATTGCTTCATAAATTAAAACTTTATGGAATACTAAATAACGAGTATAAATGGTTTGAAAGTTACCTTAATGATCGCTACCAAAGAACCCGTATAGATACCGTAATGTCCGAAAATATTCTAAATAGTTTAGGAGTCCCTCAAGGTTCAGTACTAGGTCCAATATTATTTAATCTTTATATAAATGACATTGCTTCCGTACCAAAATCATCTTCTATTCATTTATTTGCGGATGATACTCTTATCTCAGCTTCGGGAAAAAATGTTCAAGAAACTGTTAAACTTATTAATGACGATTTGATGTTATTAACAAATTGGTTCAAAGCTAATAAATTAAAATTAAACGTATCTAAAACCAAATGTATGATACTAGGAACTAAAAAACCACAAATTTAGAAAATGTCGAAATTGTAGTAGAAAACAACAAAATTGAGGTAGTAGAGGAATTTAAATATTTAGGTGTTGTTATAGATAACAAACTAAAATTCAATAAAAATGTGGAGTATATAATAAAGAAAGTAAGTGGGAAAATAAACTTTTAGGAAGAATTTCGAATAAGTTAAGTTATGATATTAGATTATTAGTATATCGTTCAATTATAGAGCCCTATTTTAATTATTGTAGTACCATAATCTTTTTAAGCAACGAAGGTGAAATAAATAAATTACAAAAACAACAAAACAAAGCCCTCCGCATTATATTACGATGTTCAAAATTAACCAGCGTAAAATATATGTTAGAAACAACCGGTTTACTCAGTATTTGGCAAAACACAGTATTTAATGTACTACTTTTGATTTATAAATGTTTAAATAACAAATTACCGGGGTACCTTAATACATATTTATTTCACAATCGAGAGTTTCACGGATATGAAACCAGACAAAGAGACAACTTTAGATTACCAAAATACGATAAAACTAGTAGCCAAAATTCACTGTACTATAAAGGATTAAAGTTATTTAATGAATTGCCAAATGAAATAAAATATAGTAGCTCTATGTCTGATTTCAAATTTAAAACTACACTATATGTTAAGAATAAATTTTAGTTAAGTAAAACATTTATAATATAATTTATGAAATTGTAAGATTATAATAGTTATTATTAACTAAATAAAGCTTATTATTATTATTATTATTATTATTATTATTATTATTACCCACGATAGATTTTTGTTGCATAGCACAAAGCACTAAATCAGGGAATAGCCATTTGTTGGGTTGCATTTGTGTCTCGTTTTTGATGTTATCACTAAGAGTCAGTTTAAATATACGAGCTTTTTATCTACTATACCCAAAGACGATCCGTATAATAATTTACTATTGTGTACAACCAACACGACTGATGCTATCAAAGAATACACATTTTGGTGGTGTATTTTTTTCTCAAGCGTCGCATGCAACGGCCAAAGCCACCCATATAGCGATAATTTACACAATCAGCTATTGTGAGCCGCCACCACAGTGAACAATATATCACAGCCATAAATGATTTTTCGAGCCCACCCATGTTTAATCAACCAAGCTAGAGAAGGCTTAAAATTAACTAAAGTTCTAATGAACAATTAAGCTCATGCGTTTTACTTTCCAAATTAATACAAATTATTATATATTTAATTGTATTGTTAAATCGATTACGATTAATATTTTTGACTGTGATTTTCGTTTTTCTTCAGCTTTTATCTGCAACAGTCAAAGTCGCCCTCATAATGATAATTTACGACGCGTAATTAAACTCGTTCGTTTACTTCTGAAATAATACAAATTATCGTATATTTAATTGTCTAGTTAAATCGATTTCAATTAATATTTTTGCTTATGATTTACGTTTTCTAAGACAGGGGGCCCCTCTTGCTTGTTTCTTTTCGCAATGTCCTATGAACACAATTCTGTTGGCCGCCAGGGTGTATACTTTTTTCACATTAACCAATAAAAGCGGTTTCGACGAAAATTGGAGTTGATGGTTTGTCTCATCTTATATTGCGTCTCTTTTGGTTTGTATATAAAAGTGGAAATTTTTACGTTTTAATTCAAAAAAATGCCACGACGTCGACAACTAACAACGACGAAGATGTCTGTGTGCGTGGTCGACGGGCCCCACACCGTGCCTTACGAAATGATGGACGACCATCTCCGTCGCGTACACCCCGGGAGTACGAACATCGCGAGAAAGGTCGCTTGGGTGTTGTTGTATGTATTTTTACTTTAAGTCATGTCGTTTATATATAAAACGCATTGCTATTAAGCAAGTGAATTTTCATTGCGTGTTTTTGTTAATAATTTTATAAATAAACAGATGGTTCGAGTCAGCGACGCACATTGACGGTGCGCGAAAGGCTTCGCTCCCGTCTCGCGGCGCGAATTCCAGTGGATGCCCCGACAACACCACCACCACCACCATCATCCCCGGCGGAGGAAGCAAGCGGGGTAGAAATCATATATATTTATTTATGAATAATAATTTTTTAAATAAATTAAAGCTATCGTTTTATGATTTATTTCAATCAACTACGTAATTTACAGGTGGTTATATGTGAGGCGATAAAAAGGTGTTTTAAAATTTTTTCGGTCTTTGGAAAAAATAAGCGGTTGTTATTTTAAACTAATAAGTGCTTAATTGTGTTTAAACCATTTGTTATTAATATTTCCAAGAAGTGTTGATTAAAAAAAAACAGCCAGTCTAGGTTCTAACTTGTTTGATTAAACGTGGGTCTACTTAATTAATTAAATCCACCCGTTGCAATCTATGCATTTATAATTAACCAACACCTGCACATCGAGAGAGAGAGAGATAGCTTGGTTAGAAAAGGACATAATTCCCTGTTCCAACTTGTTCGGTAATCTCGAGTGCGACTTAATTAAACCCACCCACGACGCGGGGCGGTGTCGACGATTTGTAATTATAGACGGCCATCTTGCATATCATTATCAAATATATCATAATTCTAATCAAAATCACCACCTTAACAACGCTCCACCCCCTACCGGGGGCGGCGAATTATCCAATCATCGCACTCATATCAACAAGTACTCGAAAAGACGACCACACCCACAATTCTAATCAAAAATCGCCGCCTTAACTGCGCTCCACCCCTACCGGGGGCGGCGAATTATCCAATCATAGCACTCATATGAACAAGTACTCGAAAAGATGACCACCCTCAATGGGCGAGTCCCACTATCAGCCATCTTACTTCATCAAGGGGGCGGCGAAAAGGGATGCAGCAGTTACACCCCACAAGTACCGAGAGTAATTAAAAATGTAGCAAGTACTGAGAGTAATCGAAAAAGCACTACATATACATCGTTTACACCCCGCAAGCGCACATGCATCGGCCATCTTACTTCATCAAGGGGGCGGTGAAAAGGGTTGCACCAATTACACCCCACGAGTACCGAGAGTAATTAAAAATGTAGCAAGCACCGAGAGTAATTGAAAAAGCACTACATGTACATCGTTTACACCCCGCAAGCGAACATGCATCCGCCATCTTACTTCATCAAGGAGGCGGTGAAAGGGTTGCACCAATTACACCCCACAAGTACCGAGAGTAATTAAAAAAGTAGCAAGCACCGAGAGTAATTGAAAAAGCACTACATGTACATCGTCCACACCCCGCAAGCGCGCAATTACACTAAGTACACGCCGTGTACTTGCATGTACAGAGAGTAATTGCAAAATGCACTAGTTATTGCTGCTGAATGCCCCCATCTATACTACTTTTAACATTTTCATAAAACTAACACCTTTTTTCTTATACATGGTAGGTAATGTATCAACAATTTCAAAGTCTGGCATACTTGAAGATTTTTCTTCGTGTATCGACATAGATTTTCTTGTATCGGTATGCTTACAGGATGTCGGACTTCGTCCGCAAAGTGTAAGTATCTTTGAAGAATTTGGTTATACTGTGTCCATTTATCGTGATCAGAAAGTTTAGAATTCAAAATATTGTACATCTCGGTATCAAGCTGAGACAATATATTGTTCTCGACAGATTCTGATGATTTCAAACGTTGTATTAATTCTGGTGGTACAAGCAACATTTTCTTGGCATGTTCCATGTTTAACCAAAAATACTACTTAGCACACCGGTTAGTAAAGGTGCAATGAGAAGTGGTAGAAATGCGCCTCCTTGCTGAACCAAGATTTTCTTTTTCTTTTTGATAGGTTCCCCCTGTTTTACCAATCTTCTCAAGATGTCTTTATGACGCGAAAGTTGTGATTTCTGGTGACGTGACAAGGGAACTTTTCCTTTTAAAGTATTGTACACGCATTCGCAAATGCAATGCACTTGTTTATCGTCTGCACATTTTAGTAATGCAAGACGTTCTTTATTTCCAAGTTTCGCAAGAGCGCGAAGGAGTTCGCGGTGTTTAACTACCACTTTGGGCATTATTGCTTGATTATTTCAAATTTATCTGAACGGGTGTATTTAAAGTCTTTTTGGGGCGTAAACACAACATGGACCTTCTTCGTTAAAGATCGAAGTGCGGTAACGAACTAAATCCGGCGTTGTTTGTTTTAAATCGAAGAGTAAATAGCCATGAGGTTTAGATGTAGCATCAATGTAGGCTTCTTCTAAAAATTTTGGATTTTCGGGACAAATCTGTCTAGTTAAATGTTTAATTTGGGCTTTATCGCGCGGGTTTTTAAATAATACAATGTAATGCGTATTTAAAGAAATGTCGCGCTGGCCCTTCCCCTGATAAAATATATTTTGAGTTAAGAAAAACACGCTTAAATTACGGTGATGACAGCCTTTTGTAAATATATCCATAATTGAGAATTTGCTTCACGCATCAAATCATCTATAATAATTAACGTAGGTTTTGCACCGTCAAACAATTCCATACTTGGTAAGCCTTCTTGGAATTGCACTTCAGTAAGTTGTTTGTAAAGAGGTTGCCACTCGTCGTAAAACCAAAACACTTTTTCAAACTTAGTATTACATGCAGTTTCTTTTTTCTTTTAAAAATTCACGATAAAGTATGATTTACCACACCTGACGGGCCTGCTACAATCGCAGAGAATGGGTGTTCGAATTGGTACATGTTACCACTCGGTGATTAAATGTAAAGTAAAAAAAATTTAATTGAAACGTGTTATATATTTTATTTGTTAAATTATACAGTGAAACAAAATTATAAAACTATTTATACAAAAAACCGATCATCGTAAGATTCCATATAATTTTTACCTGAACGGTTACATAATGCGGAAATTTATGAACTAAGTCTTGCAAAGTATTGTCTTTATGTTTTCATCCAACACTTTATTGAACTCTTCATATCCGATTTCATCCATGTCAACAACCTCTTCATAACCAACGTTTTTCTTTTTATCAACTATATCAACTACGTTTTCTATAAACTGATTAAATTGAAAATCACACTTTTCTAATTTTTTCATTCGCGATATAAAATAGTTCTTCATTTTTCTAATTGATTGTAGCGAACTAAGTCCTAAGTACAGTTGATACTTTTCATCACTCTTCTTCGGGCCGAATCTTACAGCATTTAAATCTGTTGTAAGTACGATATAATCTTCAAGCTCGTAACTTCCAGAATCTTTATATCGAAGAGCATTAATAATATCATCTAGCACATCTAGAAACGTTTTAAATTGCGGTAGTGTAAACTGTATTGCATAATTAAACCCCTGTTTAATTATTTTTAAACAAGGTCTGAAGTTGTTGTAAACATCCATCCCGAAACAAGCTGATTTGGTGTAACTATTGTTTAACGGGATAAATACCTCATTAAGTAATGTATTTTTCTCACGTTTTTCGAGATTCTGTTTGCAGTCTTCATCTGTTGTGACACCATATGATTTTCGAGCTTCGTTGTACATTTTATAGTCCACTTCTGAAGGTCTGTACACTGGTGATTGTGGCCTATGGTAAGGAGCTGTGTTCTTCTTGGCAGAGTTGAATTTGAATTTGCCAGCCATTTTAAAATAAGTACTGTCGAGACACTTCAAGACTAAATGTTAGACACAGAGACGTCGTTTTATACAGGTGGTAAACATTGACGTCATAATTTTTATAGAAAAAACACTTCAGGCAATTACATCATCATGCCAAAGTGACGTTAATTAAAATTTCCCCAAAAATCCCTGCCGGCATTGACGTCGGCAAAAAATTTCCAAAAGACCTAGTACACGTTAACGGCGAGGTCACAGATGACGTCATTCAACCTCATTATCTCAAGGTTGAGGTGCCCGCGTTCTACTACCGAAAATCTCACAAAACCTCTAGGGGCCAACCCCACTATGTGGGATACCTTAGTAGTTGTGGAGAATTCTGGTGGACCATAATCGTTGCTTATTACTTAGAGAAATAATGTTCAAAAATTGGAGTCGTATTCTAGAATAGAACCCGAAATCTCACAAAACCTCTAGGGGCCAACCCCACTATGTGGGATACCTTAGTAGTATGGAGAATTCTGGTGGACCATAATCGTTGCTTATTATATAGAGAAATAATGTTCAAAAATTGGTGTCGTATTCCTAGAACGGAGCATGAAAACATAAAACCTTTAGGGGCCAACCCCACTATGTGGAATACCTAGTAAGTTATGGAGAATTCTAGTGAACTATCACTGTTGCTTATTTCTTAAAAAAATAATAATCCAAAATTGGCTTCCAATTCATTGAATGGAGCCCAAAATCTCACAAAACCTCTAGGGGCCAACCCCACTATGTGGAATACCTTAGTAGTTATGGACAATTCTGGTGGACCATAATCGTTGCTTATTATTTAGAGAAATAATGTTCAAAAATTGGAGTCTTATTCCTAGAACAGAACCCGAAATCTCACAAAACCTCTAGGGGCCAACTCCACCATGTGGGGTACCTAGTAAGTTATTAAGAATTATGGTGAACTATCATCGTTGCTTATTTCTTAAAAATCACAATCCAAATTTGGCGTGAAATTCATTGGATGGAGCCCAAAATTTCACAAAACTTCTAGGGGCCAACCCCACTATGTGCGATGCCATAGTAGTTATAGAGAATTCTTTTGGACCATAATCGTTGCTTATTACTTATCGAAATAATGTTCCACAATTGGTGTCGTATTCCTAGAATGGAACCCGAAATCTCACAAAACTTCTAGGGGCCAACCCACTATGTGAGATACCCTAGTAAGTTATGGAGAATTCTATTGAATAATCACTGGTGCTGATTTCTTAAAAAAAAATAATCCAAAATTGGCTTCGAATTCATTAAATGGAACCGAAAATCTCAAAACCTCTAGGGGCCAACCCACTATGTGCGATACCTTAGTAGTTATGGACAATTTTGGTGTACCATAATCGTTGCTTATTATTTAGAGAAATAATGTTCAAAATTGGAGTCTTATTCCTAGAATAGAACCCGAAACCTCACAAAACCTCTAGGGGCCAACCCCACTATGTGGGATACCTAGTAAGTTAATGAGAATTATGGTGAACTATCATCGTTGCTTATTTCTTAAAAAACCATAATCCAAAATTGGCGTCGAATTCATTGAATGGAGACCAAAATCTCCAAAACCTCTAGGGGCCAACCCCACTATGTGCGATACCATAGTAGTTATAGAGAATTCTGGTGGACCATAATCGTTGCTTATTACTTATCGAAATAATGTTCCACAATTGGTGTCGTATTCTAGAATAGAACCCGAAATCTCACAAAACCTCTAGGGGCCAACCCCACTATGTGGGATACCTAATAAGTTATGGAGAATTCTGGTGAACTATCATCTTTCCTTATTTCTTAAAAAATCATAATCCAAAATTGGCGTCGAATTCATTGGATGGAGCCCAAAATTTCACAAAACCTCTAGGGGCCAACCCCACTATTTTGGATACCCTAGTAAGTTAATGAGAATTATGGTGAACTATAATCGTTCCTTATTTCTTAAAAAAATCATAATCCAAAATTGGCGTCGAATTTATTGAATGGAGCCAAAAATCTCATAAAAGCTCTAGGGGCCAACCCACTATGTGGGATACCTAGTAAGTTATGGAGAATTCTAGTGAACTATCATTGTTGCTTATTTCTTAAAAATTATAATCCAAAATTGGCGTCGAATTCATTGGATGGAGCCCAAAATTTCACAAAACCTCTAGGGGCCAACCCCACTATGTGGGATATCCTAGTAAGTTAATGAGAATTATGGTGAACTATCATCGTTCCTTATTTCTTAAAAAAATCATAATCCAAAATTGGCGTCAATTTCATTGAATGGAGCCCAAAATCTCACCAAACCTCTAGGGGCCAACCCCACTATGGGGGATACCCTAGTAAGTTATAGAGAATTCTAGTGAACTATCATTGTTGTTTATTTCCTAAAAAAATTATAATCCAAAATTGGCGTCGAATTCATTGGATGGAGCCCAAAATTTCACAAAACCTCTAAAGGCCAACCCCACTATGTGGGATATCCTAGTAAGTCAATGAGAATTATGGTGAACTATCATCGTTCCTTATTTCTTAAAAATTATCCAAAATTGGCGTCGATTCATTGGATGGAGCCCAAAATTTCACAAAACTTCTAGGGGCCAACCCCACTATGTGGGATATCCTAGTAAGTTAATGAGAATTATGGTGAACTATCATCGTTCCTTATTTCTTAAAAAAATCATAATCCAAAATTGGCGTCGAATTCATTGAATGGAGCCCGAAATCTCACAAAACATCTAGGGGCCAACCCCACTATGTGGGATACCCTAATAAGTTATGGAGAATTCTGGTGAACTATCATCTTTCCTTATTTCTTAAAAAACCATAATCCAAAATTGGCGTCGAATTCATTGAATGGAGACCAAAATCTCACAAAACCTCTAGGGGCCAACCCACTATGTGGGATACCTAGTAAGTTATGGAGAATTCTAGTGAACTATCATTGTTGCTTATTTCCTAAAAATTATAATCCAAAATTGGCGTCGAATTCATTGGATGGAGCCCAAAATTTCACAAAACCTCTAGGGGCCAACCTCACTATGTGGGATATCCTAGTAAGTTAATGAGAATTATGGTGAACTATCATCGTTCCTTATTTCTTAAAAATCATAATCCAAAATTGGCGTCAATTTCATTGAATGGAGCCCAAAATCTCACCAAACCTCTAGGGGCCAACCCATATGGGGATACCTAGTAAGTTATAGAGAATTCTAGTGAACTATCATTGTTGTTTATTTCCTAAAAAAATTATAATCCAAAATTGGCGTCGAATTCATTGGATGGAGCCCAAAATTTCACAAAACCTCTAAAGGCCAACCCCACTATGTGGGATATCCTAGTAAGTCAATGAGAATTATGGTGAACTATCATCGTTCCTTATTTCTTAAAAAATTATAATCCAAAATTGGCGTCGAATTCATTGGATGGAGCCCAAAATTTCACAAAACTTCTAGGGCCAACCCCACTATGTGGGATATCCTAGTAAGTTAATGGAGAATTATGGTGAACTATCATCGTTCCTTATTTCTTAAAAAATCATAATCCAAAATTGGCGTCGAATTCATTGAATGGAGCCCGAAATCTCACAAAACATCTAGAGGCCAACCCCACTATGTGGGATACCCTAATAAGTTATGGAGAATTCTGGTGAACTATCATCTTTCCTTATTTCTTAAAAAAACCATAATCCAAAATTGGCGTCGAATTCATTGAATGGAGACCAAAATCTCCCAAACCTCTAGGGGCCAACCCCACTATGTGGGATACCCTAGTATGTTATAGAGAATTCTGGTGAACTATCATCGTTCCTTATTTCTTAAAAAAATCATAATGCAAAATTGGCGTCGAATTCATTTAATGGAGCCAAAAATCTCATAAAAGCTCTAGGGGCCAACCCCACTATGTGGGATACCTTAGTAGTTATAGGGAAATTCTGGTGGACCATTTCGTTGCGTATTTCTTCGAGAAATAATGTTTCAAAATTGTCGTGTATTCCTAGAATAGAGCCCGAACTCTCACAAAACGTCAAGAAGTCAACCCCACTATGTGGGATTCCCTAGTAAGTTATGGAGAATTCTAGTGGACCATCCTCGTTGCTTATTACTTAGAAAAATTATAATCTTCCAAAATTAGTGTGTCGTAGTCCTTGAACGGAGCATAAAAACATAAATCTCTAGGGGCCAACCCCACTATGTGGGATACCCTAGTAAGTTATTAAGAATTCTAGTGAACTATCATTGTTGCTTATTTCTTAAAAAAATAATAATCCAAAATTGGCTTCCAATTCAATGAATGGAGCCCAAAATCTCACAAAACCTCTAGGGGCCAACCCCACTATGTGGGATACCCTAGTAAGTTATGGAGAATTCTATTGAATAATCATTGTTGCTGGTTTCTTAAAAAAAAATAATCCAAAATCGGCTACGAATTCATTAAATGGAACCCAAAATCTCGCAAAACCTCTAGGGGCCAACCCCACTATGTGGGATACCCTAGTAAGTTATTGAGAATTATGGTGAACTATCATCGTTGCTTATTTCTTAAAAAAATCATAATCCAAATTCTATTGAATAATCATTGTTGCTGATTTCTTAAAAAAAAATAATCCAAAATCGGCTACGAATTCATTAAATGGAACCGAAAATCTCACAAAACCTCTAGGGGCCAACACCACTATGTGGGATACCTTAGTAGTTATGGAAAACTCTGGTGGACCATAATCGTTGCTTATTATTTAGAGAAATAATGTTCAAAAATTGGAGTCGTATTCCTATCTCACAAAACCTCTAGGGGCCAACCCCACTATGTGGGATACCTTAGTAGTATGGAGAAATCTGGTGGACCATAATCGTTGCTTATTATATACAGAAATAATGTTCAAAAATTGGTGTCGTATTCCTAGAACGGAGCATGAAAACATAAAACCTTTAGGGGCCAACCCCACTATGTGGGATACCCTAGTAAGTTATGTAGAATTCTAGTGAACTATCACTGTTGCTTATTTCTTAAAAAATAATAATCCAAAATTGGCTTCCAATTCATTGAATGGATCCCTAAATCTCACAAAACCTCTAGGGGCCAACCCCACTATGTGGGATACCTTAGTAGTTATGGACAATTCTGGTGGACCATAATCGTTGCTTATTATTTAGAGAAATAATGTTCAAAAATTGGAGTCTTATTCCTAGAATAGAACCCGAAATCTCACAAAACCTCTAGGGGCCAACCCCACTATGTGAGATACCCTAGTAAGTTATTGAGAATTATGGTGAACTATCATCGTTGCTTATTTCTTAAAAAAAGCATAATCCAAATTCTATTGAATAATCATTGGTGCTGATTTCTTAAAAAAAAATAATCCAAAATTGGCTTCGAATTCATTAAATGGAACCGAAAATCTCACAAAACCTCTAGGGGCCAACCCCACTATGTGGGATACCTTAGTACTTATGGACAATTCTGGTGGACCATAATCGTTGCTTATTATTTAGAGAAATAATGTTCAAAAATTGGAGTCGTATTCCTAGAATAGAACCCGAAATCTCACAAAACCTCTAGGGGCCAACCCCACTATGTGGGATACCCTAATAAGTTATGGAGAATTCTGGTGAACTATCATCTTTCCTTATTTCTTAAAAAACCATAATCCAAAATTGGCGTCGAATTCATTGAATGGAGCCCAAAATCTCACAAAACCTCTAGGGGCCAACCCCACTATGTGGGATACCCTAGTAAGTTATGGAGAATCCTATTGAATAATCATTCTTGCTGATTTCTTAAAAAAAAAATAATCCAAAATTGGCTTCGAATTCATTAAATGGAACCGAAAATCTCACAAAACCTCTAGGGGCCAACCCCACTATGTGGGATACCTTAGTAGTTATGGAGAATTCTGGTGGACCATAATCGTTGCTTATTATTTAGAGAAATAATGTTCAAAAATTGGAGTCGTATTCCTAGAACGGAGCATGAAAACATAAAACCTTTAGGGGCCAACCCCACTATGTGGGATACCCTAGTAAGTTATGGAGAATTCTAGTGAACTATCACTGTTGCTTATTTCTTAAAAATAATAATCCAAAATTGGCTTCCAATTCATTGAATGGATCCCTAAATCTCACAAAACCTCTAGGGGCCAACCCCACTATGTGGGATACCTTAGTAGTTATGGACAATTCTGGTGGACCATAATCGTTGCTTATTATTTAGAAAAATAATGTTCAAAAATTGGAGTCTTATTCCTAGAATAGAACCCGAAATCTCACAAAACCTCTAGGGGCCAACCCCACTATGTGGGATACCCTAGTAAGTTATTGAGAATTATGGTGAACTATCATCGTTGCTTATTTCTTAAAAAAATCATATTCCAAATTCTATTGAATAATCATTGGTGCTGATTTCTTAAAAAAAAATAATCCAAAATTGGCTTCGAATTCATTAAATGAAACCGAAATCTCACAAAACCTCTAGGGGCCAACCCCACTATGTGGGATACCTTAGTACTTATGGACAATTCTGGTGGACCATAATCGTTGCTTATTATTTAGAGAAATAATGTTCAAAATTGGAGTCTTATTCCTAGAATAGAACCCGAAATCTCACAAAACCTCTAGGGGCCAACCCCACCATGTGGGTACCCTAGTAAGTTATTGAGAATTATGGTGAACTATCATCGTTGCTTATTTCTTAAAAAATCACAATCCAAATTTGGCGTCGAATTCATTGGATGGAGACCAAAATCTCACAAAACCTCTAGGGGCCAACCCCACTATGTGGGATACCCTAGTATGTTATAGAGAATTCTGGTGAACTATCATCGTTCCTTATTTCTTAAAAAATCATAATCCAAAATTGGCGTCGAATTCATTGAATGGAGCCAATAATCTCATAAAAGCTCTAGGGGCCAACCCCACTATGTGGGATACCTTAGTAGTTATGGGGAATTCTGGTGGACCATTTTCGTTGCGTATTTCTTCGAGAAATAATGTTTCAAAATTGTCGTCGTATTCCTAGAATAGAGCCCGAACTCTCACAAAACGTCAAGAAGTCAACCCCACTATGTGGGATTCCCTAGTAAGTTATGGAGAATTCTAGTGGACCATCCTCGTTGCTTATTACTTAGAAAAATTATAATCTTTCAAAATTAGTGTGTCGTAGTCCTTGAACGGAGCATAAAAACATAAATCTGTAGGGGCCAACCCCACTATGTGGGATACCCTAGTAAGTTATTGAGAATTCTAGTAAACTATCATTGTTGCTTATTTCTTAAAAAAATAATAATCCAAAATTGGCTTCCAATTCAATGAATGGAGCCCAAAATCTCACAAAACCTCTAGGGGCCAACCCCACTATGTGGGATACCCTAGTAAGTTATGGAGAATTCTAGTGAACTATCACTGTTGCTTATTTCTTAAAAAAATAATAATCCAAAATTGGCTTCAATTCATTGAATGGATCCCTAAATCTCACAAAACCTCTAGGGGCCAACCCCACTATGTGGGATACCTTAGTAGTTATGGACAATTCTGGTGGACCATAATCGTTGCTTATTATTTAGAGAAATAATGTTCAAAAATTGGAGTCTTATTCCTAGAATAGAACCCGAAATCTCACAAAACCTCTAGGGGCCAACCCCACTATGTGGGATACCCTAGTAAGTTATTGAGAATTATGGTGAACTATCATCGTTGCTTATTTCTTAAAAAAATCATAATCCAAATTCTATTGAATAATCATTGTTGCTGATTTCTTAAAAAAATAATCCAAAATCGGCTACGAATTCATTAAATGGAACCGAAAATCTCACAAAACCTCTAGGGGCCAACACCACTATGTGGGATACCTTAGTAGTTATGGAAAACTCTGGTGGACCATAATCGTTGCTTATTATTTAGAGAAATAATGTTCAAAAATTGGAGTCGTATTCCTAGAATAGAACCCGAAATCTCACAAAACCTCTAGGGGCCAACCCCACTATGTGGGATACCCTAATAAGTTATGGAGAATTCTGGTGAACTATCATCTTTCCTTATTTCTTAAAAAAACCATAATCCAAAATTGGCGTCGAATTCATTGAATGGAGCCCAAAATCTCACAAAACCTCTAGGGGCCAACCCCACTATGTGGGATACCCTAGTAAGTTATGGAGAATTCTATTGAATAATCATTCTTGCTGATTTCTTAAAAAAAAATAATCCAAAATTGGCTTCGAATTCATTAAATGGAACCGAAAATCTCACAAAACCTCTAGCGGCCAACCCCACTATGTGGGATACCTTAGTAGTTATGGAGAATTCTGGTGGACCATAATCGTTGCTTATTATTTAGAGAAATAATGTTCAAAAATTGGAGTCGTATTCCTAGAATAGAACCCCAAATCTCACAAAACCTCTAGGGGCCAACCCCACTATGTGGGATACCCTAGTAAGTTATTGAGAATTATGGTGAACTATCATCGTTGCTTATTTCTTAAAAAATCATAAACCAAAATTGGCGTCGAATTCATTGAATGGAGCCCAAAATCTCACAAAACCTCTAGGGGCCAACCCCACTATGTGGGATACCCTAGTAAGTTATGGAGAATTCTATTGAATAATCATTGTTGCTGATTTCTTAAAAAAAAATAATCCAAAATTGGCTTCGAATTCATTAAATGGAACCGAAAATCTTACAAAACCTCTAGGGCCAACCCCAGTATGTGGGATACCTTAGTAGTTATGGAGAATTCTGGTGGACCATAATCGTTGCTTATTATTTAGAGAAATAATGTTCAAAAATTGGAGTCGTATTCTAGAATAGAACCCGAAATCTCACAAAACCTCTAGAGGCCAACCCCACTATGTGGGATACCCTAATAAGTTATGGAGAATTCTGGTGAACTATCATCTTTCTAATTTCTTAAAAAACCATAATCCAAAATTGGCGTCGAATTTATTGAATGGAGCCCAAAATCTCACAAAACCTCTAGGGGCCAACCCCACTATGTGGGATACCTTAGTAGTATGGAGAAATCTGGTGGACCATAATCGTTGCTTATTATATAGAGAAATAATGTTCAAAAATTGGTGTCGTATTCCTAGAACGGAGCATGAAAACATAAAACCTCTAGGGGCCAACCCCACTATGTGCGACACCTTAGTAGTTATGGACAATTTTGGTGTACCATAATCGTTGCTTATTATTTAGAGAAATAATGTTCAAAAATTGGAGTCTTATTCCTAGAATAGAACCCGAAACCTCACAAAACCTCTAGGGGCCAACCCACTATGTGGGATACCCTAGTAAGTTAATGAGAATTATGGTGAACTATCATCGTTGCTTATTTCTTAAAAAAATCATAATCCAAAATTGGCGTCGAATTCATTGGATGGAGCCCAAAATTTCACAAAACCTCTAGGGGCCAACCCCACTATTTTGGATACCCTAGTAAGTTAATTAGAATTATGGTGAACTATAATCGTTCCTTATTTCTTAAAAAAAATCATAATCCAAAATTGGCGTCGAATTTATTGAATGGAGCCAAAAATCTCATAAAAGCTCTAGGGGCCAACCCACTATGTGGGATACCTTAGTAGTTATGGAGAATTCTGGTGGACCATATTCGTTGCGTATTGCTTAGAGAAATAATGTTTCAAAATTGTCGTCGTATTCCTAGAATAGAGCCCGAACTCTCACAAAACGTCAAGAGGTCAACCCCACTATGTGGGATTCCCTAGTAAGTTATGGAGAATTCTAGTGGACCATCCTCGTTGCTTATTACTTAGAAAAATTATAACCTTCCAAAATTAGTGTGTCGTATTCCTAGAACGGAACATGAAAACCCACAAAACCTACTTGGAGAAATCAAAATCTTACAAACTGAGTCCAAAAACTACAAAACTCCTAGGGACAAACCCACTATGTGGGGTACCCTACTAAGTTATGGAGAATTCAGGTGGATCATCATCGTTGCTTATTACTTAGAAAAATCTTAATCTTCCAAAATTTGTGTCGTATTCCTTGAACGGAGCATGAAAACATAAAACCTCTAGGGGCCAACCCCACTATGTGGGATACCCTAGTAAGTTATGGAGAATTCTAGTGAACTATAACTGTTGCTTAGTTCTTAGAAAAATCATAATCCAAAATTCGCGTCAGATTAATTGAATGGAGCCCAAAATCTCACAAAACCTCTAGGGGCCAACCCCACTATGTGGGATACCCTAGTAAGTTATGGAGAATTCTATTGAATAATCATTGGTGCTGATTTCTTAAAAAAAAAATAATCCAAAATTGGCGTCGAATTCATTGAATGGAGCCCAAAATCTCACAAAACCTCTAGGGGCCAACCCCACTATGTGGGATACCCTAGTAAGTTATGGAGAATTCTAGTGGACCATCCTCGTTGCTTATTACTTAGAAAAATTATCATCTTCCAAAATTGGTGTCGTATTTCTAGAACGGAACATGAAAACCTACTTGGAGAAATCAAAATCTTACAGAGTCTAAAAACTACAAAACTCCTAGGGACAAACCCCACTATGTGAGGTACTCTAGTATGTTATCGAGAATTTAGGTGGATCATCATCGTTGCTTATTACTTAGAAAAATCTTAATCTTCCAAAATTTGTGTCGTATTCCTAGAACGGAGCATGAAAACATAAAACCTCTAGGGGCCAACCCCACTATGTGGGATACTCTAGTAAGTTATGGAGGATTCTGGAGGACCATAATCGTTGCTTATTACTTAGAGAAATAAAGTTCCAAAATTGGCGTCGTATTCCTAGAATAGAACCCGAAATCTCACAAAAACTCTAGGAGCCAACCCCAATATGTGAGATACCCTAGTTAAGTAATGTCGAGTTCTTGACCTAATCTTCTAAAATTGGCGTCGTATTCCTAGAACGGAGACCGAAAACTCACAAATCACCTAGGGGCCAACCCCACTATGTGCGATGCCCTAGAAAATTACGGAGAATTCTGATGGGCCATCATCGTTGCTTATTACTTAGAAATATCATAATCTTCCAAAATTGAAGTCGTATTCCTAGAACGGAACACGAAAACCCACAAAACCTTTAGGGGTCAACCCCACTATGTGAGATACCCTAGTAAGTTATGGAGAATTTTGGTGGACCGGCATCGTTGCTTATTACTTAGAAAAATGATAATTTTCCAAAATTGTATTCGTATTCCTATAACGGAGCCCAAAACCCACAAACCTCTAGGGGTCAACCCCACTATGTGGGATACCCTAGTAGGTTATGTAGAGTTCTTGACCGAATCTTCCAAAATTGGCGTCGTATTCCTAGAACGGAGGCCGAAAATTCACAAAACCCCTAGGGGCCAACCCCACTATGTGGGATACCCTAGTAAATTATGGAGAATTCTGATGGGCCATCATCGTTACTTATTACTTAGAAATATCATAATCTTCCAAAATTGAAGAAGTATTCCTAGAACGGAGCACGAAAATCCACAAAACATCTAGTGGCCAACCCTGGTAAGTTATGGAGAATTTTGGTGGGCCGTCGTCGTTGCTTATTACTTGGAAAAATGTTAATCTTTCAAAATTGTATTCGTATTCTTAGAACGGAAACCGAAAACCCACAACCTCTAGGGGCCAACCCCACTATGTGGGATACCCTAGTAAGTTATGGAGAATTCTTGTGGCATATCATCGTTCTTGTTACTTGGAAAGATCAAAATCTTACAAAAATATTGTATTTGCAGAACCGATACAAAAACCCAAGAAACTTGGAGTGATCAATCCCACTATGTGAGATACGTTAGTAAATTATAAAGAATGGCGGTGGCACATCATCGTTGCATATTGCCTAGAGAAATCTAAATTTTACAAAAATTAACATCGTTGCTCGCAAATCTTCCAAAATGATCCCACTTTGTGAGATTCCGGCTTATTGATGTATAATTGTGGCTTCAATGAACATCCCTACAAATTAAACCTGCACAACGCAAGCAGAAGTGGTCCAGCACATTAGTTCATTAATTATTAACCATTTTCTAAACTCAGAACTCTATAGTTACAATAAAACAAATTATAAATGGTATTTAATAAACAATAGGTAGTACAGTAATAATGTGAAGTATTTTTCGTTAAATATACAAATTAATAATTCACACGGAAAACGCCTTGAACCGCTTGTATTTCAAACTTGCCTTTCTTTACATGTTGTTCTATTTACATTCCAAATCCTGTAAAAGAAAACTCATTATAAATTATATAACAGAAATTTTAAACCAAATTACATTTTATTATTAAAATTAAATGTGTCATTTTATTGCAAACATTCAGTTACGAAAACAGATCGTAAATCATCAACTTTATAAACTGGTGATTTACTTTAGTGATTAAGAATGACATACAAAAGTTTCCTAACAAAACTCTTACTCTCAGCGGGAAAATGGCCAATATTATTAAAATCAGCAGATCAACAAAATGGTAGTGACTTATGACGATTTGCATAAAAACAAACAAAGATTTATTAATATGATAGGGACAAAACTAACAGCAACCCAAATTGAAAACTAATAAGCAACAGAAGATGCAGATAGCATAATCTGTAATATTGCCCAATGCCTGACTTTAGAACACGATTTAGTAGTCGGTGAAAAAACCACCCTGGTGGAGCATATGCTTTTCATCCATGCAATTAGCGGTTGTCACTCAATGTCCGCGCTTTTCCAACAAGGGAAAGTAAAGTCACTAAAGACACTTATAAGACATAACGACCTCTACCCCTATATTCGCCGGTTTTCCAATCCCAAATCAACACCAAAGGAAATTACCGAGGCAGGGAAGAGATTCTTGGTGGACTTGTATGATGGTAACCATATCAATGTCAATCTGAATAAGCTGCGATTCAAGAGTTATATTATATCAGCTTATAAGGTGAATGGTAATATAGCATCTCTTCCACCATCAAAAGTCGCAGCTGAACAACATTCGATGAGGGTGTTTTACCAAGTTCAACAGTGGGTAGGAAAGAAATTGTCACCCGAGGACTAGGGCTGGAGAAAGACTGCAAACTCATTTGTTCCTATTACTACCTCTCGGAGCCCAGCCCCAGATGCTCTCTTGAAAGTGGTAGCATGTTCGTGCAAGAAGGGCTGTACGGGTAACTGTGGTTGCCGACGAGTCGGTTTATTTTGTTCAAAACTGTGTGGGAAATGTAAAGAGAACTGCTCCAACGCCGAAGCAACCATCGTAGGTGATGAAGTAGATGACGTTCCCTTGGATGAGGACAACATCACAGGTCCTGCTACAGAACATCCACTCAAAGCGTAGCCCACATCCGAAGACCCCCAGCATGGTACGTCGGTCAAGAGAATAAAGACGACAATATAGAAGCACAGAATAATAATAATATTCAGAAGAGTTTCTCTATAGCAGTAAAAAAAGTCACGCGTTTACTTCACGCATATCAGCGGCCATATTCTGGCCTACCCGCCGATGAAAGTGACGTGATCAGCTGTTGATGTAATTTGTTTTAATTTATCTGTGATTTTTAATTACATAGCCAACACAATATTTCAAATTTGTGATTGTAAAAAGTGGTAATCAATCGTGCATCACATAATAAAAGAACATGAGTGAAAAGTGCAAAGGAGGTCATGTTTGTGCTGTGAAGAATTGTAAGTTGTAAGAACAATCAAAGAAACCGCAGTTTAAGTTTTTTTAGATTTCCCAAAGATGTTGAAAGGTAAGCTGCAACAAACTTGTATAGGTATAAACCATAAATCGAACTAAAAGATGGTTGGAAAAATGTGATCGGGAAGATTTATTTGACAAATCCGAACATCTGTACCGAAGTTATAGGGTTTGCAGTGCACATTTTGAAACAACAATGTTTTTAAATGATTTAAAAAATAGGCTTCATGCACATTCTATTCCAGAAATATTTTCAGAACCAGGAAGTTCAGTTGAACCTCGACAAGGTTAGCGGTTTCAAAATATAACCATAAAATAACCCTGTACTTTGTAGAACACAAAATGTTTGTACATATACAGATTAGAAGCATAATTAGTGGTAAGGCATTCGTGAATGATTTGATCTTTTAGATCGGTCATAAGAATATATCGAACGATTAAAACTCGTCATTATGGACTCGGTCGATCATCGTTTTCGGTCGTTTATGTTGCTCTTTCATTGAATCGTCATTAAGTAAGCTTTTATTTCTATAATGTTGTATAAATAATAATACGAATAATATTGAATTTATCATTTAATCACGAAATTGCATTAACCGCTTTGTTGGTGAACAATTATAAAACTGAATAATATCAGTTAGAAGTGTTAAACCAAATCAAACATAAGTAATATAAGACAAAGATCGAGTTACTATTGAGTGATTGAGGTTCTAGATTTCCTTTTTAGTGTTCAATGATGTGATCGAATGATTGATCCAAAAGATTCGATCACTGCGTGTACCAATCGCTGATCGATCGAATCCTTGAAAAATGAACGACTGCCTCATGACTAGACATAATTATGTATATTCAAATGTAAATTACTACATTCAATAACAATTAAGTAATGTTTTTGTAATGGAAAGCATATCTGGCTAACAGTTAGAAGCAAAACAAACGCTCATTTTAATAACTGAAATGCATATCATTAAATACCTATATGTCAAAAATAACTATTACATATTAAGTTACAGGAGAAAACAGTAGTATTGGTGAAACAAATGAAGTTTTTCAATCAAGTGATTCCTCAGAAATGCTTGTACGCGAAGAAAATTCGAGCACTTCCTCTAACATTTTTTTGCTAGAAGAAAATCCAAACACTTCCTCAGAAATGGCTTCAACAGAACAAAGTCTGACAGGTAAATTTTGAATAACATTGTACTAATTAATTGTCTAAAACTTATGTTTTATTTCCAGAAACTGCAATAGCAGCGGCAGAAGTAATCTCAAACTTAACAGAAACACCAAAAAAATACGTCTCCACCCAGACATCAAGTACATTAACATCTCGAACACCAAGAAAAGAAATGCTACGACGAACTATAAAACATTTATGTAATCAAAATACAAGACTGAAAAAGAAAATTGACGTTTTAGAAAAGAATGAAATGAATATTGACAACATTACACTGGACCAGTACAAACAGTTGACGGATAGATGTTTCTCAACCAACACTGAGTTGGCAAATTTTGTTAAAATACAGGTATCTCAATTCCAAAAAGCACCTAAAGGAAGAAGATATTCCTCCGAGTTTAAAATGTATTGTTTGTCACTTTACTTTCTGGGACCAAAATTATATAGAAACAAATTAGCTAAAACCTTTTGTTGACCAGGACCCAGAATTTTAGAAAAATTCATCCAAAACAAAAATTTTCTACAGGAATTAACCGTTTTGTCTTAGAAGCACTTAAAATGAAAATAACAGACTTCAAAGAAATTGACAGAATGTGTATGCTCTGTGTTGACGAAATGAACCTCAAGGCCCATCTGTTTTATAATGTCACAACACGTCAGGTCTGTGGTTTTGAAGATTTAGGTGTTGAAAGGGTATTCCAACCAGTACAAAATGCTAGTCTTTATGGTTAGAGGTATTAACTCTAAATGGAAGCGTATTATTTAGTTAATTTACCTGCCCTGGAAGAAAACTAAAACACTTCATGGAAGAAATTATTAATGAACTATTAAAAATTAATTTACAAGTATGTTGTTTAGTTAGTGATATGGGATCTAATAATTTACAACTCGCTAAAATTTTAAAAGTCGACCCTATTTTTTAGTGGAACAGCACAAAGTGGTGTATATGTTTGATACGCCACATTTGTTAAAAGCGACCAGAAACAATTTATTAAAATACAACTTCTGGTGTGAGAATAAAATGGCTTCTTGGAACGACATTAAAAATTTATACGACCATGAGAAGCAGTATTCAACAAGAGAAGCACCGAAACTTACCGATTCGCACATTACACCAAGTAACTTTGAAAGAATGAAGGTAAAATTTGCTTCACAAATATTCAGTGCAAGTGTAGTTGCGGTAATGAATTTATATATGAGATTTAGCTATCTTCCAAGTACTTCAATTGGTACTGCAGCATTAGTGGATAGAATGGACAAACTGTTTGACGTTTTAAATTCTTCAAATACGCATGCAGGAAAAGAGTTCAATCGAGCATATAAGGGTTTAGATTATCAGGTCAAATTTTTACAGGATTGTTTAACGTATTTTGATAAATTAAGAGTGGTGACAAAAAAAAATGAAGAAGTGACATCTCGCATAAAATGCATAACAGGGTGGAAAATTATCATCAACGGGTTATTTCATTTATGGGACTTATTGAAAGATAAAGGTTTTATATATTTATTCACTAGACGAATAAATCAAGACTGCCTTGAAAATTTGTTTGGATCAATTAGGCAACAATGTGGAAACGCCATAAATCCAACACCTATCCAATTCACAAGGGCGTTTAGAAAACTGTTTTGTTTAAAATTAATGCATTCCGGAACCGAAAATTGTGAAGCGGACAATGACAAAATTTTAATAAAAATTGTTGATTTACCTAAATCTTATACAACTGAAAAAGCGTTGGTAATGGATAGAAAAAAAATTTTGGTCACTGACACTGATTATAGAAACTCAACTATTTTAGAACAAAATTTCAAAAAATACGTATGTGGATACTTAATTAATTAATTAATAAATGTTTAAAGGTTCACAAATGTGAGGTGTGTTTAAAATACGCACAAACTTACGAAAATTTAGACGACAGTTCTTTATTTTGTCATTTCAAGGCATATGAAAATCTTAACAAAGACGTGTTTGGGAATTTAAAAATGCCCCATAATAATTTTGTATATTTTGTATGCAGTATGGATACATTATTTGATGAACATTTTGAAAATGAAGTATTAAAAGACTCTTGTATTCAACATTTTTCAAAGTTATTTAATGCAAACATCCGTGTTTGGATTTTCCATACACTTTTGTAGTTTTGTAATTTTGCTATAATTGTTTTAAAATTTACTTACTATTTGTTGTATAAAACTCGGTTCAAGTTAACAGAACGCCAAACAAAATCGTTGCTATGGTTAATTCTTGGATACATTGTATTTAAACCTTCGGTTGAATTGAACCGAGCTTTATACAACTGGCCCTAAATGTACTGACGGACAAAATTATTCCTTATTTTTTTCAATTATTTTGTTTTATTTATTTTTGGTAAAATTTATGCACTTTTTGCTAATTTCATATGTAAGGAAGACGATACTAATATACTTACAACACTTCAAAATGAAGCACTTATTAAAAAAAAGTGCTTAAATATTACAAAAATTGGTAAATAAAAGAATTGAAAAAATACGCAATACTTTTATCCGTCAGGTAGTAATATTGAGTATAACTCAGGCGTTGATAAGTTGTGAACTCTCTGAAGTGTTATCTTGTTCATTTAAATAAATGATTGGTTGCTCAAAAAATTTTAAATACAAAACTGTCTATAACTCACATAATTTCTAGTACGGCCCTGACTTGTAGCCCAGCAAAATGATGGAGTGTCTCGAATACATCAAAGACGCCGCCAGTGAGATACGCTTCTGAATATTATTATTATTCTGTGATAGAAGTGAGAAAAGTAAAATGATAGTTGCTACTTTTTGTAGGTACATGTTAATTTAATAAGTAATCTATATAATAGAACAGGAAGAGGGCATCTATATTGCAGGCCCAGACTATTATAGGGGAGAGAGAGGTACATTGATACAGGAGGCACATTGATACACATTCAAAATTTAGCGGCGAAAGAAGTCAATCGGTTTCAAACTGTTACCACAAGATAGCACTAGCGTGACGACATTGTCATAAAAATTTAGTGGCGGAAAGTAAACGATAAGTGGAGTTACATGTGTTGTGTCATTTTCGCGTGAGAAAGTAATTTTTTATTACTTTTTACATGTTTGTGTTTTTACTAACGTGGTGCTAATAGAGAATTGCTTGTGTCGTCATTCCCAAACGTAAGTATTATTCAAACATTGTTTGCAACCAAATGTCTGTACTTTAAGGTTAGCTGTGCAACATGCGATAATTTGTGTCAGAGGGCGTTTGGGGGCAGATTGATACATATATAAGGGGGGCACATAGATACAGTGTATCAATGTGCCTCGCACTGTATCAATGTGCCTCGCCCAATGTCTATATGATAATTTACTTATTATAATGAACCGCTGTGAAAATAGCAGTAGAAAGATAGCAGTTAAAATTTCCGAAGGTACCCGAACAGCAAGTATATTTACAACTTTTCACTGCCAATGCTTTTACTGCTAGTGCTTTAGTGTTTCACAAATTTGTATGATTTGGACTAGCACAAACAAGTATTGAAGTGAACTGTTTAATAAATATCATAAACAAAACAAGAGAATGGTTCGGTGGTGGAAAAAATTCTAAAATTCTCATATAAAAACGGAAAAAAGTGTACAAGTATAAAATTTGGGCCCTGTAACAACTGATTTTACAGTGGATGATCTACTAAATATTAGAAGCAAAATTCGGATAAAAGAATTTCTTGCAAATGGGTCGGTGGTGGTAAAATTTTATAATTTTCATATAAAAACGAAAATAACCGTATAAGTGTAAAAGTTCGAGTCCTGTAACAACTGATTTCACAGTAAATGATCTACTTCAAATAAGGAACAAGATTTCGAAAAAAGAATTTCTTGTAAATGGGTCGGTGGTGGTAAAAATTTTATAATTCTCATATAAAAACGAAAAAACTGTATAAGTGTAAAAGTTCGAGTCCTGTAACAACTGATTTCACTGTAAATGATCTACTTCAAATAAGAAACAAGATTCCGACAAAAGAATTTCTTGCAAATGGGTCGGTGGTGGTAAAAATTTTATAATTTTCATATAAAAACGAAAAAACTGTATAAGTGTAAAAGTTCGAGTCCTGTAACAACTGATTTCACAGTAAATGATCTACTTCAAATAAGGAACAAGATTTCGAAAAAAGAATTTCTTGCAAATGGGTCGGTGGTGGTAAAATTTTATAATTTTCATATAAAAACGAAAAAACTGTATAAGTGTAAAAGTTCGAGTCCTGTAACAACTGATTTCACTGTAAATGATCTACTTCAAATAAGGAACAAGATTTCGAAAAAGAATTTCTTGCAAATGGGTCGGTGGTGGTAAAATTTTATAATTTTCATATAAAAACGAAAAAAACTGTATAAGTGTAAAAGTTCGAGTCCTGTAACAACTGATTTCACTGTAAATGATCTACTTCAAATAAGAAACAAGATTCCGACAAAAGAATTTCTTGCAAATGGGTCGGTGGTGGTAAAAATTTTATAATTTTCATATAAAAACGAAAAAACTGTATAAGTGTAAAAGTTCGAGTCCTGTAACAACTGATTTCACTGTAAATGATCTACTTCAAATAAGGAACAAGATTTCGAAAAAGAATTTCTTGCAAATGGGTCGGTGGTGGTAAAATTTTATAATTTTCATATAAAAACGAAAAAACTGTATAAGTGTAAAAGTTCGAGTCCTGTAACAACTGATTTCACTGTAAATGATCTACTTCAAATAAGAAACAAGATTCCGACAAAAGAATTTCTTGCAAATGGGTCGGTGGTGGTAAAAATTTTATAATTTTCATATAAAAACGAAAAAACTGTATAAGTGTAAAAGTTCGAGTCCTGTAACAACTGATTTCACTGTAAATGATCTACTTCAAATAAGAAACAAGATTTCGAAAAAGAATTTCTTGCAAATGGGTCGGTGGTGGTAAAATTTTATAATTTTCATATAAAACGAAAAAACTGTATAAGTGTAAAAGTTCGAGTCCTGTAACAACTGATTTCACTGTAAATGATCTACTTCAAATAAGAAACAAGATTTCGACAAAAGAATTTCTTGCAAATGGGTCGGTGGTGGTAAAATTTTATAATTTTCATATAAAAACGAAAAAACTGTATAAGTGTAAAAGTTCGAGTCCTGTAACAACTGATTTCACTGTAAATGATCTACTTCAAATAAGAAACAAGATGTCGAAAAAGAATTTCTTGCAAATGGGTCGGTGGTGGTAAAATTTTATAATTTTCATATAAAAACGAAAAAAACTGTATAGGTGTAAAAGTTCGAGTCCTGTAACAACTGATTTCACTGTAAATGATCTACTTCAAATAAGAAACAAGATTCCGACAAAAGAATTTCTTGCAAATGGGTCGGTGGTGGTAAAAATTTTATAATTTTCATATAAAAACGAAAAAAACTGTATAAGTGTAAAAGTTCGAGTCCTGTAACAACTGATTTCACAGTAAATGATCTACTTCAAATAAGGAACAAGATTTCGAAAAAAGAATTTCTTGCAAATGGGTCGGTGGTGGTAAAATTTTTATAATTTTCAAAGGAAAACGGAAAAAATTTACAAGAGATACAAAATAGTATTTTTTCAATGAGTTCTTGTGTAAATTGGCCACGAGTAAAAAAATCCGAATTTTCACAAGAACGAATTAGAAACAATATTTTTTAGTTCGATCGGAGCTTTTAAAACGGAAAAAATCCCTTAAAATCACTTATATTAGTTTGATGTTTTGTTTGACATTTCAGTAAATATGTACAAAAATATTCCGTTCACAGAGGAGAAAATTTTCAAATTGACACGTTAAGAACTAAAAAATTATAAAAACTTATTGAACTCAACAGCTGATTACGAATTTCGAAATATGTTACAATTTGTCTTCCACCATCTATTTAATTATAAATAGAACTAATAGTTTAACGTAATTTTATTAAGAATCCACTAGTTAGGCTTAGAAATTTTCAATTTAGGTATTATATTTGATGTATGCAAAACGCAATTATTGTAATAAACACCACGATGAAACAAAACGAATAATTTTGGTTCTAAACTGAACTTTTACTGGTGGACAATATTATGTAAGTGTAATGACGCGTTTATATTGGTTCTATTTAAAAATCTATGTATCGAAATAGGTCTCATTCAAACACAGGGTGCAGATTGTAAAATAGAAATATGCAGAAAAATATTTGGCAACCATATATACGATATCATATGTAAAAGAATTCGAGTGGGGCTTATTGATAACTTGATATAGTGCAGGTTTTCGTCTGAAGCTCCACAATCCTTCTTCGAAAATCTAAAGGGTTAACAAAATCGGTAATACAATTGAAAGTAACGACGTTCCAAGTGGATGATTCATTTAACTTTTAAATACCCTTTAACAGAAGTATGTACCCATTTATGATGAACTTTTGTGTCTTCAGTAATCTTCAGTTCCCACTTCTAGGGATTTTGCTAACTAATCATATTTTTAGCTTAGCTTTTAGAACTGTCCTTCTAAGAACTTGTAGGCACAATACATTTGACAAAACATCAGTTGTTGGTGAAAAATCAAATAGTGTGTGTGTTCAAAAGTCAATGGATTATTTAAATAACTATTGTAAGCGGAAGACCGTTTAATCAGTATCTTTAAGGTATGTCAAAAATTTTCGTATTATAATGTTGATTACTGCACTAATAAATTTTCAGTGGACTAATGTGCTATAGCTTTCTCAAATATAATATAAAATTATACACTTAAGAAGTTTTACAAATAGCTTATTCGTTACGATATTTATAAAATAGAAACATATTTGGAGTACCATAACTGGTATGATGGAGGTCTATCTGCATAAAATGGTTAATTGTATTAGAAATGATTGTCCAGATTCTTCCTATCAAGAACTCTTACTTTTACCTAAGCATAATGACCTGTTTAAAAAGTATCTTCATCGTTATCAAATAAAAACGAAAATTTTACCCTAGTGAGATTTTAAGTTAGTTCATGAAAGCAAAGTTTTTAAGTTACTTTTTGAAAGTAAAAAGTAATCACTACCAAAAAAATGTTATATGAACATTTGAATATAAAGACCATGTTAGAACAGTTGGACCGCAATATGTTTACCGACAGAAACTACTATAAAACCAATTCGATTTACGGTCATATTTGCCAACACTTGAAAAAAAGGAATAACCTGAAAAATAGGAAATATTTTAATTATTTATGGAAAAATGATGTAGAGTCTTTTACACTAAAATCTGAAGTAAATAGTACGCCATCATTTGTTCTGTCTGATAATGATCTATCATCCGACTTTCAACCGAACGATTTGGCCGTATCATCTCCTGTCCCAAAGTCATTTACACAAGAAAATGACGATATGTTTTTGTCCACCACAGATTTCTGTACTAATCAGAAGACATCACAGGACTCTTCAGATAAATTACATATCTCTGCAATAGAGAAAACACCGCCCGAATTGAATTTACCCGTTTCGAGACCTCCATTACAACATTCCACTTCAATTCAATACAATTTATCTATTCTAACAGATTCAAATAAGTCTAATATTGATTCAAATTTGTTAACTTCTCCGCAAGTACCTACTTCGTCAAGTCTAATACGTGCAAGTAAAAGTAGCAGTCTATTCCAAAATTCTTCTGAAGAACAATCAATAATACCACATCCGATTTTGAATATATCACTAGCAAAAAAGAACGCCTCTCCTATACCAAAGGATGCTATAAACCAGTCTATACCGATAAGTAAAACATTTAAAGAGTGCACATTATTCGAGGGAAGCTTTTTGGTGGGACAAACATTATGGAATTGTATTTTTGAACAAAATAACTTTAAAGACTCTTATACCTACGTGCTGCGAGCTTTAGTTAAAAAATTCATTAACAATATTTGTGACCTAGTAATTAAATACAAGAACTTTCTAACAAAAAAGAAAACGTTTGTTGTGTATGCGGTTTGTTCCCACAAAAACTGCAAGAAGTTTAAAATATTTATCAGCATACTGAGCAAAAAAGTGCAAGTGTACAGTAACTCAATCAACTTCTTCCATAAAAGCAAATTTACTAGTTACGTTAGAGGAATTGAACGTAAGATTGCAAAAGAAAAGTTGTCGCATCAAAAACCTAGCTTATACAAGAAATACACTATTTCAAATTCTAATAAAGAACTTATAAAGAAAACTCTCAATTTACAAGAAATAAAATCAGATCCTACCATACGAAAAATAAGATCTGAAAAGCTTGCACAGTTTGATCGTGACAAGAACGACGTTCTCGACCTCATAAAAATGCAGTCAGATCATAAATTATTCTTTCAAAGCCTTTCGTTTCCATTCATGTGCCACTTTTTCAGCAAGCAACAAATTGACGCATTACAAGTGATTTGCAAGAATAAGAATAATCGAATATTTGTTCATTTTGATGCTACAGGGTCCGTGGTACGACATCCTTATAACATAAATAAAAGAATATACTTTTATGTTGGCGTAGTGAGTGTACCTATTTTACAAAGAGTTTTACCAATTTTTAGTATGCTATCTTCCTTGCACAATTCAAATGCGATTTTTCAGTTATTGCACAATTTTCGATACTACGCAGAGCAAAACAAAGCTTGGCCTTTATTTTCTGGTTTAGTATGTGATTTTAGTTTTGCTACGATTCATGCTGCAGTAAAAGCTTTCAATTATCTAAACTTGAAACAATATTTAGAGAAATGCATGGAATACTGCCAAGGTTATATTGCAGATCATCAACTGGTGACTGTACATCTGTGCTGTGCCCATTATGTAAAAATGATGTGTAAAGATGTAGATACCGCCTGCGAAGACTTCAAACAAAGAGCTATATTTAAAGACCTCTTAGCTGCTGCAGTTCTTATACGAAAACTTGAAGATCTCGACTCTTGGTTTACAAATATTGCTATTCTGCTGAAAAGCTGCAAAAAATCCAAAGAGGTTATTCGGTCGTTCAAAATTCTTCAACAAATAATTTGTTCGGAAAAAAGGGATATTCAATGCTCAGACATCAACTCCTGCAAAACTGGCGAAGAAGGAAGCATTAACGCACTTTACACGCTAAGTCCTTTTTACCAACATTATGCCGCTATAAATAATTCACTGGTAGTAGTTGCTGATGATTTAGAATTAGAAAAAAATGAGTATTTCAACCTACAATTATTAAGGACAATATTAAAGAAATATTTACCTTATGTACCGTTTTGGAGCTGTCTTATGCTACGGGATGGTGAAAATAGACTGAGCAATGCCATTGTAGAAAATTATTTTGGCAACATGAAGGACTTACTTTTGAATAGTAGTCGAAATTTGAAATGCTCCAGATTCATTCGAACTCATCATGCTGACGTGAAAGCTTTATGTAATGAAGTGCAACTTCAAATTCCAAAATCTGGACTTACAAATAGAACCTCAAGACATATGGATGCCGTTTTAGAAAGCGAAAAGAAATCTAAAGAAAGTTGGAACAAGAAGAGAAAAGGTTCATCATTACATTTTCTAGGTGCGCACTTTAAAACACTCAGAAGTGCTACAGACGTATTCGAAGGAGAGGTAATATCACAAAAATCGAGTAACTCCGAAAGCTTAAGAATGTTGTGTTCTGCTAAGCTAGAGGAAATATTACTTACCTCCGAAGAAAAAGAAAAACTTGTTAAAGCGACTGTAACACAGAGGAAATCTGAATTATGGTGGGAAGAGCGACGTAAACGATTAACGTCTTCATATTTTTCACGAATTTGTAAATCTATGTTGAATTCAGACTTATCAAAAATTAACTTAATAAAACAAATTAAAAACTGTAAACCAGAGCTTACAACTCCTGCGATTACACATGAAATTCAATTTAAAGTAGAAGCTAAGTTAAAGTATTGCGCTAAATTTAATGTTAATTGTCAGAACGTAGGTTTGATGATCCACGAGCAGTATCCATTTATTGCTGGATCACCAGACGGTTTGATAGGAAATAAAGGAATTATTGAGATAAAGTGCCCTTATAACATTAAAGAAGAAGACGTTAATAAAGTTAAATTTAATTTTTTGATCGACGACCGACTACGAATAAATTCAGACCATAATTATCAGATTCAAGGATTATTAGAAATAACCAATAGAGAATGGTGTGATCTAGTGTTATATACATTTAGCGGAATTAAAAGTGTTAGGGTAAAACGTAATCGCACGTTTTGGTTACAAAATATGCTACCAAAATTAACAGACTTCTATTTATTTAACTTTCTTGTATTCGATGCAGTAGGCGAAGAAAAATTTATTAACGCAATTGACCGAAAATGGAAATCAACAAATAAATTACAGTTTTACCCCAACGGATTAATAACTGATCCTACATATTACCGCTCCATTCAGGATCGTTGGGAGAGAAGTGAGGTTTTTCGAAGGTGTAAACCAACTCGCAATTACATTATAGGTCAATACGAATCACTTTCTTGTGCCATTAAAGAACTGTATATTGAAGATTACCTAACTCTCGGTGCGCAAATAGAAATTTCTAGTTTTGTAATAGATATATTTTTGCAATTATTAGATAAAAGTGAAAAGTACAATATTATTTCTGTAGAACAAGGGAGTAATATATTTTCAAAACAGATACTACATATAAATCAAAATAGTATTTTAAGAGAAAATAAAACTATTATATGTCCTATAAATGAAATGAATATACATTATGTTTTAGTAATAATTGATGTAAACGTTAAAGAATTTATCTTCCTAGATCCACTGCAAAATCAATCAAATAACAAATCAGAAATGTATTACAAGGTATTTTTAAAAAATTTGAAAGTAAACCATATCCCAACGCACGAGTGGCAGTCCAAAACGGTTCCACACATAAATCAGAAAGATGGCTTTAATTGCGGGCTATTTGTGATGTATTATTGCCAACAATACATGCAAAATAAGTCACTATGTGAATCTGTGGACCCAAACCAATATAGAGAAAAAATTAAAATATCTTGTTACAACAATCAACCAATGTTAAAACAAAATGCATCTACTGCGGGAGGGAAGATAATAAAGATTTTTATACTTGCCTTGAATGCAACCGAATTGTGCACTTGACATGCTTAACAAACAAACACAAACCAATAGACGAATTCCCTCATCAAATCTGTGATCTTTGTAGGCAGTATTAAAGACATAATGTATATTGCACACAAAAAACTTTAAATATAGTACATAAAGGGAGTATTGCAGTCATAAGATATAATGTACAAAAAAATTGTAAGAAAAATAAATAAACATTTATAAAATACTGTCTATTATTCAACCTACCTTAATGCTGTGGTAGAAAGTTGTGTTAGTATTTCGCTTGATGTTTGAGAAATCAATTTATATACATTTGGCACTACATTTTTTCGGTTTTATATGAAATTATAAAATTTTACCACCATTTGAGAAATTCTTTTTCGAAATCTTGTTTCTTATTTGAAGTAGATCATTTACGTGAAATCAGTTGTTACAGGACTCGAACTTTTACATATACAGTTTTTCGTTTTTATATGAAAATTATAAAATTTTAACACCGACCATTTGAAGAAATTCTTTTTCGAAATCTTGTTTCTTATTTGAAGTAGATCATTTACAGTGAAATCAGTTGTTACAGGACTCGAACTTTTACACTTATACAGTTTTTCGTTTTTATATGAAATTATAAAATTTTTACCACCACCGACCCATTTGCAAGAAATTCTTTTTCGAAATCTTGTTTCTTATTTGAAGTAGATCATTTACAGTGAAATCAGTTGTTACAGGACTCGAACTTTTACACTTATACAGTTTTTCGTTTTTATATGAAAATTATAAAATTTTTACCACCACCGACCCATTTGCAAGAAATTCTTTTTTCGGAAATCTTGTTTCTTATTTGAAGTAGATCATTTACAGTGAAATCAGTTGTTACAGGACTCGAACTTTTACACTTATACATTTTTTCGTTTTTATATGAAAATTATAAAATTTTTACCACCACCGACCCATTTGCAAGAAATTCTTTTTTCGAAATCTTGTTTCTTATTTGAAGTAGATCATTTACAGTGAAATCAGTTGTTACAGGACTCGAACTTTTACACTTATACAGTTTTTTTCGTTTTTATATGAGAATTATAAAATTTTTACCACCACCGACCCATTTGCAAGAAATTCTTTTTTCGGAATCTTGTTTCTTATTTGAAGTAGATCATTTACAGTGAAATCAGTTGTTACAGGACTCGAACTTTTACACTTATACAGTTTTTTCGTTTTTATATGAAAATTATAAAATTTTACCACCACCGACCCATTTGCAAGAAATTCTTTTTTCGAAATCTTGTTTCTTATTTGAAGTAGATCATTTACAGTGAAATCAGTTGTTACAGGACTCGAACTTTTACACTTATACAGTTTTTTCGTTTTTATATGAAAATTATAAAATTTTACCACCACCGACCCATTTGCAAGAAATTCTTTTTTCGAAATCTTGTTTCTTATTTGAAGTAGATCATTTACAGTGAAATCAGTTGTTACAGGACTCGAACTTTTACACTTATACAGTTTTTTCGTTTTTATATGAAAATTATAAAATTTTTACCACCACCGACCCATTTGCAAGAAATTCTTTTGTCGGAATCTTGTTTCTTATTTGAAGTAGATCATTTACAGTGAAATCAGTTGTTACAGGACTCGAACTTTTACACTTATACAGTTTTTTCGTTTTTATATGAAAATTATAAAATTTTACCACCACCGACCCATTTGCAAGAAATTCTTTTGTCGAAATCTTGTTCCTTATTTGAAGTAGATCATTTACTGTGAAATCAGTTGTTACAGGACTCGAACTTTTACACTTATACAGTTTTTTTCGTTTTTATATGAGAATTATAAAATTTTTACCACCACCGACCCATTTGCAAGAAATTCTTTTTTCGAAATCTTGTTTCTTATTTGAAGTAGATCATTTACTGTGAAATCAGTTGTTACAGGACTCGAACTTTTACACTTATACAGTTTTTTTCGTTTTTATATGAAAATTATAAAATTTTTACCACCACCGACCCATTTGCAAGAAATTCTTTTTTCGAAATCTTGTTCCTTATTTGAAGTAGATCATTTACTGTGAAATCAGTTGTTACAGGACTCGAACTTTTACACTTATACAGTTTTTTTCGTTTTTATATGAAAATTATAAAATTTTTACCACCACCGACCCATTTGCAAGAAATTCTTTTGTCGGAATCTTGTTTCTTATTTGAAGTAGATCATTTACAGTGAAATCAGTTGTTACAGGACTCGAACTTTTACACTTATACAGTTTTTTTCGTTTTTATATGAGAATTATAAAATTTTACCACCACCGACCCATTTGCAAGAAATTCTTTTTTCGAAATCTTGTTCCTTATTTGAAGTAGATCATTTACTGTGAAATCAGTTGTTACAGGACTCGAACTTTTACACTTATACAGTTTTTTTCGTTTTTATATGAAAATTATAAAATTTTTACCACCACCGACCCATTTGCAAGAAATTCTTTTTTCGAAATCTTGTTTCTTATTTGAAGTAGATCATTTACAGTGAAATCAGTTGTTACAGGACTCGAACTTTTACACTTATACAGTTTTTTTCGTTTTTATATGAAAATTATAAAATTTTTACCACCACCGACCCATTTGCAAGAAATTCTTTTTTCGAAATCTTGTTCCTTATTTGAAGTAGATCATTTACTGTGAAATCAGTTGTTACAGGACTCGAACTTTTACACTTATACAGTTTTTTTCGTTTTTATATGAAAATTATAAAATTTTTACCACCACCGACCCATTTGCAAGAAATTCTTTTTTCGACATCTTGTTTCTTATTTGAAGTAGATCATTTACAGTGAAATCAGTTGTTACAGGACTCGAACTTTTACACTTATACAGTTTTTTTCGTTTTTATATGAAAATTATAAAATTTTTACCACCACCGACCCATTTGCAAGAAATTCTTTTGTCGGAATCTTGTTCCTTATTTGAAGTAGATCATTTACTGTGAAATCAGTTGTTACAGGACTCGAACTTTTACACTTATACAGTTTTTTCGTTTTTATATGAAAATTATAAAATTTTACCACCACCGACCCATTTGCAAGAAATTCTTTTTTCGAAATCTTGTTTCTTATTTGAAGTAGATCATTTACAGTGAAATCAGTTGTTACAGGACTCGAACTTTTACACTTATACAGTTTTTTCGTTTTTATATGAAAATTATAAAATTTTTACCACCACCGACCCATTTGCAAGAAATTCTTTTTCGAAATCTTGTTCCTTATTTGAAGTAGATCATTTACTGTGAAATCAGTTGTTACAGGACTCGAACTTTTACACTTATACAGTTTTTTCGTTTTTATATGAAAATTATAAAATTTTACCACCACCGACCCATTTGCAAGAAATTCTTTTTTCGAATCTTGTTTCTTATTTGAAGTAGATCATTTACAGTGAAATCAGTTGTTACAGGACTCGAACTTTTACACTTATACGGTTATTTTCGTTTTTATATGAAAATTATAAAATTTTTACCACCACCGACCCATTTGCAAGAAATTCTTTTATCCGAATTTTGCTTCTAATATTTGAAGTAGATCATCCACTGTAAAATCAGTTGTTACAGGGCTCCAAATTTTACACTTGTACACTTTTTTCCGTTTTTATATGAGAATTTTAGAATTTTTTCCACCACCGAACCATTCTCTTGTTTTGTTTATGATATTTATTAAACAGTTCACTTCAATACTTGTTTGTGCTAGTCCAAATCATACAAATTTGTGAAACACTAAAGCACTAGCAGTAAAAGCATTGGCAGTGAAAAGTTGTAAATATACTTGCTGTTCGGGTACCTTCGGAAATTTTAACTGCTATCTTTCTACTGGTTTTTTCACAGCGATATGTAATGGACTGGATGTCATCCAATCCTGGTAAACAGATATCTATTTATGATATACCAGGGTTAGCAAACAAGGCATATTTAAGCTCTTTCACACCCAAAAATATCATAAAATCTTTTGAAAAACCAGGACTTTGGCCAATCAACCGTTTAGTTTTTACAGATGAAGACTTCATTTCATCTGCTGTAACTGATCGCGAAGAAGTCATAGAGACCGAAAATATGTCGGTACTTCAAGAGAATAGTAACTCTGAGAATGGAGCAGAACCGATACCAACCACTTCCTCATCTGAAGGGCAAGAAGAATTCCTACCTACTGCATCTTCAATAATAGCTAGCAGTAAAATTGTTGATAGCACTAAGTGCTTAACACTAACAAAGTTGGTATCTCCTGAACAGATTAAGCCATTTCCCAAAGCACTGCCAAGGAAAAAAAAACAGCTAGGCAGAGGCAAGGAAAATCTCGTATATACACGACAACACCAGAAAAGGTGAGACTAGAAGAAATCGCGGAAAAAGGAATCTGAAAAATCAAGCAAGTCTCCAAGAAAGTGAAATTTGATTCCAAACAAAAGACTCAAAATATCCGAAGTTCATCTGAAAGTGAAAACGAAGTCGAAATGAGCTTATCTGATTCGATTAATGATATCAGTGATGAAGAGCTATTAGGGTTGTGCGACGATGATCAACTGAATGTAGGTGATTATATTGTCGTCAAGTTTCCAACAAAGAGAACAGTTATTCATTTTGCTGGACAAATCACCACAATTTATAGTGACACTGAGATGGAAGTAATTCAATAGGTAAATATTACACAACGAAAGCTTGTTTATGGTATCAATCTGCTCCAGGGCAGTATCAATTTACCCCACTAGAGAGGCAGTTTGATACAAATCTAACCATTTAAAAAATTGTGAAAACTACCAAGTTGTTTTGCTTTTCCCTCAAATAGGTAATCGTTTGAAAGAAAGATGTACAGCCTATATACCTAGTATTCAAAAATCGCGATAAATATTTTTTCTTCGACACAATCATAATCAGTAGAAAAATTGTATCAATGTACCTCGCTCTCCCTACTATCTTTTTAATCGACACAGTTATTTATAATAATAATTTTTAAATGTAGTTATATTGAAAATTTTTCTGTTATTTTTTTAAGGCCATGCTTACCGACTAAGAACTTCACTTACGTTTTTTAAACCTCTAAATGTGACCTAATGGTACCATGTATTATAAAATAATCGATTTTCATCAAATATAATTCGTTGGGTGTCTAATCCAAATTTAAAAATGGCGTTTCCTACGTTTTCCAATAGGTAAATGAAAGTTATGATTTGCTCAAAGTAAAACAAGTGCAGTAATTTTTAGGTTTTCTGCGATTTGTGAAGTAGCAATAAAATCGGATTCAGCACCCAAATACATATAAAACCACTGAGAAAAGACTTTTTCCCGGGAAATTCCTTATATGATTGAACTATAAGATGTTGACTATGATATATAATTGTTCAGAAACAAAATACAGAGTGAACCACCGAAAACAAAACCGACCGTTTTTTGGAACTATCTTACACTTTAGAAAAAAAAACGGTCGGACAGGTCATTTAGAGGGGGACTACTTCCGAAGACAAAGTTGACCCCAAAATATCAACAGAGTGGCCTTGGCAGCCTCTATGTCAAAAAACTTAAATAGCATGATGGGTCGACAGGTACCTCATATGAAGCCCTTTCAATTCTCTATACAGCTGTATGCATCTTATTTCAGTCAGGCGACCATGGGCCCCGACAGACTAATTAATGACAGCCCCGATCTCAAAAATCTCAATTTACAGAGCGGGTCAAGCGGCACCTGATACTGTAATTATCTATTCAAATTCAAATACATTTTATTCCGAGAAATAGGCCAAAGGAGGCCCAAGGACCTCTTTTCCTAGAAAACAGTAGTAAATGCAAAAGATACTGTACTAATTGGTAATTGCAATTCAAGTTTGATACAATTTCTCTGCAGATGCTAACTGGGGCAGTCACAAAAATGTTAATTGGGATGGGGGTGGAGTGACGCGTCATACTAAGATTTTGCATGATTCTTTGGCAATCACAGACATTTTATGTTAATCAAACTTAATAGTACGGTCAAAAGAAAGGAGGATTCGTTTCACTTTGGTAAAGTGTATGTAAGTAAAAAGTAATTTATTCGTTAAAATAATAATAATTTGTTGAGATCACGGTCAGAAGTAGGTGCATTTTTTGCATTTTCTATTGTTTTCTAGGAAAAAGATGTTTGATGGAATAGAGAATTACAATAGCTTTCATATGAGGTGCCACTTGACTCGCCCTGTAAATTAAGATTTTCGAGATGGGGGCTGCCAGGGCACCCTGTTCATTTTCATTTGCAGTATTTTCTGAATTTTTTTATTTTCAAAAATAGGGCTGTCGGATCCCTTTGGGTAACCTGACCGATATAAGATGCATATAACTGTACAGAGAATTAAAATGGCTTTTACATGAGGTACCTGTCGACTTATCATGTCATTTAAGATTTCCAACATGGGGGCTGCCGGGGCCAGCCTGTTGACATTTTGGGGTCAACTTTGCCATCGGAAGATGTCCCCCTCCAAGTAAAAATTGAGGTGTCCGAGCGTTTTTTTTTTTTTGGAACGTGTAAGATAGCTCCAAAAAACTGCGTGTTTCGTTTTCGGTGGGTCACCACCGTGTATAATCAATTCGAATAGTGGGAGGAAATTATAAGTAAGTAGACGACTGCCTCGCAGTATTTAGAAAAAATTAATACTCAACAAAAGTATTTAAAGACGTTTTAGACGAATGATTGTATAAGAACAATTAAGGACCTTTTTCGGGTATACTATACATGTTTATAATTTTCCCTTTACTAATTGTTCTTGACTTTCAAACAATTTATCAAAGTTCAAATAAAATTTCCGAATTGTCTAAAACTTGTCTTGATTGCACCCAAAGTGGTTCAAAGTGATATCAATCAGGAAATAATAGATTTATTGGCAGAACCAACTAATTCATATGCAGAGCAGTGTATTATCAAATGCATATCTGAAGAAACTATCATCAAAATCTTCTCGAGTTAATAAATGGCAAGACACCGATAGGAATGAAATGCAGTGTTTTTGAAATTTTTAATTTGGATGAGATTGGATAAACAACCAAAGCTGAGCGACTATTGGAAAAAATCCGAATTATATTAAATGAATTTAAAGAAGTTAGGCTGCCCGAAGAGTGTTTGTATTGACGAGACAATGGTACCTTTCGCGGTCGACTAAAATTTCGACAAATTATAAAGAGTAGACGCCAGAAGTTTGGCAACAAATTATGCGTTTCAAGGGGATATAGATATCATTCCAGAACATACTGCGGTAGCGATAAAATAGAAGGAGTCTCTGTCGTTGTTCTTGAGTTAATGAATGGATGTATAGATAAAGGTGTTACCTTGCATACAGATAAATCGGTATACGAGTATTGAACTAGCGGAGAAACTGCAGTCACAAAAACTCACCTAGTGGACACACTTCGAAAAAGCAACGGAGTCTTCCTAAAAAGTAGTGCAAGCGAAGTTCAAGAAAAGAGAAATAATTGCCAAAGAAAACAACGGAACTGTTTTTAAGTGGAAGGACGAACGAGACGTCCTAATGCTTACCACTAAACATCAAGATACTATGATTGAAATTCCTGGGAGAACTTAATTGTGTCGAAAACCTCAAGCAGTGGTTGAATATAACATGTTAAAAGTTTTACCGGCGTATCAGATCAACTGTCGTCATATTCAACTTTAGTAAGTCGGAGTGTAAAATGGTTCAAAAAAGTTGCTGTTGAAACCAACTTTCAGGTTCCTACAGGGCGACTATAGTTCAAATATAAGAAAAGCACGTAAATCATGCAATTTTAAAATACGCAGGGTTTGACGTATCACATGACGTATACACACGGCAGTCAAAGTGTTAAGGTAGCTTCACAACAATTGCGATAATTATAATTGCATAACTTCTACATTAATATAGATGTTGCCACCGTTACCATTTAAAAAAAAATGTCAAAAAGTTATGAGGAGTGGGTAATTTTTAATTTAAATTGTGATTATGAAAAATGTCACTTTCTTTGTTAAAATTAGAAAAAAATGTTTGCGTATAGTATATGAACAAGACATCCTAAGAACGGGTGGTTCGATTTTGATCAAATTTGATGCAGACGGTTTTTCATGCTTAATTGAGTGGTAAGTAGATCTTCCGATTGAGCTTTGTTTTACCCGTTTTCATTACAATTAAATATTTTTTTGTTTCATGAATGTACAAGGTGTCCAAACAGGAACTTAGGGATTAAAATGTCACATTATCTGCTAATACGGTAACTTGAATAATAAACTTTCTATGGCCTCGTTTGGAGGAAATAGACCGCAACAATCTTTACTTTCATCAAGATGATGCCACTTACCACACTGCCAGAGAAACTTTAAATTTACTTGCCGTCAAATTCCCTGGGCGTGTGATTTAACATTGTGGTGACTTGGATTGGCCTGCAAGATCATGCGACATAACACCGCTCTACTTTTCCCTTTGGGGTTTCCGTAACGATAGAGTCTACACAAATAATCCACAGACAATTGATGAATTAAAAAAACATTCGTGCGGTTATTGTCGAAATTAACTTGCATATGTGTGATAGTAGACAACATAGATCTTATAGAACTCAATGAAGCACTAAACGAAGTCAAAAACCGTAAAGCAACGGGAACTGACTGAATTAATAGCGAATTGCTCAAATATAACTCAAAAAACTTCAAAACAAGATACCTGACATTTTTTAAACTTATGTTGGAAACAAACCAGGACACCAAAGAGTGGAAAATAGCAAAAATAGTACCAATCTTCAAGAAAGGAAACATAACTGTGTGCGAAAACTATCGAGGAATTAGCCTGCTAAATACATCGTATAAGATATATTCAAGGATCATAAATAAAAGACTTCGAACCATCACTGAAGGGATGATTTTGGAAGAACAGACTGGCTTCAGAAAAGGATGATCGTGTACGGATAACGTCTTCTGCTTAAAGCAAATAATAGAGAAACATCGAGAATTTAATCGTGAGACTCATATCGCCTATATAGATTTTATAAAAGCTTTCGATAAAATGGTACGTTGCAAAATGTGGAATATATTGGAAAAAAGAGGAATACCACAACACATTACAGAAGTAATAAAAGAAGTGTATCAAGGAACCCAAGTATGTATAGCAGAAAAGGAAGAGACAAAAAAAATAAACACAGGAGTAAGACAAGGGTGTAACATGCCACCGACACTATTCAACATATACATTGACGACGCTATACGTAAATGGAAAGACCAGATACCCTACTACACAGCAAACTTAAACAACGATGCTTTCGTATTAACAATGCTGTATGCAGACGATCAAGCTATAGTGGCCGACAGCGAGAACTCCCTGCAGTACTCACTCTACAAGCTAAGCCAGGTGTCATGGAAAACTACAACATGTTCATATCTACAAACAAAACAAAGGTCATGGCAATGACAAGAGAAAGTACGAGCAAAGATTGTACTGCATGATCAGCCAATAGAGCAATTAAAATCCTTTAATTTTCTCGGATGCTCAATATCTATTTTTGAAGAAACTGATATAAATAGCAAAATAGAAAAGTTTAATTACACAAACGGTACAATGAAGAGAACACAGCAATAAAATTCTACAGAACTATTTCTATACCGAGCATTACATATGGCAGTGAAATTTGGACAGTTACAAAGGAAAATTAGCGAAGATTACAGAGTGCCGAAATGAGATTCCTATGAGAAGTGGCAGGTTATCAAAGAATTGACAGAAAAAGAAATAGTGATTTTAGAAATGAGCTAAACATATACAGTCTTCGCTTCGCGAACAAATTTTTAAATTCGAGTAATTATTGAGATACACTCCACTTTTCACAAATAACTAGTTTTTTGAAGTATTTAAAATTTTATAAATAATAAAAAATCGGTTGGGCCGACTGACAAAAAAAACAATTTTATTATTAAAAATCGTTCTCAAACGGTGTTCTGCCTCTACGTAAAAGTATATTAGTGAATTCTTCAAACACAAGTAGGTGCAAGTACCTTGAATCTCGTCGTAATAAAATTTCTAACGTGATTTTTATTTACCAAAATAGTCGTGCCGCAAACTTCTATAAAATCGCAGAATATAATGGGGGAAAATGGTGCTGCTCCTGCCTTTCCCTTCTGGCAAGAGGAAAATTGTATAAATGCAATTTTTCTTCCAGATTAAACAATATCCAACAATATATTTCAAATTCCAATTCGGGCGGTAAATTGAAAGGAGAAGTAATTTCTGAACTAATTAAGAGGAAGAACGGGACGAAAAATGCAACACTTTCTTTTGGTTCAATCAAATGGGTGATTATCTCTCAACATTATTGTTAAACCTACAAAACAGCAGTCTTCACAGCCATTGTTTTCTGCGGATCAATCAGAAAACAAACAGCTTAGTTCTGATCGTCAGAAATGTAAACAAGCGTTTTAGAAAAAAATAGTTCGAACAAAAGTTATAGACAACAAAATTTCCAACAACTTTTTATCCATATCTTTTTTGTAGATATAATTAATTTTTTTTTAAATAAGGCGATAATTTTGGTCATCTCAAAAATGTGTCTTACATTTTGATGATTCTTAAATTATATAATCTTAATTTAACCATCATATTTATTGACTTTTAAATGTAATTAGGTAAGTTACAGCCGACTCCCCTCAATAATTATTATTGTAACCTTTTACTGTAGTTTATAAAATATTTCACATAACCACAATTTAACTTTTATACTTTAGTTTTAGTTTACTTGAAAACGATGCCCTTGAGGGCTTGGAAACCATGGTAGTATTATAAAATAAAAATTAATAAGGATTGAAGCACTTATTTTCTTGTGAGAAAAAAATAATTAATATTGGTAGAAATATTGTTAAAACAATTACTGTCACGTGATAGTCATATCTCAGCAATTACTTATCGGATCAAAAAATAGTTTAAACAAAAGTTGTGTATAATTAAACTACAAACAAATTTAATTTGAAACAAAAATGTGTAAAATAAATATTTTTTCTAAATATTTTAAAAATTCGAAATTCTGTGTAGGTTAACGTCCGATTTTTATGAAACTTTGCATAGGGTCTTATTTATAATTCCGCCGATCTGTTTAGATTTTAGGTATAATCTACCTAGGCAAAAGGGACGTTAACCTACATAGATTTTCAAATTTTCTAAATGTTTAGAAAAATATTTATTAAAAAATTTGGGCACGCGGTACCTCGCTTTGTCCCGACGCGACGTACTTACGTACGTAGGTATAACGGCTATCAGTTATACATTTAACTATTGTGGGCAGATACTGATGTCAGGAAAACCGTCGTTCAGATTTTTATAAAGCTTTGCATATGGATTTTAAATATAATAGTGCAGATCTGTTTAGCTTTTGGGCACAATTAATCAAGCCAAAATGACCGTTAACCTACATAGATTTTCGAAATCCTAGAATATTTACAAAAATATTTATTTTACATTTTTATATTTTTATAGAACGTATCCATACTTCGCATACGATCTTTGTCGTTTATTAGAATCGGGGCAATGTAGAGTTCTACGGTAAACGCTTGTTTTCCATATAGTATAATTTTGCGATGAAAAGCAACACGGTTTACGGTTTTTCAGTGAGTAGGCAATGAAATCAGTTCATTATGATTTGAATAATTTATAAAAGAAGTACTAAGTTCAAATGGGCTTCCACTAAAGTTATAATTTTACTAATGTTATTAATACAAGTGTGCAGAATAAATCTGTGATAAGCGTCACGTCAATTAAACTTGTTTACTCAGTTTAAGTAATGGCCGAACTTTGAAATCAAGAATCAAAAAGATGTGTTTTAAATAGGTTAACAAAAAAATTGAAAAGAAGTATTAGTGTCAGCAAAGCACTGTATTAGATTTATTTCATAATAAATACAATTAACACGATTTCATTCACTATACTATTTATAGTTTACTGTTTGAATATCTCAAACAACTAACAATCGTACTTGTATCACAGATTAATATTCAGATGATAAAAATACTATAAAAGGATAATAAAAAAGGAACTCACCCGAAAGAGTCGAATACATAAATCAAGAGGAGACACAAAAAGACAAATAGAATGTCTTCAAACACAAGTCAAACTTTAAATACCGACGAACAAACTAGTAATGAAAAACAACATTTAAAATTGGGAAAATTCAGACTCATTATAGATAAATGGAAATATAACTACGATAACAAATTACGAGTCAAGGATAACTAATGGAATGTTACTTTCTTTTGTAAATTAGCATGCTTAACATTATAAATATACGCATGAGTTGCATAGTCTTAGTTTTTCGAAGTAAACAATTTATTTCAAATTGTATTTTTATTTATTAGTATAGTATAGTTCATTGCTTTCATAGTTTAATTTGTTTATTTTTCATAGTAGTTACTAAAAAATCAAACGTTTTTTAAAATTTTCTAAATTCTAAAATATTTGGAGTATTGAATTTGAAATCGTATCGTTTTTGTGGTATACTGATACATTAGTTTTAATTTGGACCTGATTATTATTGGATCTTTGACAGTATTAAATGACTCAATTTTTTGGGTAGTTATTCCTTAGATGCAATAATTAATAAAAATAAAATCAATTTGAACATCAACAATATAACCTTCACCATTGCTAGCTTGTAAAATTTCTTTTCAAGACATCAACAAGGACATTCAAGTTTTTGGTTTATTGTAAGTTTGTTTGCAAAATCCTCAAGTTTGTCCTATATTTTAATTAAATTATTTTATTAATTAACGGTAATTTATTTGTTAATTGTTAAATTATACCATTTTCTTTACATAAATCAAATAAACTAGTCAATTAGAAAGCCTTGATGACCTTAGCTTAAAAAAAAACAAACAACTAATAATTATTTACTATTGCAAACTTAAATGAAATATTTTACTATTAATACAAAATATCAACGTTGTCATTAGAAAGTAAAAAGGAATTTCTTTAATCACAACGTTGCAATTGAAAAACAGACCTTTCTATTAATCCATTATGTAAATTATAATGTAACTAGTCTTTAAGTGCGTGCATCCAGACCTAATTAAAATCCTCTATCGAATGGTGTATTCAATTTTTTTTTTAAACACCTTGGAGGAGATGATAAACAGACAGACAGACAGAAATTTCAAGGAAATTATAATAATTAGATAATAATAATCCATTAAGTTAAGTGTAATATGTCGTTTTGAATTCAATTGCTACTCTTTCTATACATACCAAGTACGACAATAACACAATTTCCCGTACACATTATAAATTTGAAAGTGAAATGTTAAGTTGCGTCAAGGCTTCAACGTTGAGTTCAGCTATTTCCAAATAGATGTCGTTCTGAGTAGCAGGGATATTTTACCTCAGAAAAATGGTCAATTCATTATAAGGTTTATCGCATTGTTAACTCATCATAACATTTAGATTACATTGCATCGTTTTAAATGTATTGTATTGAGTAAGAAAGATTTAATATAACGTTTAAGTTTTTTTTCTAATTGTTTTTTTCTAAAAAACAATAGTGCACGTTTTTGTTACGTGTCTAAAACAAATATTTTATCAGGTAATGCAGCAATAATTGAACAAATAAAAAAAGTACAAGTTACTTGTTACTTTCCTGTTAAGTTTTTCGACATGTGGTGTCGACTCGTGAAAGCGTTCACGTACGCAAATGTAAGCAACTTTGCCGACAAAGTTGCTGAATATTTTAATTTAGCAGTAAGGAGAGCTTACTTGTGTTTAGAAAATAATGGTAATTTATTTGAACATTTAACTTTTTACCGTTTTTATGTCAATTTTTATCAACGCCTATTAGGTAAAAAGTAAGAAACATTAAATATCATTATTTCTTATAAAATTAGACTCTAAACTATTATGTGCGATACATGGTTGAATTTTTAATAAAAAATACTATCAAATACCTGTATGCGGCCATATAAAAAAATAAAAGTTGTTGATGGTTTCTCCGAGATGAAATGTTGAATTAAAAATTTAGAAGCTCCATTTTCTAGAGTTCTAAGAGTGACGATGAAAAAGTGCTTTTAGATTTTTAATATTTTTGAAAATAAGCGAAAAAAATGCGAAAAACAAAACCCAAAAATTGTTATTTTTTGAAAACCTCGAAAATGAAAAATATTATTAAGGCGGGTGAAGTTAGCGACGATTTATACCTAGCGACGGTATGATGTTATTACCGGTATGCGTTAAACTAATGTTATAGGGGAAATGCATACATTTCGTCGCTATCCGGGCATATCTAAAAAATCGTCTATCTCACAAAGTGGTATTTTGATTTTGATTTTTTTCAAATCCACTTGATTATAAATCGCTTAGACTAGTCAGTATCTTATCAATATTCTCTAAAATATTAGAAAAAAATTGTTGACAAACAATTGCGCAAGTTTTTATTTGAGAATAATATTAATCCGGTTACCCAGTCCGGCTTCAAAAAGGGGTTTAGTTGTAAAACGGCTTTAAATTGCATCATAGATGATGTAGTTCAAGCAACTGATAACGATAAATTAACTTTATTAGCGTTAATCGATTATTCCAAAGCGTTTGACACTATAAATCATAATTTACTTCTGTCAATTTTATATCACATTGGCTTAGATGAAACATCACTAAACTTTTTTAAACAATATTTACAGAACAGAAAGCAAGTATTTAATGTGGATGGAAGCATTTCGGATGAGCTAATCATGCGATCAGGAGTACCACAAGGGTCAATACTGGGCCCATTGCTTTATTGTATCTATACTTTCCGTTTAAAACAATCAATTAAGTTCTCAAAGCATCATTGTTATGCTGATGATACTCAATTGTATATATCATTTTCAAGGGAGTGTTGGAATTTAGCCATGCACAACTTTAATGAAGATTTACGACATCTAATCGAATATGCTAACAAACACAGCCTCTCTATAAATCCTTCCAAAACAGAAATATTGCTTTTTGGTCCGAAATGCTTAAAACAGGAATTCATTGATAACCATTATTCACTTGTCATCAACTCGATTTCACTTAATGTTAGTAAAAATACTAAAAATCTTGGCGTAATAATAGACGACGAATTGAAATTTAATCTCCACGTTAATAAATGTACTCAGAAAGCATATAGCTCGCTTAAAACAATTTTTAATAATAGGCGTATTCTGGACATTCAAACTAAGAAAATTATGTATGACTCCTTGGTGTTGTCTCATTTTAATTATTGCGATAGTGTATGGTCCATTTATAGACAAAATTAATCAACAAAAAATTCAAAAGATGTCGAAACAGACTTTGAAGGGCCACATTTTGAAAGGTATACAATAATTTTATTATTTTTTATATTAACATATTTTTTTATACCGACGGTATTCACCTCAACAACCGAGGGCTACAGATGCTGTGGGAGAGAATAACCAACGAACTACAGAACTGGTAAAATCTAACCTTTTTCTTATGGTGGTGGTAAAATTCTTTGACTAAAATTTATTGAAAAATTGCTTGCATGTCTTTTTTTATAAATTTATTTTGTATAGAAATGACCATGGTAGCATAGTGTAAATTGCAACCGCTTTTAAATTATTGATATTGTTTGCTGTTAATTTTAAAATCGGCGAACTTTAATAATAGTTTAGAAACTAGCACTAAATGCTATGTTTACCAATGATTAATCTATGTTTTTTGTAAACTATCTTTGAAAATATTTTTGTCTTTGTCCTAATTACTTAATTAGTTCACACTAGTGAACACAATAGTATAAACATTTGCAAAACTGATATTACCTTGCAATGACTGGTAATCGATAAGAAAGTTGTTGATAAGTCAATTGGTTTGTATACATCCGAACATTGAAATTCTATACATACTTCAATAATTACAAACCACTATATACCAACATCGATTTACTAATTTGAAAAAAAATCAAAATACCACTTTGCAAAATAGACGATTTTTAGTTACGCCCGAATAGCGACGAAATGTATGCATTTCCCCTATAACATTAGTTTAACGCATACCGGTAATTACATCATACCGTCGCTAGGTATAAATCGTCGCTAACTTCAGCCGCCTTTTACTGTTCATTCTTATATTGGGCATAATTTTTCGTGTATATCACGAAACTATAAAAACGGCTTTATTACTCCATTTAAAAAAAGTAATCTTTGAATAGGTACATATTGCGGTGGATTACCAACTTTGCATATAAATTAGCATGAGACATCTTATTTTTCTTTATTTTATAATCTCAGGTTTGTTTAGTTTATAATCTCGAGGTCAATGAGTCCGTTCCCAAATAAAAGAATTAGTTCAATATACATGGAATTTAATTGATTCTATACAAAAGCTTCTACAGTAATTCTACATATTGGATTTTGTCATATGACGCATGCATAAAGTTCAGTTTGAATTTAATAAAAAATACGTTTTTATAACCGACCTTGCATCAATGATAACTGGACACCTACGTTGTCGTTTTCTAATCGTTGGGTGCACCAAATTAGTTTTTCATGCCTCCGGTCATTATTGACAGTTTTGTAGGATTCAAAATCGGCCGGGAACATCAAATTCCCGGCCTAGACCTTACAAAAATGACATTTGGTATATTCCCCAGAGAGCGGGGTGGCACCATTGTTACTTAATTTTCTAAATGTCAACAAAACGGACAGAAAAGAGAAAAGTGTCCAATGCTTAATAAACAAATAAACGTTGAATCGTGGAAAACGTGGAATCCTCACGCAGATGTAACCGTAACGTTAATGTAAGTACCAATTAATACTTTTACATAAACCTCAACTAATGTGATTATTTTTTAGGTTATTTGTGGTGGGTTGTAAAGCAATTAATTTTGAATATTTTTCAATGTTGATGTCTTTTATATTCAGAGTTGATTTTAACATTGAAAATATGGCCAAAGAGTTGCAGAATTGTTTTTTTTTTTATTTCTCATCAAAATATGCAAGAAGAACATACTCGTAAATGTTAGTGGTACTATTACTATTGCACAATTTCTTAAATTCTTTATAAGCTTTCCAGTACCGAGTTACAGATTTTGCTGGTAATAAATTATTAACCACTGCTGCCGCTGTTTCTTTTATGTGAGCTGGTGTTTCCATACTTCGTTTTCCATTAAATTCTTCACCACAAAGTGTCACTTTATTTAAATTTAAATTTGAAAATCAAGTAAATATGCAGTGACAAGTGGGTACCAACCAGAAAAAAATAAATCCTTAGAAATAAATTGTTGAACTAAATAATAATTTTGTAAGTATTTTGAGATTTGTCGGCATAAAAAATTTTGTGGATTACACGTCAAGAAAATGTTTTGCGAGTGCTCGTGTTGCTCCGCCTCGGATCGGCGCCTCGGCTACGCAATATCACTCACACTCGCAAAATATCATTTTTCGGCCTCCGTCTAAAATTACTGATTTTCTATTCGCTTAAATTGTCTTGAAAACACTTATTTTCAAGTCATGGCACGAAAATAAAAAGAGGGATTTTCATGATCGATTTTAAGTTGGTTGCATTGACAATTTGATTAACAACGAGTTCCGATTGACAACTGTGTAGTTTGGAATGTGAACTAATAAATTAAAAAAAATATTTCAGTGTTCTTAAAGGATTTCATCGCAAACAGTTTCATATTCATAAATCGATTTATGTAATTCAACCGTAGGTAAGCAGTAAATTCAAAGAAGCATTTTTTAGGTTATGTTTATTTTTTCAGTAATTATTAACTTCAAATAATCCAATTGAATTGAATAATTTATTTAGAAACAAAAATAGAGGAACAACAAACAACCAAACGGAAATTCTAACTAAAATCAGAGGTAAATTTTCAAAGAATTATTTAAAATTAAAGTTGATCGTACAATTTTCCAGATGGGAGAGATTAATATTCGGCAAATTTGTGTCTTGTAATTTAAGTTGCACATTATGAATACTAGATGGTTTTAATGAAATCGGTTCTTGTAAACTTTCTTGCTGGATTCCTGTACTTGTCGAGGGCTGAGGTTCTGAACGATTTTGATGCAATAATTTATTGGCAATGTTTATTTTAGCACCCAATGAATCCTCTATATATTGTTCTGCGACTGTAGTACTTTTCCATCCGCCAAAGCGCTTCAGGGTTGTTATATCTACCCCATTCCCTGCCAGAGCTGTAGCACCACTTCGCCTAAAGCAGTGACCTGTGTATCCTTTTGGATTTTCTAATTTTAAATATGCAGCTATTTTAGAAGGCATATTTCCAAAGGAGTGAATGCCTACTGGCTGTTTTGAGCATTTATTTTTGCATAAAATAAAAAAATCTATCAATTTCTGTATTGGGCCTTAACGTAACATATTTGCGAATTATATCCATCCAATGAAGTTCGGTCACACAGCAGGTACGAGGTTTTTAGTTTTTGTTTGAGGGATGGATAAGATAATAACATCCCCTTTATCAATGACATCTTTGATTTTCATGTCTCGTAATTCATGTATTCGGCATGCACCGCATATGCCAAATATTAATGCTGTCTATAAATAATTTTTGTAAATAAAGATTAAAAATTAATCATGCCTACCTTTATCATAAGATAATCTTCATTGGGTGCTTCGTTAATAAACTTTTCTAAATCATCCATTTCTAAAATTTTGGATTTTTTGCACGATATCCGTCATGTTTGCGCTTTAACAAAGCTATTAATTTTGTATATTTTTCGATATTAATGTTGTCTTTAATGTTTAAGGTAGTTTTAAGCATCGAATACATCGACCATAACGTTGACGATTTGAAGTTCTTAGATTTTTCTTCAAAATATGCAACCAAAACATATTCATTATACACCGATACGCCATTTTCAGAACCCCATTTTTTAGTATCTCATATTCTTTCCAATATCGATTGGATGATTTTTCAGGAAGTAAATTTTGAATTGCAGCTTCTGCTACATTTCGAATATGAGCTGGTACTTCTAATACCTTTTCTTCATTCATGTTTTTCACAAAAAAATTCATAAAATTACCAAGCGCAATAAGATTATTTTAAATTCAAATCACTATAGCGGTGAATTGAATCGCCAACATAAGAAAGATGAATTTTCTAAACCGACGCTATTTAAACAATAATCATTAATATTTTAATTTAAAAATTTTGTCGGCCGAAAAAATTTGTGTATCACACGTCCAGAAACTTTTTGCGAGTATTCGCACTTGTGGGCCTCGGCTTCGCCTCGGCCCACAAAACGTACTCATACTCGCAAAACTACAGTTTCTGGCCTAGTGATACAAATAACATATTCTGGACTAGTGATCCAAATAACTATTGTAGTACGGATTGGGTAATTATTCGTCGTATCATTATTTATTTATTGTCGAAGGAAATTTCACTTTAGTTATTTACCATTAACGGCTTTCAATTGCATTTTTAAACTCATTGCGTGTTACTTCTTTGATAGTTGGATTACCAATCCTTCCTTCGCGTTCGGACTTGCATTTCCCCTCTTTCACCGTACTCACTTCGGACGTTAGGTTTTTCAAATGTTTTTTCTGACTTCTTCTTTCACAGGCAAATTGTCTCATCTCACTTTTTAACCTTGGAGCACTCAAACTGTCTCGTTATGCTTTTTCACACATAATTATTTTTATCACGGAAACTAATTTTGATACATTTTCCGCTTAGCGTTCATAATATTATCGCTACACAAAACTTACTTTTATTTTTGTTGTACTTAAACAGAAATTTACCTTTTATGTACAAATTAAATTCTTTGATTAATATTAATTAACTATGGTTTATAAAATACAGATAGGCTTTCCAGAAAACTCTGAACTGTAAATTAAATTTAATTTTACTTCTTATTTAAATGTAAACTTTCAATTGAAAGTTTTATTCTTTCATTTATTGTTTAAACATAATTTTTTTTTATTTATTCAAAAATAACTCTTTCGCTGCAATATGTACTCGCTCTTAACGCAGCTTTATGCAAACTGTCCCCTTCAGTCTGCGAAACTACGTTTTTCGCGGATTTGGCACAGTATACTTATATCATTGTATATTGTGGGCTCGCGCTATTTTATACAGGGTCGGATTTAAGTAAGTCAATAAATTTTATCCAATGTAGTACAAGTACTCTAAAATTTTGTAGCAACCGTTACATCGTGTCATATATTTTGAATTCTACATAAGACAGATTCAACAAGACGGCTTTTTCTAGTAAATAATATATTAACTACTTCGTGAAGAAAATTTTTTTTTATTTTATAATATAAAAGACGTCGAGTAAAAATAATTAATAGCGAGCTTCGCCACTCTTGAATAATTTTTAAAAATGTCTACTTAAGAGTCTTCTATACCCTAAAATTCCTATGTCACGGACGTCATTCTTAAGGGTACAGTTTTTAATAAAAATAATTTTGGATTTCACAATCATAAACATCGATATCTTATGCAACTTTGGTCGGATCCTTTTTTCCCTAAAAACTTTCTGATTTGTTATAATTACGTTTTTTTTAAATAAACTGTTTTCGCAGTTTTTGTCGTGAAATATTGAAATGCTTCCCAATTTGTTAATTGATCTTGAATTAAGAAAAGCGTCCGCATAAAGTTGGAGAGCACATTGTAAAATAGCACCACGAAACGGTAAAGCCTGAAACTACTTTAGGTGACTTTATTTTACCATGCTTTCTATAAAAAAATACTAGAATTCTTAGCGATTCGATATAAGGATTATACCACACGGGAGTACAGAATGCTCTTAAGAAATTATGTTACCAGTAGCGAAACATTTTGCTTTTCGCAACTAGTATGAAAAATGGACCTTTTGACACCTACTTTGATTTGAAAAATGTCACTTTGTATGTCAAAATTAGAAAAAAGTATGTAACCATTGCGAAAAGCATGATTACTACTTAATGTAAAATAAATGCGGGACAAACGTAGGTAGGTTTTTTTGATAATACATAGACTCGATTGTATAATACCGACGACTTACTTCAAATAATATATGTTCGTAATTTAATTTGAGACAACTTTTGTTTCAACCGTTTTTTTTATCTATAAAGAACTGGTATTTATGTAACTAAATATACAATGGTATTAATTAAATGAAAAATGAAACAATTTTTTTATAAATAAGTTTCCGCAACTTTTGTTCTAATGTTTTTTGTAAAACATATCGATTGTAATGTTTATCGGTGACAATGTTTTCCGTGACGCTTAAAAATAATTATTTGAAATGTCACAACAATGTAATTGTTATAAGCTTTTATTTCAGGGCGTCAAAATTGTAATGTTCTATGTGTTTTGACAAATTACGACATGGATAACACATAGAATTTGGAGTTTTTGTATATAATAACAGGATTTGACTAGTTAAGACCTAGATGCAAACTCTTTGAACAAGAATATTCGATGATTAGTATTAAATGTTTATCAAGTGACGAGCCACAGAACTTCACATCTCCAGTAAAAGTAGTAGAAAATTGATGTACAACAACTTTTGTTTCATAATTTTTCTCGCATATTTAATATAATTAAGATATTGATGAACTAATGTCATGCGACTCTCGATAATTATTCACCGAACAATAGACTGGATTATCCTAATACGTATTGCAAACACCAACAATGAAAATATTAAGTATTATCGTTAAGGAAAGTGCAATCTGTTTAATTCTGTAAGTACCCAATTCTCTTCCAGTGTTCTACCTAAGCAGGTGAAGATGTGCAGGGAAAAGGAACCAAGAAATAAAAGTATTTTTTGTAGGTATTTGTCAAACCTTCATCTAAATTGTTTTGACAATCTTGTGAAGGTCGATAGAGACTTAAATTTAAACGGTCAAATAGTCGTATTTGGTAGACCGAAAGAAAACGTCTAACTGTCAAATTTTGGACGACAACATTCAACTTGTACAGGTTCGAAAAGTAACGGAGAACCTGAAGGTTTGGATCGGTGGGAGTTCAATATTACATTCTCTTCACATGAAATCTAAATTGATGTTTTTTTATATTACGTTAAACCATTAAAAGTAATATAAGAAATAATATTGTACATTTTGAATTTTGGTTATGCTTTTACCAGTTAATTATAATCTATTTATTTGTTTTATGCGTATTTTCTATAAATGTTTGGTTGTATCTGTATTTGAAACTCATAATTCATATGTCGGTAACGTATTTTGTGGAAAATTATAGGTATGGTTGTTTTATCTTCATCACCCAAACCTTCCCACCTTATTTTTATTTCACTCTTGCACGTGTTGTTCATGTATTTAAATTTTTTTATCCTTTGTTCCAGAAAAGCGCTACGTAAATATATAAAGTAGAAGAGAGAATCAGATGAGTAACGGATAAAATAGGATTTAGTTTTTCTTCCTTGGAGGCATATTCAGAAAGCGAAGAATATTTCACGAGAAGAAATTAGAAACTATCCATTTACTAAAGAACCAGAGAAATCCTTTGCAGAGTATTTAAAAAGTAAGTTGTATTGCAATGAATTACGGACTAACGATGTAACAAATAATAACTACTTATGTTACCATTGACGAAACGCATGATGTTTTTAAGGAATGTGATAATTGCGGAACGAGCGTAGCGAAATCCGGATCTTCTGGTTAGGCTGCCACAGGCAACAAGCCTCCCAAGAATCACAAGTTTTAATAAACAGATTTTCCTTCTAATAATCTAGGTAAAATTGTGATAAGAGATGTACTATAGTACATAAATACTAGAAAGATTTGACTCAAGAAAGCCTAAAGCAAGTAGGCCAAGTTACATCTTCCAGCAAAGCAAGTTCATTTGCTATTTTATTAATGCCATCCTTTCAGCATTTGTGTTTCCTCTAAACAAATTCTTAGATCACATATAGTATCACATGATAATCGGAAAACCAGAGAATTACCATTATCATCAGAAAATAACAAAACTTTGATACAGTGCTTACATTTCATTAATGTTCGGGGGCGTCAAAGAAGAATCCTTGCATTTTAAAACTAGACAATCATCAAAACTAGGTCAATTTGGGAGTTGTTATTCTTGCCAAAGAGTGTGGAGTTTAATTTTGATCTTTCCACCTCACTGCGCCAATCGCTTGCAGCATTTGGATGTAAGAGTGTTTGGACCTATGAAAACTACTTTAACACTGTCTCAATGTCTTGGACGACTTCCAATCCAGAAAAACAATGTCTATTTATGCTACCAGTGACGAAAGAAACAAATGTTTCATATGTTACATATAATATTCATTCTAATTTTGACTAAAAAACAGTTTAAAAATAGGGCTAAACCTATTTTTAAAACCTTAGTTATCACAATCAGTTTTTATGGCTCTTCAGACAGCTTTAAGGAATTTAACGTCATCCAAGACTGATTAATTTAAACTTATATGCAAAAGATTTATTACAATATTTTTTTGAACATTACCACAAAGTTTATGGGAAAAAATATGACATACAATGTACACAACCTTATTCACTTTGCAGAAGATGCAGTAAAATTTGGATGCTTCGATAATTTTAGAGCAATTCTATATTATAATTATTTGCAGGAAATAAAGTAAATAACTTTAAAGTCGTCCTGCCGTCGTTTAGAACAATTATCTAAGGGACTGTATGAAAAAAAATTGCATTATGAAAATATTGACACCACTGCCAAATTTTTTTGATTTGTTGAAGGACAAAATGACACTAAATCTAAGGATGGTAATAATTGTTGTTTTCTAAAAGATGGGCGGATATATTTATTTAAAAAATATTTTATGAAAATGATGTTTTGAAATTTATTGGATCCAAAATTAACCAATTTTGTTCTTCATTGCTAACCCGTGATTATAAAATATGAAAAATTTTCCAAACTGAAGTTACAAATTCCGTTGACTTTGATGAAAAAATTGAAATAAGCAAAATCCACTGTAAAATTGTACGAATTCCATTTCTTAATACTGAAACTTTTAATGATGTTAAGAATTATAGGGTGTCCTATTTAAACTAAGCTCACAATTTTGGTTCAAAAAACTTAATTTTTTTCGTCAATTTCCATAAAAAAATTACATGTGGCAACAATGTCAACAGAAACTTGAAGTATATTTATGAAGTTTAGTGAAAACTGCCTTCGATATCTTTTTTCCGTTCTCGAGTTATAAGTTGTTAAAATGTGTCAATTTATAGATAGACACCTTGTATTGTTGTAAATTGTTTAATTATTGATACTTAAACCGTTCCACGGAAAAATTGACATTGGCATTTTTTATGTTAAATTCAAAATTAATGCATATCTTTTACCTGGCCCAATCTGAGCACAATGTAGCAGCTACATATTTTATTACATACATAAATGAAAACATATTTATGTGGTAATGGTATACGCCAAAAAATCCCGGTTGTAGTAATTTTTTTATTAATAAAATTATTATGGAAGTTATTATTAATACATTTTTTATAAAAGGAATTTAATATTTTCAATTCTTTTTGCATGATATTAAATTTACTTTACAAAATGGTATTATAATGATAATAAAGTTCCAATATTAATGTTAATTGTGGTATTTGAAGTCACTACTACTATTTTTTTCATTTTTAATTTTACTTCAGAGGTTAATGTACTTTTTCTATCTACCCAGAATAACTGTTTTTTTGTTAACCTTTGGCAATTTTTTTTATGTTTGTCAGTCATTTCCTTCTTACACCTGGTTTTTTATTTTTTTCATTTATTCTCCAGAAACATTGCGGTGTCAAATTTGGCCCACCATACCTTAAGAGTGTTTTTTCATTTATTTTCCACACCTTAAGAGTGTTTAAATCGCCGTACCACTTAATTGTTAATAAAAAAAACATGAACCTTTTTATAATGATTACTCCAAAAATACGGTTTAGACCCGGTTGTAGATGGTAATTTTTTATTAATAAAATAATTATGGAAGTTATTATTAATATAACTTTTATAAAATAAATTTAATGTTTTCAAATCTTTTTTCTTAATATTATATTCACTTTACAAAATTGTATTATAATGATAATAGTTAATAAAAAAAAATACTGCAATCTGATTGGAACCCTCGTTATGAAAACGTAAAACATGACTAGGCAACAAAGACCGCTTAATAAATGAAAATCCATTCGGTTAATAAATTATTAATTATTAAAAAATTACAAATTATTGTACTAATTTTTGGTAAAATACGCTTTGAATACTCAATATTATTATATCAGTTTGTTTTATTTTATCTACCCAACATAAGTTGTTATACAGGGTGTCCCACGTTGAATAACCGCGATGGATATCTCGGAAACTAGACGACTGATCATTCTGAAAACTTCGTCACATGCTAATGTCAACAGGGCCAACTCAGCTAAAATATTTTCAAGAAGGTGGCACTTCCTGTTATACCGGAAGTGACTATCAACTTTGTTATTTTAAATAGAACACCCTACATATTCTTCCATTTTTAGATTCTACGACAAGTTTTGAACATTTTCGATGTATAATGTTTTATACCTAAGTCTAGCCGTTTCTGACTTATTCACGATTTTATGTAAAAAATTACATTTGCAGGCCAACACAGAAGTATCAATTTACCCTATACGGGAACTCGTATTATTTAATTTGAGGTGACTTCTTTGTAGAGGAAGAATTACTTTAACAGGTTCTTTATGCCTTTATGATAAATATTAATAAGGGTGGTCAAACAAGAAAGGTAAAAATTTTATTGAAAAACTCGTCAAAAATCGATTTTTTTAAACGCCCTATTTTTATAATCTTATCTCGTTTATCATAAAAAATAATAGTGACTTCATGTAAGGCAGTTTATTCCAAAATTTGTAGTTTTTGAAATATTCGCAATTTTACAATTTCATCAATAGAACACAGGTATCAGTTAGCAAGGCCAGCCACAGAATAGTGTCAAGTGCTCAAGAAACGTCAATTGGTCACTTGTTCCTTGTAATTCGACAGCTATCAACAATTATGTCGGGGTGAATGAATAATGCGCAAGAAGTTTATTTAAATTTGTTTATTATTTATGGCGAATGTTAGAAAGTTTCATCAAGAACATGCGAAATATTTGCTCGTAGATATCCTGATAAACAGAAACCTTCACCCAACAGTATTAAATGATTTATACAAAACTTGATACTTCTGTGTTGGCCTGCAAATGTCATTTTTGACAAAATCTAGGTATAGAACATTATACATCAAAAATGTTCAAAATTTGTCGTAGAATCTAAAAATGCCAGAATATATAGGGTGTTCTATTTAAAATAACAAAGTTGATAGTTACTTCCGGTATAACCGGAAGTGTCACTATCTTGAAAATATTTTAGCTGAGTTGGCCCTGTTGACATTAGCAAGTTTTTAGAATGATCAGACGTCTAGTTTCCGAGAAATAGATCGCGGTTATTCAACTTGGGACACCCTGTATTCAGTGTTGTGTTCAAATTGTGCCAGACAAAACATAGTAAATAATAAATACCTTTTCCGTGGGACACCCGGAATACTATATTTTGGTGATGTCGAAAAGAATTTTATTGATGACGATTGCAATGTGGATGAAGTTGGCCCCCATTTTTTAAAATTAAATAAATTCTGTATTGTTCCGAAATTATAAGACCCAAAACCAAAAAACACACAATAAACTAAAAAACATCTTTTTTAGTGGCCCTCATTTTTGAAAAATCAACTTTTTGTTATTGTTCTAGATTGGTCTAGCTGTTATGAATATTGTTCCAAATTATTATTTCTCTAAAATAAGTTTTTACAAATGTACGGCAAAATACATCAACAAACTCTGAAATTAGTTAGCCCCCCATTTTTTAAAATTAAATATTTTGTTAATTGTTCCAGATTGTTCTATGTTTGTTCTATACTGTTCCAAAGTTATAAGACAAAAATTAAAAAAAAAAAAATGAAACAAAAATATATCAAAATTGATGATGTTTATATTATCTTTACACGAGTCTATAGGCCGTTTCACATCTATCAAATATTCTTCAAATTTTCGGTTTGACTTGTTTCCGTCCAATAAATTTGATAGGGTGAAACACCATCATTTGTTTTTGACAAACATTTAATCATTGAAAAGCAATAAAGAAATGAAAAAAAGGCAAATTAATTTGACAAACGTGAAATACCGCCATGTCAAACTTATTTGATCAAATAAATTTGACTGAAGCAACAATTTCACGTTTTATTTGAACAATGATAGATGTGAAACGTGCTTTACAGCTTTAATGTATTGTATTTGACAGAACAATTTCCACTTGGAACATTCAATTTCTCCACAGTGATTGATTCTGTCTGCTCGTACTATACGACGTCGTCATTTTGCTGAGGGCGGTCAGTGCTGTGAATCCAAGCAACTTTCGTTTTTAATTTTGTAGTATTATTGATTGTCTGAATGAGCATTGGTACAACAAACATTTTTTGTTGAAATTTTGGTAAGTTTCATTAATCAATCGTGTTTTAATAATTCTAACCAATTCTCCATTCATCTTTAAAGTTTCAACGACTGTGATAGGCATTTATTCAGGGGTGAAATACATGCACAAGTGGGTCTGGCTATTTTGTTTTATTTAGAAGTGTACGATGTGTACTACTTTACAAAATAAAATGTTTTCAAAATGTTTAAATTTTTTCCCAAGACCGGTTCTTTGCGTTTGTACTTCTAAAACTGCACCCATTCCTATAAGACTATTAGGGCTTATGCCCTAAAACTACTGTTTCGGTTTTTAGTCTTATAACTTTGGAACAGTATAAGAACAAACATAGAACAACATACAGTATAGAACAACAGCAACTCTAGAACATCAACAAAATACTTTAATTTAAAAAAATGAGGGGCTAACTTATTTCAGAATTCGGTGATGTATTTTACCGTATCTTTGTGAAAACTTATTTTAGAGAAATGATAATTTGGAACTATTTTCAGAACACTTGAATAATCCAGAGCAATAAATCGATTTTTCAAAAAATGGGGGAGCGCTAAAAAAGTTGTTTTTTGAATTCATTGCGTTGTTTTTTGGTTTTGGGTCTCATAACTTTGGAACAGCACAGAACAAATATAGAACCTTCAGAACAACTAATAATTTATTTAATTTTTAAAAATGGGGGTTAACTTTATCCACGTACAATTCCATCATTTTTAAAAATGGGGGTTAACTTTATCCACGTACAATTCCATCAATATAGCTGTAACATCCAGTGCACAAGGTAAATATTGAAAGCAGTGTTTTTTCTTTTGTTGCAATTTCTAATTGAAACGGTTTTGAAACATTTCGGAAGCGTAACGGTGTTGGTTGGGTAATGATTACAAACTTTTGCAAATTTATTGTACAGACGGATTCGTCAATAAGGGTTGTGCACAAAACAAATCGATGAAAAGACCAATTGTGGAACAACTTCTGTCGAAATTCGTCGGAAAAATATGAACTGTTTTTTTTTCGAATTCATGCTCACCCTTACAAGTGACAAAAATGGTTTTGGTATCAAAACGTAGCTAAAATTATTGCGCATAGCGCTCGCTAGCAGAAATCAGCTGAATTACACGGTCTGAAAATTCATCAATAAAAATTAGTAATTTTTGATGTTTATTTATTGTAACCTTCCTATTTAATTTAGTTCTAATATCATTCGAAGCTGTTCCTTGGGAATAAAGCTTTTTATTTGCTTATTAATGACTTTCCTTTCAGCCTTATTGTCAAAACGTAGGAATGTTGATTGTTTAGGCAACCCAATACTATTTTTCTTTCATTATCAAAACTTACTTTTATTTTTATTGACAAATTTTTGAAAACAACGTGAAATTCAGCCGACTCCTAATTGCAACAGCTATACGGACTAATTTTAGCTTCATTTTGATACCAAAACCATTAACCTATGACCCGTTTTCAAAAGCACCACCCTGTATAAACGCCGTAGCCTATTTACAGTTATTCTAATTTTTCGCTTCAAAGATCACTTTTTCGAAAACTTTTTTTACCACCATCGTGTTCTACATACATTTCTGCATAAGGAAAAGAAAAATCCAGAGCAAATGTGGACGTAATTAGCAGTAAGTTATGTTTATGCTTTTATCAATAATGGGTAATAAGTGTAATCTGATAAATGAGGATTTTTACTTTCTCGCTTACCTAGAAAGAAAGCATTGTGATTTTCCCAAAATTCGTTTTTTGGACAATAAACCGACCCCCTAAATCAATTTTTATTATTCCAATTCGGATTGAAGAATTTTCTAGAAATTTGGCACGTATTAAATAAATTATGTTCTCAACAATATGACGTCATCGGTTTTTCTAAGCACATTTCGTGGAAAGTAACTGTATGGTAATTGTTTCTTCCAAATGTAATTGAAATTGTTGGTACAATGTCAATACATTAATTAAGAATGTGTAATTAGTGCATTATGCTAGAAAGTAAGTAGCGGTCACCTTAAGTTTAAACAAAAATTTCATGAATATGATCAATTTTCTTTTGTGAAAAATTTTAGTGTATTTAATTATTGACATAAATCAGGCTCAGTTTTAAGAAGTCCATTGTTTGTTCAGTTTAAAAAAAACTTGAATGCAAATTAAAAAATAGTAATTTTAATTTTCTATTTAAGAAAAACTTTCTTATTTTCTACATATTCCTATAATAGTCCTTAGGGGTTCTTATTTTATGGCCGTCGATAAAAATGCTAGCTACGCCACTCGTCCCACTTCGGTTTTATAATTAGCTTTAGCTTAGACAAGCTACTTCGTAATTTTATCTTAACTTCAACACACAAACAACAGAGTAATTCGAAACTGAATGAATAAGCAATTTACGACATACATTGAAAAGTGCAACGTTGCAGTCTTGCCTACATTTAAACTCCACGTCAACATTTCATCTATTAGAAAAAATTATTATAATATAAACAAAATTTCTGAAATTACTTCGTAACCACTGCAATAACACCTACCATAGACATTCCCTTAATAAAACGTGAAATTAAAAAAATATATAGTAAGCAGTAATTTATGACCTTGATTACATAAATAGAACAAAACTTGAATAATTTTGTTCACCGGAACTAAATATAATTAAATAAAAAAATTACCTGGTTCTAGTATTGGAACGGAAGTACATAAATATGGAACACCTAACAGAAAGCTTCACCCCATGACAGACACACCACAAATGAATTACGAACAAGAATGCGTGATAAGGTTACAAACTATGGCGTTGCCGACTACGTGTCATCCACAGTTGCCGATGTTTATGCAACGGAATAGTAGTAAAATATACAAGGTTGTCAGTTTCATTTAAAATGCATTTAAAACAAAACTTAATTTTATATATTTGTTGTAATTATTGTAATAAATAATATTTGTGAACTTATTTATGTTATTCGTGGGAATAATGTAAATGAATAATTAAAGGCCCAGTAGTTAATAAAATAAAACTGACCAATAAGAATTTAGGATGTTTAACGACAGTCATTCTATTGGTTAATTATTTGAAGATTGATATACGGGTGGTTTGAAAAAAATAGTTCGAACACATTTAGCCTACATAATTATTATTATTTAGTCGTAAACTAAATTGTACGATTTTCGGCCCTAAATACTCTTTGCAAAATCAAGGCAAAACAATATTACATATTTGTCAATAAAACAACATATCTTGAAATTTTTCAACCCGGAAGTATAGTTAGAATGGGTTGAAATAGTCAACCCCTAAGAAAAATTTTTTTTTCAATAAACTTTTTCATTTAAAAAACATGGTGAAAGAACCCAATTGATTTACTAATTTTTTTATCTAATTATAAATCATAAAACTTATGAAACAATAAGAAATATAACAGAAAATGAAACTGCACAATCCTGGTATCAGTGTTATTGTTTTTATGAATCTCATTGCATAGCACAAACTATCACCTTTTTTTGCAAATGTATTGCATTTATTTTTCTTTTCTAGTAAATTCTTCAGTTTTCGAAAAAGGAATGGAACACTAAACTGCTGATGATGATAGCTTAGCTATTGAAACACGTGTCCGAGTAAAGTTTTTGGTGGTTTTCTGTTTGTTAAAACTTGTAAAGATAAAAAAATACCCTCCTTAATTTTCATCGCAGAATCACCGATTTTGACATTTTGTTTTTTTAAATTGTAGAGCCTTTAAAACTATTTTAGGACAAATTATCACCTTTTTCTTACAAAAATTAAAGCCTACTACTTAATTTTTTAACTATGAAAATTAAAGAAATTGTATTAGCAAATTTTTTAAAATCTGATACATTTGGATCAACCTTTCTCTTAAATGAACATTCACCAAATTTGTTATTAACAATTCTTTTAGCTCACATGATTCTTATGAATTCATTTGTTTCAAAAAATTAGTGAGATAATAATAATAGACGTACGTAAATTTCAATTTAAAAAAATTTGTCAAAATCGACATTAAATATAAATTTTATGGGAATATTTCGCTTTAAAGTGAGCCACATTCTATGTAATATGTACAGGTAGTTTTTTTCTTAATTTAATTCAAATCTTGCAATATTAATTAACATGAACTTTTTAAAACTGAAAAAGCAGGGACATGATTATGCACTTTAATGATCAGGCCATATCTGACATGCCAATAATTACATACGAGGTGGCGCATATGTCAGTTTCCGGGTTTCCCCATTAATGGAAAAAATGGCAGAATAATAAAAACTTACAGGGAAGAAAAAATATTTATTACATAAGCTTTATTCACATCTTACTTCAAAAGTGTTATGCTGGGTTGTATTCGGCGATCTCGATGGATTTCTTTTCAAAATGCTCCGCAAAAAGATTAGCTATCACTGTATCCAGTGGATACCTGTTGAAAAAACTGTTCATTGCCCATTTAACCAAAATTCTTCTCAATTTGGAAGACACTGCAGTATACAACAAAGTGAGACGCAATGCGAAGTTACATTTTACAATATTTTTGGCTAAATGGGTACAAACTATTCATAAACCGTAACATAACCATTCTAAAAAATCAATTCAAGACCCACGTAACACTGCAGTCCACTTTGACACATCGAAAGACAATTGTGAATTTGTGTACAAGAATTTGTAATGACTAGACTTTAGTTTGTTTTTGTTATTTTTCACTAAACCTTGTACGTTTTCATCTACATTTTCCAGAATTGCTTATAATTTAAAAGGTAATACAAATCATCGTCAATATATAGTTAACAAAAGATATGATCTGAATTATCATGATTCGTTATCATATTTATATAGACGAAATGGAAAAATCTACATGTTTCTAGAAAAATAGTCCTCAGTCCTCCCAATCAAAATAGTCACACTTCAAAAATTCTAATAGGTGCCAAAAAAAAAATAAACAAAAACTTAAGGTAAGAAAATGTCATTTGAGTGGGAAATAATCGCGCAAAAAGAAAAAAACCACATAGACTTGCAGGGGTCTTTGCCTGGTTATAAATCTGAGTTTACTGAGTAAAGGTTATGAAACCGTATTTTGAGGCCCCTACACCTACGGACGTTTGCCCCTCTTTGGGGGGCAAAGGTCCTGATACACGGATTTTGCCCCTTGGTGAAAAAATATGTTTTTTTTCTATAGTGAACATCTTTATTTATCCAAGTATATTTTCATATTCATTAAAGTCATTAGAAAATGTTAACATCCCCTGAAAGCGACCAGAGCTCCCCAAAATTGGCTGAGACAGTCTCTTGACGATATCACTGAAGGAAATCATATTTTCTTCTGCCGTTTCAGAAAATTTCATTTTTTTTTTGGCTTTCTTGAAAAAATTAACCTTAAAGCCTTCTACGCTCCGTTCAAGTATTTTTGCTACAAATAATCTGAATGACTTCTTGCCGTGAACTTTTACAAGAACATAGGTCCCTGGTAGAACTTCCTCGTTTTCTTCTTCTTCACTGTTCTCAACCTCAAATGAAATATCATCGAGACTATCATCATGAAGTGACATTTCCGCATCTGACTGGGATGGGCTTCCTGAATCCACCTTCCTTTCTCCACTTTTCTCCTCACTGAACAATGCTTTTGTCGCCTTTTTTATTGACTTCTGGTTCACAAGTTTCTTTCTTTCATTATATTTTTTCTTCTAGAAGCAATTTATTGGGTGTTGATGTGAGAATCGTTGATTTTAATCCTCTCTTGGTGCGTTTTCTGTTTTTCGCCAATTTTGGCAATGGCATTATGTCGGCCGGAGAGACAGGTGTGACACTAGCGACTAGAATATTGGATTTTAGGAAGGAAGAATGTTCAATACGCGATGGTCCAGGAATGGCCAGGGGATCTTCTACTAAATCAGCAAAAGGTTAAGAATTGGCAATTGGCTCGTCGTCGCCAGGAAAAGTTACCATAGCTGAATGTTCCTCATCCATGACATCTAGATTTTGCTCCGTTACTTCACTAGGGAGAAAATTTTCTTCAGTGAATACTGTTGAATCCAAAGGATAAATTCCAGTGACACGAAATGAGACAGTCGCCTTCTCCACTGTTGCTGTTCTCTCGTATGCCGCTTTAAAAAGCTCAACAACATCGTATACGCTAATTGTCTGTCCTGGGTGAGAGGATTGCCAATTGTCAGCAACTTGATCGTAATTGCACTTGATTGGTTTGAAGAAGACTCGATCAAGGTGCTGAGTTTTATGGCTAGAGTGCGGAGGTAAACTTAACATCACCACATTGTTTGATTTGGCATGAGTTACAGCTTCTAAATTGGTGTGGGATGCATGATTATCTAAAACCAGTAACACCGGTTTTTCCACTGTTGGCCTTGAAAACGCGATTAAATGATCCAGTCATTTTATGAATGTTGGGGTATCCATGTAGCCTTTATCTGTAACCGCTATGTTACAACCCTCAGGTCCATCTTTAATCAGGAGAGGATTCATTCTCTTCCTACGAAAAATGAAGCGGGGTGGTATGTAGCCTCCAATCGCACTAAGACAGGAAACAACTGTTACGGTTTGCCCTTGTTCCGCGCTTACATTCTTTGATACGTCCTTTTGCCCAATATTTGATACAATTTTGGGAAGCTTTCCTGGTACTGTCTGTACACCAGTCTCGTCCATGTTGAAAATTCGATCCGGCGTGAATTTGAATTTGAACTCTGTTGAAACCCATAGTTCTAGCTACGCTAGTTTTTCTGGGAGTACGGAGACTAAGTTTGTGACGCCGCATGAAGGCTATTGCGAAATCATTACCAGCTGCCATTTTGTTCTTATTAAAAGGTGAAGGAATCTTGTTTGATACTGCATAATGAAATAATAGGAAACGGAGAAATTTAAATGAAATGCCATAAAACCTTTTATTAAGTTCTTTGCAGTGGGCAACTATTTCCACTTCTTGCTCATTGCTGAACACATTTCTAAACCTGTCAAGTTTTTGCACGCCATATTCCCTCTTCAACCTGATAACAAAGGAAAATTCAGTTCGTTACCTACCCGTCAAAGCTTAGAACCTAGCACTTCTCCGGCCCTTCGTATGGAATGACTTCCTCTTATTAGCTCTTGAGCCTGGCGAAGCAGCTCGGGTGTACAGGGCTTGACCTTAGTTTTTTTCTTGTAAGTCCTGAACAAGATACATGATGATATACCCTATGCTACATGAACAATAATGAACATCAAATACCACCGGACTGCGGACTTTTGCCCCGTTTCTTAATCTAACACTGTAATATCAAAATAGAGTTCATGCTTGTAGTGAGACCGAAAACCTCATTGTTACGGCTAGCTTTTACTATCACTTGACATGCAAATTAATATGGAGGCTCAGGAAAAGTGTGCAAAATTATAAATTACAGTCAAAGATTTGAGAATATTACATTAAAATGCCATAAACAACTAGCAACTTGGTCGACGTTAACACCAGATTGTTTGTGGGTAGACTGGCACCAACTGTATCAACAGAAAACTAGTGTCTATGCGCATTAAAACTTAGCGGGATTTTCAAAACGGATCTTTTCCCCACCTTACCCTATATATTAAAGTTTTTGAGAAAATATCTTTTATTGCTCACTTTAAAATATATAACGGTTGTAAATAAAAACGTCTTGGAATTTTCTTTGACATTTATTGGTAATTTTTTTAAAAAAGTAGTCGACTGATACCCAGTTTAGAATTCGGGCTATATAGCGTATGAGTGTTTCCTGATTTTGTTTTGTTTTCTTTCAAATTCAACCAAATCTCTTTTTAGAATATTTTGACCGAAACTTTTCAAACCAAGAAGACATTCATTTCTGTTCATTTTGATTTATATTTGACACATTTAAAGGCAGAGTTCCACACCATAAGGTGTTATTTTGCTGTACTATATAATATGTACGATTAAATCAATTAAATTCCATGACCTGTCCAGTTCATTTTTTTATTTGAACACTCGTTATTCAAATCGAATAAGAATGCAATTTGCAATAAAACACATCGGAATTAAATTTGTCTTCTCTTAAAATTTACTCTTTTCATATTGGTAAAGTGAACGCAATGTATCTGTACCTGAAGTAAAATTAATAAATTCACATCTGCTAATAGTTGATAGATACTAGTTGACAATAAAACAACAGGAGTTTTACTATTTATAATTCAAGATTTGAAGTAATTCCATTTTAAAAAAAGATTAAATTTTCACAGGATGTAAAAGATATTATAAAGTAGCTGACTTTAAGACGGGGTTTCACGCACATATAAAAATTTCAAAATACTTTTTTCTGCTAAAAAAATTTTTAATGAGATTTTTTACATGCAATAATACTACTTAGGCAATCTCCGGTGTAAAAAAAACACAAACAAATTAAATTAAATAGCAAAGCTATTCACAACTCGTAGAATTACACATTTCAATTTTTTTTAAATGATCCGACTTTAAATAAAAAACACTAAAAAATTAAGCAAAATTAAATTGGAACTTCAAACTTTCTCATTATCTAAGTAAGATGATTTCATATAATAGAAGTCTAATCAAAACGTAACTTTTTTATCAGAGAAAAGTATTTTAAAAACGTGCTACTGCATTAACCCATTTACGGCCAAGGTACCAAAATACTTTTATAAACACAAAATATTTATTTTTTCTATTTTAAATAAAGAATTGATTATAAATCTAGCATAAAAAATCAAGTTTTTTGCGTTTATGAAAAACAACCTGATGCGTAAACGCATCAGTGGCCGAATACGACTTACAAAAATAGCACTCGCTATAATCTGGCAAACAAAATTTAAATACATTATTTATGATGAAATGAATCGAAACAATTAGCGTGGACATGCACATTACACTTTTTACACATATATATAGTTGCACTGTGACAAACTCTGCATCTTCTTCTAGCTTTTGTAGCTTCCTGAATAATGACATGCCCAATTTCGTCTGTTCTTATTTCACTGGGGATATTGCTCGATCCTCCACTTCTAGACGCTTCAGTTTGAATTTTCAAAAGACGGTAAGCAATGTAAGATTTGAAATCTAGTTGTGACATTTTTTTTCATTTATTATATTGAAAATTTTCCATGCATTCACTATGGCACTGTCAAGCGCATTTGAAAATAAGGGCCACCACCATTTCTTCCCCAAGATTCTGGAACGATAATTTGCAATAGCATTGTCATGTAAGTCTACTCCCCATGAATTTATTGTATTCGCAAATTACTGCAGGCTGATTTATATTATCATATTTTTTTCTTTTCGATTATATCGCTTTGCTGCTTGTATGGGTTGAACATTGTAACAGTTACTGATTATCGTCACTACAGAATTGTCATTCCAACGCACAAGTGATATACGAGTAGATTCCTCATAAGTACTGCTGTAAGAGCCACGTGCTTTTTTGGAGATTTCTTTCTTTGTTTGAAGAGGACAACCTTGTGTCCTGTTATCGCGTATTGTGCCAGTAATAAAGTATCCTTTGTCATGTAACAAAGAAATTAATTTGTAAGACGAAAAAAAGTTATCAAAGAATACTTTATGGGCTCCATTTTCTTTAACAACTGACAACAAATTGACGACTACTTGACCTCCTAAACCTAGTGGACTTTTTGAGTAGAAGCACCAGCATATGGAATCAATTGATAAAGGTAGCCATCAGACGAACAAATACACCACAACTTGAAGCCGAACCTAACATGTTTTCCTTTATATACATCTTGCATGAATGTCGCCCAAAGTAAGGCACCATTTGTTCGTCTATAGACAAATTCTTCGAAAACACACCAAACTGCATAAATTTTTATTCAATAATTCAAAAAATGGGCGAAGTTTACTAAATTTATCATTTTTATCTAGTTGGGTATTGTCAGATAAATGAATATTTCTCTTTATATTTCTGAATTTATTTCGACTCATGCAATCTTTGACAATTTGTAAGCCTTTGTCTGCCTCTGTAGACCAGTACAAATCAGCTTGCGGTAGAGTATGGTATCCGGATAAAATCATGACCCCTAAAAACTTCAGCAAATCGTCTTTATGAACTATAAAGTCGTGCCTGTTATTAACACGAGCGTATTTTTTTGTATACTGAAGAATACTTTCGAGAATTTCTTCGTCAAAGAACATAAAAAATAAATCCAATGGTGTTTTACCGTCTAACTCGTTCTTCAGAGTAGCAATATTTTCTTTTTCTTTTCATCAAAAGCGTTGGGTAGAACATATTCGCATTCTCCTACTTTCCAGATTGGTTTTTGGTCATTGTTTCCTGACGATTTTGCACACTTTTTTGCCAAAGGTTCATCATCTGAGTCATCATAATTCAAATCGTCATCGTACGTATGAATTTCAAATGTTCCTGCGATATCTACATTTTCATTCGACTTTTCACAACCTTCCTCAAATATTTCTTCGTCCGTTAATTCGTCTACTTCTGGTGGTATATACACAGCATCTATATTACCTGCATTAAAGGAATCAAATATATTGCTTTCCAAAATATCAAATATAATTTCGTTTTACCTCTATCAGCTTCTAATTCATTTGCTATTTCTTCTAGAGCAATTTCTAATTCTCTATGCGTAAGGTATTTTGGCATTATTACACTTTTAAATATGTCACTCGATAACACTAACTTATTGTAGCGCAATACAAATGCAACTGGCTACAAAATGAACATCGAAATCAATCTGCGTGTCGTGACAAGACTTGACTTGCAATACTATTGAAGTTTATAGTTCCGGCCATTGATGCGTATACGCATCATCCAAGTTTAGATGCTATTTTTTCATACATTTTCTAAAATTGGCAAAACAAATGCATTTCTTTTACTTTTACAATAGGTTTAGATTAACACTTTAAAGACAACAACAAATTTTCATGATCCAGTAATTAACAACAGAAAATCAACTATCGGCTGATGATGCATCCCAATTTTGCTAATTTCAAATTGTTTTCGTTTTTCTATGTTTAATATTTTACATAATATTTATCTTTACTTTAGTGTTACTGTCCTTATACTATATTATTTTCATAATTTGTGTTAAACTTTTTCGGGTGATAGTACCAATAAATACACATTTGAAAGGTGATGCGTTTACGCATCATTGGCCGGAAATGGGTTAAAGGAAATATTTTTAGATTTGTTTACAGGAAACTGTTTAAAAGATTATTTTGTATCTGGAAGTAAGAGTGTAACACTTCCTGTAGGAAACCACTACATCCTGTTAACAAAGGCATGGTGTTTGTATGTATTAAAATATTAAATAACATTAAGATGTAAAAAGTTCTTATAAAATATACAGTGTAAAGTTATTCTTTGTAAAAGTTTTGCATGTTCTAAAATCTAAAATGCTATTATCAGATATTACATTTTACAATCGTGTATGAATTTTACTCGAGAGTAAAGTACCTTTATAATTGACAATATCAAAATTTTTTATTGAAAAAGTTGATCAGAACTAAAACTACGTTCAAATATGAAATTACATCCAATTACATACAAAATATATTTTTCTTTCTTTGTCTATAATAAAAATGCAAATGATATATGCTCGGTATCGATAATAATTTGAGTAAAATTTGTAAAAAAAAAATCTTGAATTAGAAAAATGAAATTGGATATTAAAACATAGTTTTTTATTCCGAACAACTTTACATAATTGCAGTTTCGAATATTGTTACAAATAAAGGTACTTTACTCTTGTACCAAACTCATAATTTTTGTCAAACCTCGTATACGACTAAAAAATGTAATATCTGATGATTGTATTTTAGATTTTAGAACATGCAGAACTTTTTATAAAGAATAACTTTACTTCGTAAAATTATTAATAAAAAAAGTTTCCTACATGTTGCCATCTTAAGTAGACACTATACAGTGTGTCCAAAATTCGATGCTCACCATTGGTATTTTGGAAACGGTAAGAGTTACAGGGTCGGTTAAATGGAACAATATGGAGGTATTTATCTTACCTCTTCAGACCTTCTTGTTTTTCCAAAGAAATGCGTTGCCTACTAGATATTGCAAAAAAGTGAAAATCGGCATTTTCTTTAAACTTGCGTAGAATCCACACTATTTATCCTATCAAAAATATGTAAATATAAAAGTTGTAGACATTTAGATATTGAATAATATGCGTCATTAAAATATTTTTTGCTTGCATCAGTAGCGAAATATGACCCAAAGTTGCATTTTTTAAATGGAAATGATAATTTATTTTTATACAGTTGAATTACTTGATTTTTTTCCTTTTCAACGATATAAGGTTCGAGCTATTTATCTTGTGTACTTTAGAAGATATAAAGAAAAATCGTTTTTGAGATCTGTAGATGTATTTTAAAGCACATCACACTATCCATGATTGCAAATTTTAAGAAACAAACAACTGCACATCAAATCTGTCAATAATATTGTTACAGTAGTATCGTGTCAGAACTTGTAGTTGTTGTAGTAAGCTATTCATATTCAAAATTGATGATGCAGTTTTCAAACCATGAAAAACGGACATGTTTGTTGTCTACATAAGATGCCATCGTAATTCAACTGCGGCAGCAAATGAATATCACAACTTATACCCCGAAAGAAGGCAACCTCACAGAACTTTGTTTTCCCGACTCGAGCAAAATCTTCGACAAGGTGGATCCTTCACCGCCATTCGTCCTACAACCTATCAAAAAGACAATGAGGATGCTGAAATAGCTGTTCTAGCCGCTGTTAATGTTGAGCCTTCCGTTTCAGTAAGAAAAATTTCGAATGACAGTGGTATGGCAAGAAGTTCAGTACATTATGTTTTAAAAAGAAGAAATTTCATCCTTATAAGCCAATGATATGCCATCATATCAAAGAGAATGATTATGCTCGAAGAGTTACATTTTGTAGATGGTACCTGGATGAAGTTACAAACGATAATTCTTTTTCTAAAAAATTCTTTGGAGCGATGAAAGTAGATTCACAAACAACGGCATTTACAATCGGCATAATTATCATTATTGGAATAATGAAAATCCGAAAATAGTTCGAGAATCGCGTTTCCAAGAACGATTCGGATTTAACGTGTGGTGCGGTATTTTGGGAAATCGTTTGATAGGTCCATTTATTTATAATCAAACGCTTAATTCGACTAGATATCTTCAACTGCTGCAAGCCGAAGTCGAAGATGCATTGGACGAGCTACCTATTCAAGAAGAAAGAAGTATTTTGTTTCAGCAAGACGGCGCCCCGGCCCATAATTCCAGGATCGTCACTGAATATTTATCAGCAAGATTTGGAAACCGTTGGATTGGAACAAACGGTCCCATACGTTGGCCTGCGCGATCACCAGATTTGTCCATACTAGATTTTTCCTGTGGGGACACATAAAAATTTAGTATACGTTGTCAATTATGAGAACGTTAATGATTTGCAGCAGAGCGTCATGCAGGCCTTTAATTCAGTTAGCGTCCGTCAATTAATGAATTGCCGAATAAATATTGAAAAACGCTATACAAAATGTTTAGAAGTCAATGGCCGCACTATTGAGAATCTTTTATAGGAAAACTCATTCGTTTTACGATGTTATCCACCCGTTATGTTTTTGTTATTATTGCTTACAACTTGGTAACATTATAAATCTGCCTCAAAAATGATTTTTCTTTATATCTTCTAAAGTACACAAGATAAATAGCTCGAACCTTATATCGTTGAAAAGGAAAAAATCAAGTAATTCAACTGTATAAAAATAAATTATCATTTCCATTTAAAAATGCAACTTTGGGTCATATTTCGCTACTGATGCAAGCAAAAAATATTTTAATGACGCATATTATTCAATATCTAAATGTCTACAACTTTTATATTTACATATTTTTGATAGGATAAATAGTGTGGATTCTACGCAAGTTTAAAGAAAATGCCGATTTTCACTTTTTTGCAATATCTAGTAGGCAACGCATTTCTTTGGAAAAACAAGAGAAGGTCTGAAGAGGTAAGATAAATACCTCCATATTGTTCCATTTAACCGACCCTGTAACTCTTACCGTTTCCAAAATACCAATGGTGAGCATCGAATTTTGGACACACTGTATATCTAAGATAGAATTAAACGATTCTGCCCAAAAAAACTGTTTCATTATTTCGACAAATTTAATAGCAAAATTATTTTGAACAATTTAATCAGCCTCGTTTTTCTTTTTAAAACCACCAAATTCCATCCCAATTAAAGGGTTTTTCTTCTTTTTCTAAAAATTGTATTTCAAAAATAAAATCATTAAAATTTGTAAAAAAAATACGTGATATTTGGAAGCAGAGGTTTCAGATACTCTGTAATGCTCGCGTTTTCTTTTGCCGCTAGTGCTGGTCAAACTTTTCAGGGCAGGAGGTACTATATATTCTGGGACGTTAGCCAAATGTTGTTGTATTTTAACCGTATGCAAGGCTTTGTCATGCCGTAAGGATCGCAAATCGTTCGGATTATCTTCGAAATAACTCTAAAAATTAATATCAATAAATTGTAAGCAGTTTGGCAATAAAATAGGTACTTTTAGTTTTTGACAATTAAATATTTCCTGTTTAATCTCTTTCAATCTAGCTTCTCTAACTGCAATTCTTGTAACAGCTTTCCACGCATCTCTTGCACGATATCTAAACCCTTCGACTTCCTCTAATTTAAACTGATAAGCTCTAAAACGTTTTACATATTAGTTACAACAAAGAAAACCTTATTTCGTATGAACACTACTTAAGTACGGTGTCTTCTTCATGTATTTGTTTTAAATATTTGTCTACTTCATCTAATAAAGGTTTTTCCTTCATACTGACAAATGATAAGACGCTACCCTAAACAAAAAAAAAAAGATAATGGGATTGTTTGACATGAGACAACCATACCTCATTATTTCCTCTCGCGGTTCGTCCTGCTCTGTGAATGTACGAATGAATGTCCAAAGGAAAGTCAAAATTTATGACATTGGAAATGTTTTGAAAGTCAATGCCACGTGAAACGCCGCTCTCTTTATCTTTTCTCCTCTTTGATTTTTTAACATCTTTCGATTTGTCTAATTTAGGATTTCCTGGTTCCTCCAATGCTTTTTCATCTGAAGCCACAATTATGTCGTATATGCCTTGATTAAACTGATTTACTGAGTGACATCGGATAGTTGCTGGTAATTCGGAATTCAAAACACAAGAACGGATTCCAAACTGTTCCAAGTATAATTTTATTCTGAAACGAAAACGTTTTACTAAAGCTACACATGGGCCGTTACTTACTTGTAGCATTTATCAACTGTATTGACAAATATTATTGTTTTTCCCCTAATTAAATTCAATTTTAGTAAAGCGTATAAAATTGTAGCTTTATCATTTTCTTCAGCTTGTAAATGGTAGTGAGCCAATTGACTAGTAGGTGCGAGATCCGGTTCTTCTAGTTTTAGTACAACTGGATTGTGTAAAACTAAGCTTTTTAAATTTTTTACATCTTCGCTTAACGTCGCCGAAGCTAGTATCGCTTGACATATGTTTGGCAAATGTCTGAAACAAAACTACATTAGTTCCAAGATATGTAATAGCAAGAAAAAACCTGGATGTTGAATTTAATTACCAATTTCCTTTTCCATGCAAAGAAAGTTTCAAAATACTTGAAAATTCCCTCTTAATAAACAAAATATTTCATAATAATAATAAAATATAAAACATGAAAACACCTGAAGACGACATCAGTTAGGCAAGTAGTCTTCAAAAATTCTGGAAGCTTGTTTGTTTCGCAGTAGTAACTCAATTAGAGACAGCGATTCGGAAACCACCAATGAATATACAAGATGAAAATAAAGGAGGGACCGCAGTACATGATAAACAAAGGAAGGGAGAGCCCTGTAAGAAACTGACACATGTGGCAAAGAAGTTTTACGAAAAAGAAAATGGCTGGGTAAATGACTCTTTAAAAACCAAATATTCCACGAGGGGCGAAATTGGATGAAAACCTTACAGAAACCGCAGTTTAAAAATACAAAAAAATAGCTTAAGGCTTCACAATTTCACCGAGAAAAATTCAGGTAAGTTTTCCTCCAAAATTTATTGTTACAATTTAATATGGTCTTATTGGACCTCTTCTTTGTAGAGGTAGGGTGAACAAAAACTAAATCTCAGATTATTGAGTAAGAGGTTTTATAAGACCATATTAAGTTATTTCACCGAGAAGTTTGAAATAAAAAAATGGTAGTTTTTGGTCTAGGACCCATTCTCGGTGAAGGTGGAAATCGTTTAAATGGCTGGCAATTTCAAGGATTTGAATTGTTTTTGTTTTCCACCTCTATCAAGAAGGCGTCCTAGAGCAAAAATACATTAAATTAAAAGGAAACCACAACTTATTCAAAAAAGGCTTGTCTTGAAGAAACGTCCAAAGAATTAGAGCAGGAACACGTAGCGAATCTGGAAACATTCAAGTATTTCTCAGAATTTTGATTATTATTTATCGCTTTTCCTTATAACTTATAAGACCCTTGTGGCGGGTGTGAAAATTTTTATCAAGCTAACAAATGTTTTTATAGCGACAAGCTGGTGCTTTAACAAATGATCATTATGATAATTTTATCTTATTGATTGAATCTACTCAAGTGTTAGAGAACAAGAGGCTAATGTCCCGATGATCAAATTGTTACTCTTCAAATTTCAGACAAAAATAACTATGCAATTCTTCTGATTCACAACAACAAAATACCAAAAAAACCCAAAATAACTAAAATGTTTTAATTTCGCAAACCGTATATACGAGGTGTGACAATTAAGTAACACAGCTTGTGGTAAACCTGCGACTTTGAAATTTCCCTTCCCTTTCCCCGGCATTCTTCCTCTTTTCATTGATATGTTTACCTTCGCTCTAGCTTGTTTAGTTCGCATGCTGTGTCATGTTTAGTAGACGTGTGTTAGTGGTGCTCGTCACGAAAATGGAAAAGCAAAATCTAGAGCAACGCGTTGCAATAAAATTTTGTGCCATATTGGGCGAAACAGTTTCGGAAACGTACGCTAAAATCGTAAAAGTGCATGGTGATAGTGCTCTCAGTCGTGCCCAAATGTTTCGATGGCATCAACGGTGACCATTACCTTTTTTGATGGCCGTGTAAGTGTCCACAAAGAATTTGTTCCACCGGGGCAAATTGTAAATCAAGTCTACTTGAAAGATTACAAAAACGGGTCAATTGGGTGCGCCCTGAGATCGCAAACAACTGGATCCTTCATCACGACAACCTCGCCGTGCCACACCGCACTCAGCGTGCCCCAATATTTGGCCTCTAAAGAGATCAACGTGTTGTAACAGCCGCCTTATTCGCCCAAGAGCAAAATCGGTGGTCAAAGAAACCCATTTTGGGTTAATTACTGACATCCAAACGGCCGTGGCGAGGGTACTCGCGGACATCCCAGTCGAAGCGTTCCAGAAATCTTAAGAAGCGTGGAAAACGCGCTGGAATCGTATAGGTGCCCAAGGGAACTACTTTCAAGGGGATGGCAGAGTTGTAGAATAACTTTTAAATATACGGTTTTTATGGAATCAATCTCATTACTTAATTGTCACACCTCGTATGTATGTCTTCAGGGATTTTCTATTTCAAAATGAATTTGGATGAAGGATTCCATTGTTAACTTTAACAGATGGTAAAAATCACCGAACTATAACAAGAATCGATATTTTCAATCCGATAGGAACTAAAAAAACACTATTGAATAATGAATCAATTAAAAAGAATATTGACAATTCGGACAGTCAATCTTTTTTCTCGTGTTAAAACCGACTTATTCGATTTTGTTTACTGCTAACCAGTACATTCGTGGACATATTTTTACTCCACATCTTATGAATAAGATTGGGAGTTATGCGACGGTTACCACTTATCTGAGGTGAGATGAAGTGAGTTGAGCATCATTGCTCACTTCAAATGAAATTTTCTCCCTAGGTTGAATAAAACGTATATGTGAGCAGTTGACAAAGGAACGAGTTCAAATATTAGCTCAGTGTAAGTGAGGTGAGATTATTTGAGATTCATGACAAAAGGAAAGCAACTATTGAATTCAATTGGGCAACTTTATTCATAACGCGTATACTAAATCTTCCCTCTTTTTTTACACATATCTATGTCTTACTCATACAATGATCGATACATTATTTCGTACATCAGAAAATAATGACGCACGTACTATGTTTATTCACGCTATATTCACGATAAAGGTTGTGACATCAAGCCAATGAGAGTGTGTTCTGTGTATTTGAATAAATGCTGATACTTTTGCCAAGTTTTTCTACATAGCAAGTAACTACATGTTCTTTAAAATTTATACATTTAATTTTAAGACTATTTTGGACGTTATTAAAATATTTCAACGGTTTTTTATTTTTTTGTAAACATTCCTATTAAATTAAAGTGCATACATGAAAATCTTGGAAATCATAAAAAATATAGGGTCGGTTAAATTAAGGTGCTTAATTTCTTCTGACCTTATTTGGAATAGCTACTATTTCAGAATAAATAACACTTCACCATTGACCTTTTTTTCTTTTACAAAATGACATCATCAAATTTGAAATTATCATCAACTTTATTTTTTCAAATAAGACCTTGGATTTTTTGTTTCATTTTTCCTCATCTTTTTGAGTTCGTTAATGCAGCAACGTAACCCTACTTTTGAAAAAATATATAGTTTTAAAAAAATTACACTTTAAAATCACAAATCACCAACCTCTGCCTAACATATCGTTTACAAATTCATTTCGATTTCGTTTTTAATTTTTCTGACCTGAATTTTTTTTCATGTAAGTGTATTTATTCTGAAATAACTTTTCAAATAGGGTTAGGAAAAATTAAAAATAATTTTGTAAAAATTTTTGTTAAAATTTTCAGAACTATTCGGAATGTTTTCAATAAATGCACAAATCGCTAAAGCGAAAACAATAAAAATTAAAAATACCGTTATCAGCAAAAATTGCCCCTGGATCTTCGACTGAATAACGGATTGTTATGTTTGGCTAGTTTTAGTATGTGGTACTGCAAGTTGTCCAATAAAAACAGTTAATCGCAGGAGAACTCCTTCAAATAACTGTCAAAACCATAGTGTGCTGTAATATCAAAAATATTAACTACGGGAAAGAAGCGACACTTGTCAATTATGCATACTGACGTTCGGCCATTTTGAAACAAAAAATTCAATGGCGTTCTTGAATCTTACGAGAAATCTGTGAAGATACATTTGTAATTAGGTAGTTTCAGACTTCAAAGTTTATAATCCAACATTTGCATACAAATTTTGACAGGAAGCCCATGTACTAATATTTTCTTAGTTATTTAAAGTATATTTTTTAATTAGTATTATCTGACGATGACTCTACAAGATCATTCACAAGTATTTTACCTTTTATACCGGGTCCGGCAAAATGTAATACCCATTTTTAACTAGTTTTAATACTAATTACTTTAATAAAATTAAATAACGATACAAATTGTTAAAGACAAAGTACGGGAAATTCTTATTTCTTGAAAATAGCGTTTAGCGAATGATGTACCTTGATAATTTTCGCGCAAATTCATAAAATTGCGACAAAACGCCTATAAATTTTATCTTGTGCACTTAATTCTTGAACTACGGCAATTTTATATGGGTGGAACTTAATTTTTTTCAGCATCCTTCTCGTGCTCCTGTCTGTCAAATGAAGAGCTTCAGCATGATGAACAATACATCTTATTGGGCTAGCAGTTACAGCTGCCCTTACTTTTTCCTGGTTACGATAATTGCAAGCAGATCTTGGTCTTCCGCTTGACTTTTTGTCTAAAATTGATCCGACTTCTTCCCATTTACGGTACCAGGACATAATGGTTTTACGTTGAGGGCAATGGCGAATGTTAAAATGGCGACGAAATTGTCTTTGAACAACAACTGAAGTAAACTTAATAAATTTGTTAACACAAAACACACGATGTTCCACTGACCAACGCTCGTTTATAACAACTGTCAAAACAGGTCACAAAATTTCAAAAGCCTACTTGTTAAAAATCCTTATTTTTTTTTAATGTTATCCAGGTTAATACATTTTTATAAGCCTTTAAAAATGGGTAATACATTTTGCCGAACTCAGTATATAAAATTGACTCAGTGTCGCTTCTTTGCTGTAGTTAATATTCTTTGGTAACATCATACGCCATGTGTGACATTGATACTTTTTTTGAGTAGGGATACGATGACATTTATTAGAGATCGTGTAAAAATAGTATATTGCAGTACCCGAAGAAAAAATTACATTTTTGTAATCATAGCCTAAGATTACTGATCTCCCGGTTATTCTCGATGCACGGGAAGTTCCATTTCCCGCATCGCGGTGTTTTTTAGTTTCCGAGGGAATAGGGAAATTTTTGTTAGGTTGGTATTAGTTGACAACGCAAAGCAAATGGTCAAGTAATCGGCGGGACAATGTTACCAACTCAAATTTCTCGTAAACACAAAAAACTAAGCAGCTGTGAATTTATTTATTTATGAAATATTACTACAGTTACTCATTACAAAAAATAATATACCCAACTTTTTCTAGAAGAAATTTCCTGCAATCGCACTAATACCGCACTCCCTACGGTCTTGCAGCAAACAAAGTGCTCATGCGGGAAATTTATTTTCCCGAAATCGCTAGGTAAATAACTATTTTCATGCGTGAGAGTAGAAGTCCGAGCGCTGATAATCATGAGCAATTAAAAATTTTTTATCCTCAAGTAGTTCACTATTCTTTTTCCACGACCACGACGTAATATCTATGAGTTTTAACAAAATTTTATTTCACTGCCGGTTTGGCAATTAAAAAAAATAAGATAAAAATGTTTAAAAACAATGTTACATAAACAAAAACATTACGTTACCACAAAGTCCTAACGTACCAGAAATGGGCGATACTACCTAATATTTTGGATATAATATATTTGAATAAAACAAAAAACTATTCGTTATAGCTGCCAATGTACGTTAATATTGGCTGTTAAAATTACCCCTACTTCAACTACCCTTAAAGAGACAACCCTTCCTTAAAATTTTAAATAGCACTCCTATATTTTTTATACATTTTGATTCATATTATGTCTACGACTATAAACATTATTACAAAATCACAATCGGTCACTAATTAGGGAGTGCTATTTACAATTTTAAGGGAGGGGGTTGTATCTTTAAGGGTAGTTGAAGTAGAGTATTCTAACTGGTAGCTATAAAGGATAGTTTTTGTTTTATTCAAATATATTTATTTGTTATCATGTTATAGGGTGGTCAAATCAGTTTGGGACACCCGGTATAGACTGTCCAAAACATCGCAGAACACAATGTCAATCATATTTTGTGATTAATAGCATCATTGATTATTAAAAAACAAAATTTGTTTAATATTCTGAAACAAAATAGACTAACATCCCATAATAAACATATTTATGTCATAGTAAAAAGGCTGAAACCAAACGAAGTTGGTGTTACTTCAGGTTTTGCAGGAAGTGAGGTTTTGTTGAAAATATTTTAGAAAAATGTCGTTTATACTATAACGTTAGAATGGGATTTGCGGGTTTTTACTCTAAAAATTAACATTCTATACAGGGTGTCCCGATATTCTGTGTACATACTGTAGATTTCTGAGTCTAAAATGTAACATAAATTAACTTAGTCCAAAAGTTGATAGTTTCCGAAATATAGAGCGTCAAAGTTATTATTTTTTATTGTTTTTCTTGGATAATTTTCTTAATAACTGTACTATTTGCACGAAATTCGGTACTCAAACGTTTTTTGAGATGAGAATTTGAAATCCGTTCTCATTTTTGAGATAAATTGCAGGGGGTGCCACTTACAGCACTTACTTCAAATTTAAAATGTCCTAATTTTTTTGTGTTTTCCTGTATGAATATTTTTATTCTCCAACTTCTTCTGCCCCAAAAAGATATACTTAATAAATGTCGTTCCGAGCAACAGTTTCTGAGATAATTGGATGTTTGCTTTATCTTTGATATTTTTTACAAATTTTAAACATTTAAAGATTTTATTTACGAGCATCAATTTGTGCATAAACGTAGGTAATGCTCATATTGAACATTTATTATGGAACCGATACTACTTAAGTTAAGCGATTATCTTTTTTTTTCTTTATCTTTTATCTTCTTGGCCAGTTTGCTTTTACGTTATTTGTGTTGTTGACCCTTTGGTCTTTAAATTTATTGTTTTTTGCCCGTTAGCTTTTAAACACGCTCAATTATTAATTTAGAGCAGTTCTAAGCCTGGTTAAAGTGAGACGAAAGGCAATGGCGAATGTGACTATTTAATTAAAGATAAATCAAAAATTCAATTATCTCAGAAACTGTTGCTCGGAGTGACATTTATTAAGTATATCTTTTGGGGCAGAAGAAGTTGGAGTATAAAAATATTCAAATAAAAATTTCATACAAGAAGGCAAATAGTACAGCTATTAGGAAATTATCCAAGAAAAAACTAATAAAAAATAATAACTTTGACGCTCTGTATTTCGGAAACTATCAACTTTTGGACTAAGGTAATTTGGGTTAAATCGGCATATTTTAGTCCCAGAAGTCTACAGTAGTTCTATGTACACGGTATATCAGGACACCCTGTATGTAAGCGTTAGTCGGTTTCGTCACCTTTATGGAGCATTGCCACGTATGAAATAATCAAATAGTAAGATTTATGGAAAACTGTCCTTTAGCTGCCAATTATTCAACGAAAGGTCGAAAAACTATAAGTTACGTATGTAAACAATTTATGGAGTTCTGTATGGAGAAAAATACCACTGAGAGTGCAAGGAAGTTCTACCACATAGCTGCAGCTGCTGTATGTAACTTCCATGGAAGACAGAGAAGCAGCAAATTGTTTAACACATCATTTCAAGAGGATCCAATATTATTCAAAGTGGCATAAAGACTACATATGCTGGCTGTTAACCAACTTTAAACTTCTATAAAACATTGATTCTGATCTTAGCTTTGTTTATAGTATAGGTAATAATTGTACCTTTAACTTTCACAATAAATAAATATTTTTAGATTCTAAACTCTAGTTAATATTTCTTCAGTCTCTGATATTGTATACCAAATACAGCGGGGCTCCTATGTATTTTCCAATAATTTTCCCTCCTTGTTCACAAAATTGATATTGACTTGAGGAAACGTCCTCGCGCCAAGATGCTAGAGATGCCAGTAAATATCATTTTTGTATACTCAAATTGGGGAAATTATATTAAAAATATTCAGAAAAAAAATGCCCTGTACTAAAGCATTACGTACGAAATTTCACTAAATTCTTACAGCTTGTTTTTATAGAAAATAATATGCAGGATATTTTATTTAAAACTATAACTAAAAGTAGTTAGGCGTTTCAACTATTTTAGAACAATTATTGGACAGCTATGTAATCATGTTTCAAGGGATAGAAAACCCTATACTTGAATTAATAGCTGTTAAATGTTATTAAAACAATTGCACATACATCATTCATGTAAAAATAGTGCCTTCACCAAGTAAATTAATTATAAACATTAATTACGATAGTTATAAAATGTCTTACCCAATCAATTGTTTTAATTCAGTTTCGTAGCCAAAAGAGAAAACCAAATCAGCTTCATCAATAACAACCATTTCAATAGAATTTTTTAGAAACAAGTTGCCCGCTTTTACATGCCGCAAAACGCGACTCGGAGTACCAATAACAATATCAGGTTTCTCTACTAACAACGGTTTTTGAACATTCAAATCTACTGACGGTGCAACATCTACGCATTGTACTTCACGGGAACATTTTGTTGTAAGATCTTTAAAAACACCACATATTTGATTGCATAATTCCTTGCTCGGAGCCAGAATCAAAGCTTTAATCTGTTGTTCGATGGCCGTTTGCTTCGAATTCAAAATTTTTTGAATTACAGGTACAGCGAATGCTGCCGTTTTTCCAGAACCAGTTCTAGCTCTCACTAAGACATCTTTTCCTTCAAGTAGTAACGGAATTGCACGTTCTTGAATAAGTGTAGGTTCTTGCCAGCCTAATTTTGCTATAGCCTGCAAAACACGTTTTATTGAAGTTCAACACATTAATTGTTTTACATACCTTTAAAATACGATCGTCCAACTCCATTTCGTGAAACTGTAATAACTTTTCGTCCACAGAGTCTTCCATTTTCCAGTATTTAAAAACGGTGCAAATAACTTATAACCTACAAATACGATATTAACTTACATGTGCCTGTGACAAAATAAATCTGAAGGTAGATAGAAATTAATTTAGTGTTGTACGGGCTGATTCAGAATTTTTAGTATACAAGGTGACTCACAATATAATTTTTTTTTAATTAGTAACTTTTGATAAATTCTATTTTCGTTTTACTAAATGAAAGTTGTATAAATATTATACGTAAACACAAATCCCAGGATAAGTAAAATAGTATAGTGTTTTATTAAGTTTATTTATATTTTGTTGAAATACGTGTTTGTTATAGTTTTATGATAAAAATGCGTTCTCACAAAAAATTCAAACAGAATAGAATTAAGCAAAATTTAATGTCGATAAGTGCAACAGCTGTATTCATACAAATTTATAAACTGCTTTTGAAACTAATTTTAGCTAAAACATGTTTTAAGGTTTATTGAACGTTTTAACTTATGTTCATTTATATACTTGTATACGGTCGTTAATAAAAATTGTGTGTTGCAAACTTTGAACTAGTTATGTTCTCAATCTACAATTACACAAGCACTCACATTAATTTAACGAATTTATACTACAATTGCATGTGAAACTTGAAAGAACCTAATGTACTACATTTAAGTATAATTAATTTCGAGGTAAAAGTGTTTAAATTTTTGAAATCTTTCCCCTTACGTGACGAAAGGTTGGTAACTGCGGTTGTCTTTTCCACACTTCCAGACTTCGGCTGTCGAAATCTCTATTCTTAGTTTAGGAATAATATCTTTCCGCGAAAAATAACTTTATTTTGTAAAACGACTGCTGTTTTACCACTATATTAGGTTTTGTTTTAGTTGTTTTTACTGGTAAAGTTAGATTTATTTTCAAAGCTTTCAGATATTTTTTTTTAAAAGACGAACGGGATTATTTATTTATTCATTCGTATGGTATATTTTTATTATGTTAAGTAAGTGTTATGTATGGTGCCACGGGAGATCAGTATAAACCTGTATAGTGGGATGACGAAACCGTGTGCAATTGTGGATTGGTTTGTCTTGGCAAAGCATTTGCTTCAAGGTTTAGGAAAACCACTAAAACGACGCTTAAAAACTTAGATAAAATTGTTAAAACTATAGCAACGATTATTTTTAAGTATCAGTTAAGTTTAAGGCTGTATTGCTGCTACGGTCATAATTCATATGGAAAAACTTTTGATTTAAGAGTTTAGAAATTTTGGAAAACAAATTTTTCTTATGAATTATTCATGTTTCAATTTTCCAATATGTACCAATATATTTGAGATATTGTGTTCTCACATAAACAATTCCAGGGCAAAATATTGTGTTTGCACAAAAATAATGTTAGGAATGTTTACAAATAAATAAATAACCGTTGAAATATTGTGATCACGTCCAAAATAGTCTTAAAAGTAAATGTATAAATTCTAAAGGACATGCAATTACTTGTTATGCAGAAAAACTTAGCCAAAGTATTGTCATTCATTCAAATACCCAGAACACTCTCATACATAAACTGTATGAATGGTTCTTCTAATTCACGACTTTATGATATATTGTGCAATTTTCTGTCTTTTAATGATCTTAATCAGTGCAATTCAGTACTTAATCATAACAGACGGTTATTGGATCTAGTTTTACAAACAAACAATATTACTTCTGTAGTATCAAAACGAGAAATTCCACTAGTCCCGGAAGATCGACATCATCCATGTCTAAATGTAAATGTAAAATTCAGAATACAGCAGAAGCAACAATTTTATAAAAATTCCAGCCATCGGTCTTTTAATTTTCGTAAGGCAAATATGGTGGAATTATATCTGCTTTACCATCTGTTGACTGGTCAGGAATTGAAAGTATAAAATGTGGAAAAAGCATGTAACTATTTCTATGATGCTCTATACTCTACACTTTCACACTATGTGCCTTTAAGAAATTCCAAGTCCAGACAGTGCAATTATCCTGTTTGGTTCTCCAGTACAGTGATTAGTATGATTAAAAGAAAAGATATTACTACAATAAATACAATAAAATAAGATCTGCATATTATTTTGATAAATTTAAGGAATTGCGACAAATTATTAAATATACTATAAGGAAAGACTACACTACTTTCATATCAAATACAGAAAGTGCTCTTAAAAGTGACCCTAAACAATTTTGGAGTTTTATTAATGCAAAAAAGAGACAGAGTAGAATACCCGGTAGTATGATGTATGAGAATAACCTATTAACATTACCTCAAGATATAGTGGATGCGTTTAGTCTTCACTTCTCCAAGGTGTCAAGGGATACTAACGATAGCGTTCATGCATGTGATGAATTGTGCAATAAATCGGGCAGATGCATGTTCTGTGACAAAAAGTGTTGTCAATCGCTACTTCAAGAGGCAAAACTTCAAAACTTTTCTGTATTGCATTTCTTCAAGATTAGTGACACTGATATTGTAAAAGCTGTGAAAGGTTTAAAATCAAATTGTGTGGCTGGTCCTGATGAAATTCCGCGTTTATTGTCGCTGACTGTATTGAAAGATTTTTGTTACCACTACGGCACATATATAATCTAATTTTAGAATGTTCACTGTACCCTGAGATATGGAAATTATCTAGAATTTGTCCTGTTTTTAAGAGTGGTTCTAAAAGTGAAGTGTCGAATTATAGACCTATTGCAATTATATCGAATTTTGCTAAACTTTTTGAAAGTATATTATCCAAGGTTATATATTCGCATGTAAGCAACCTTATATCTGTTAATCAACATGGCTTTGTCAAAGGTAAATCAACCACAACTAATTTAGTTGAATTCACACAGTATACCTCACAGGCACTAGATGACAGGAAACAAGTTGACATAATATATACAGACTTGACTAAGGCATTTGACAAAGTACAGCATTGTATTTTGTTAAGAAAGTTACAAGATTATGGTATATGTGACCGAATAGTATTTTTAGTTCAGTCTATTTTGATGAACAGACGCCAATATGTATTTTACAGTAGTCACGCTTCGGAAAAAGTTTGTTGTAACAGAGGGGTGGTTCAGGGTTCTAACCTAGGACCATTACTCTTTATTTTATTTCTAAATGATGTTTCTAACAATATTAACTGCCAACATTACGTTTATGCGGATGATTTGAAAATAGTAAATGTGATTAATTCTTCTGATGACTGTCTACACCTACAAGAGAGTATTGACCGATTTTCAAAATATTGTAAAACAAATTGGCTTGAATTAAATGTTAAAAAATGTAAAGTGATGACTATATCTAGAAAAATCAATAATGTTAACTTCTTTTACAATATAGATGGAGTAATATTAGATCGTTGTGAGCAAATTTGTGATCTTGGCGTAATTGTAGATAATAAGCTATCTTTTGTACATCACATTAGTAGTATTACAAAAGTGCTATGAAAATGCTTGGTTTCATAAAACGTAACACATCACAGTTTAATGATGTATTTTCAATTAAACTTTTGTATTATGCGTTTGTACGATCGAAGCTAGAATACTGTCATGTTGTTTGGAATCCTTCGAATGTAACTTACAGCTTAATGATTGATAGTGTTTCGCGGAAATTTTGTAAATATCTTTACTATAAGATGTATGGTCGATATCCAGTGATGCACTGTGATCAATATGATCTATTATGTAGGACAAATGAGAAATCGCTACTGTGTCGTCGAAATGTAGCGAGTTTAATTTTCCTGCAGAAGATACTTAATGGGTCAATTAGAAGCGTATCATTGCTTGATAATATAAACCTGGTTGTTCCAAGAGTTGATGGCAGGGTCTTTACTGTCTTTTATTATAGAATCTCAAACTCTTACCATCATTATAATTCTCCGCTTTTAAACTGTTTTAAGCTGTATAACCGAATTAGCTCTAAGTTTGATATTTACAATGATAATTTTAGTTCTAAGAAAATTAGAGAAGATTTAGTATTATGTTTTGCAGTTAATAGGATGTAGTTAAATAAGTTTTTCATTTTTCTAGTTTACGTTCCTATATGGACTTTATGTCTGTTGGAAGTTAATAAATTATTATTATTATTATTATTATTATTATTATTGGCTTGATGTCACAACCTTTATCGTAAATATAGTGTTAGGTACTGTATTGCGATTTATACCGAGTGTTCAAAAAAAAAATCTGGGTGGGTAGGTCTTGGAATTTTCTTTGACATCTACTAATTTTTTTAACAAAGTAGTTAGTGGATACAAAGTTTAGGTTAAAATTCGATCTATCTAAGAAAGTGGGTATTCATTTTTGTCAATTTATAACACTCGTTATTTACTATTCAAATGTATGTTTAGTTTGGGTGTTTGCCACTAGCAAACAATCAAAATCAAAAAGACATTTTTAATAAACCTAAATTGCGCTTCTTTGAAAAAAAAACTACGTCATTCACTTTTGCTTTTTTAATTTCTTCTTTTTTTTGAATTTTTTTTTCAAATATTTTTTTAAAACAATTTTTTTTTGGTTTGTTTTTTTTTAATTAATTTTTTAAAAAAAAAAAAAAATTTTTTTTTTTTTATTTAAAAAAAAAAAACATAAAAAAATAATCAATAAAAACCCAACAATAAAAAAAATAAATATTTAAAAACAAAATTCATCAGGAGGAAGAATTGTTGGTAATAAATAATTATTAAAAAAAAAAATATTCCTCCTCTCATCCTAATTTCTTTTTTTATTATTTCTACCACTAAGGACATGTTGATAATGATAAACCACTGAAGTATATAAAACGGTAAAGTTATGGTTACGGTAATTACCTGTGCCCATGACTATACTTTTATACACCGTGTCCCACGTAAGGCGGCCATTAGACCTTTATGGAGATTAAAATCAATTTGATTTTTTGCAAATTTGTAGATTTACATAAAAAAACTATGCTCTTTCAAATAAAAATAATATGGTCATTCCGGTAACCGGAAGTTGACAATCACTTCGTTATTTTAAACGAAACACCCTATATATTATTTAAATTTTATATTAAGCATATAATTCTGTAAATGATGATGCCTATTCCAAGTCCAACGGTTTTTGCGTTATTCAATTTTTCTAAATTTTTAGTCGCCTGTAGACAATTTTGTAAAGTCGCCTATCTCAAGTAATATTTTATTCCGATACTTTTGATAGACATGCACATTTGAATCGTTTGTTGTACAGGGTGTTTAAAAATTATTTTTAAAAATAATATATTTTAAACTTGAAAAACTTATTTATTTTAAATAGAATACCCTGTATATTTTTATGTAATTTACTCAAAAAATATTCTGCATTTATCTGCATTAGCATTCCCTATAGCTATCTCGTGTCAGTTTAGAACAATTTGAAATTAAAGTATTAAACGTTTACATGATATTATTTTCATTTTATTTTACATTTTCGTATTAGTATGCCGAGAAATAACAATATTTCAAAATAATAGAATTATTGTATTAAAGAAAGCATAGAAAAATATGGTAGATACTAACTAACGAATGTTACTTAAAACAAACTGAAATTTAAAAATTATTAAAGAAGTGTTCAAAATGTCCCCCATTAGCTTCTAAACAGTTTAACAATCTCTTTTGAACATGTGTAGTGGTTTCTTGACGTGCATCTCATCATCTAGTTTAGTAAATGCATTTAACATTTTTTGTTTAATTTCAGTTTGTTTTAAGTAAAATTCTTTAGTTAGTATGTAAATTAGTTTTCTTTGTTTTCTTTAATACAATAATTCTATTATTTTGAAAGGTTGTTGTTTAGTTCATTTCCGCCATAAAAAAAATGTAAAATCAAAAAATCTCAAAACGCATAAAATTTTCGAAGATGTCTGGCCGCCATTTTTTTTGGGTGTTTGAAGGGGCAACTTTTGTCCCATTTAACCAAGTCTGTATCTGCTACCCATAGTGGCCCTCCTTATCTTGGACACAGTGTATATAGTTGGTAATGTGAAGTGTCGAAACATAGATAGAATATTTTGCTCTCATATTTATCTGTTTATTAATACCAGAAATACATCATCTCCTCGGAATGCATAACGTCCAGATGATTCTATATTTGCATACGAACTTCCCGAAGTTGCCGATAGGTGGCGATACGTGTTACATTATTATAATATTTTAGTTTCCTGTTATTTTCACACCTAACACTCAATTTAAAATTAAATATTAATTCAAACAAACTGAATAGTATAACTAATCTATATACAGTGTGTCCAAGATAAGGATGAACAGCATGGTGATCTTGGAAACCTTGAGAGATACAGAGTCGATTAAATTTGGAAAAAGTGGCCTACTTGAGGGGTCAACATTTTACTGTTGAGAAACTCGATGAGCTTGGCTTACTTCCGGAGATTGTGCCATTTAGTTTTTATTATATTCTGAAGTTATTCGAAAAGTTACCAAATAACTGAATGCACTTTGTCATTGCCATTCTTTCTGCTCTACAAGATGGTGTTCACGAATTTTTACTACAACGTTTCGTTTCGAAGAAACCATCATCAACTTTATTTTTTCTTATGGCACTCAAAAAAAGTACGTTGTAGTGAAAATTAGTGAACGCCATCTTGTAGAGCAGAAAGAGCGGCAATGACAAAGTGCATTCAGTTTTTTGGTAACTTTTCGAATAACTTCAGAATATAATGAAAACAAAAGTGGGCAACTTTTTCAAATTTCACCGACTCTGTATCTCTCACGGTTTCCGAGATCCCTATGCTGTTCATCCTTATTTTGGACACACTGTATATAAAAATTAATGTGTGTGTGTGTGTGTGTGTGTGTGTTTGTTTGTTTGTCCTCGAACCCCTCCTAAACCGTTAGTCCGATTAGAATAAAATTTTACACACTTCTTCAGGTCGATCCAGAATAAGTCACGAACGTTTGATTTTCGTAAATCGCGAAAAACCGCCAAATTTACCACTTTTTAGCAATTTTTCGTCGCACAGTAGGTGTGCATATTTTTGAGGAGGTCGAAATGTATGGAGCGAGGGTAACCAAAAGAAAGTACCTTTCCAACAAAAAAAATTTGTGATCGGACGCATGCTTTCGGAGATATGATTTTTGAAAAACAGTGATGGTTTTTTGCTTCTCTTCGGGAGGGAATGGGTTAAAATCAGATGAATGAGACGTTGATCGAATGCAAGTGTATGCACGCAACGGTTCTTATTGTGATCGACTTGACATATCGATCGATTGAACTGAAAACGTAAGTACACAACATTCCATCACCCATCAACATTTTTGTTAAACTCAACGGCGTAATTCTAGCAAATGACACGACATATAAGCAGAGAAACCAAAAATTAATCATCAATTTGTATCAAAATGCTCTTCAGAAGCAATATTTTTCTATTATGTTTTATGCGAAGTTTTTGCATTCTCAATCAATTTTATTAGAATTAATTCATTCAATAGACTTAAGATTATTTAATAACATTATTTAATTATTTTTTTAAATAAGAAAGTCACACAATCAACTGTAACTATTTTGATTTCATTTGTTTTTTTAGGTGTTTTCTTACCTCTTATTAAAAAAAAATAAAGTCAAAAATTGAACATATCTAACAGATAACTGCTAACAATTCTTTTATTTGGCGTAGCGAAGCGCGCCGGGACAGCTAGTAGTATATAAAAACTTAAAAAAAACTGCTTTTAAATTATTGCGTTGTTCCGTCGTGTCGTAACTTTATTTCGCGATATTCAATCAATGACGAAACCGGAAAGTCAACGCATAACGCCATGGATCGGTGACTGAAGGAAACACTAACACGTATATAGAATCTACTGCTTGTATCTATGGGGGAGATGATGTATTTCTGTTAATACCTAAAATATTTTGAATATAACTTAAAAAAAAAACGGAATCTACCCCTTACTTTTTTATTAATTTGATTTTACCTATATGTATTCATGTACCTACGGCTGAATAAAATAAATCATTCATTAAAATACATAAACTAACATTTCTATACAATTTTAAAAAATTAAGGATGTTTCGAAAGTTGATTAATTAAAATCAGGCTCAATCGCAGAGAACAAAATTAAACTTTTCGTTTGAGTGCTTTAGAACATTTGAACGATCTGTTTATTGTTATTACATCCTAATGTTCCAACACACCACTTCAATAATCGCATTATTGCTATAAAATAAATTGTTTAAGTAACAATTCATATTTGTATATAAACATTTATTTTACGTTGATTGTTATGGTAGTTCTGCTACCAATAAGCCGAAATCAAAACCCATATAAACTTTATACTGTATATAGTTTGATGGAATAAGAACTAATTATTATAAAACGATATGACGGTAATTAACGAGACGACTGTATTTGATTGAAATGCAGAATCATTCGTAATATCATTTATTATAAAGTTGTAATATCCAAATTTGAGAATTGCGCCTTCTCACTCACGCTTAGTGATGAAGAGTGCTCGATGTTTAAAACTAATTGAGTATCGTTCGATGAAATGTCACGATGCAATAAAGTTGCATGTCGTTTATTGCATATATTACAACACTTTGTTTGATATTCTTATTAGTCTTATGATTAGATCTCAAATAATTTGTACACAATTCAATTTTTTTTACTTGTCTTTCGCGATCTGCAATTATTATTAGATTATCATGACTGAAATGTACAGATATACTCGTAGATGCGCCTGCGCAACAGGTGCTATTTACAATGTTCACACAAAAGGTTTTCCTATAAGAGATGTTATTTTGATGTTCAAAGAAAAATTGCATTTTTTTAGATAAATGATCGGATGTTTATTTCATAAAGAGGAAGGTATGCCGTTAATAATAGAAAATAACATCAGCCAAATGGCCACCATGACCATGCTTATAAGAGCATATCCTTTTCATGAAATTTTTCCTAACCAAATCGCAAAGTGGTTGCCCTATGTCCTCGATAGCCTGACGAATTCCATCTTTAAGGTCTTTAATCGACGCTGGACTGTTGGTGCGGATCTTATCTTTCACGTGGCCCCAAAGGAAGAAGTCGCAAGGTGTTAAATCATAGGATCTCGGTGGCCAATTGTGATCACCTCTTCGAGAGATTAAAATGTTTTAGTTTTACGAACCGTTCGTATCAATTTAAATTCATCTTCCTGTTCTTTAAAATGGTGTACTAAGGCACTGCACTGGGCTTGCCCAGAAACTGATTTAATTTCTTCGCAGAGGCTTTAAAATTGCTTTAATCTTTTACTGTTGACACCTTCGCTCCATCGGTATAGTTAAAATCAATTGTATACGTAACTACATTTAAGTTTATGAGTGTTTTCAAAAATTCAAACAATAGAGAAATGAAATTAAATAAAATCAGCGATATACGATGAAATTACTATAAAAACGCGTCACGTGTCGTTAACCTCGACGCTTTCTTCTAAGGTATTTCCTTATTACTCAGACTTCTTTTAGTCTAGAATCGGGTTTGGTCACATCTGACTATCAGTTGTCTACCTTGAACTTTCTTTGTTTGTTTCAAGTTTCTCGCCCTGATGAAGCCCCTTACGATAGGCAGCGAAACGTTGGCAACTACGGTTACCTTCTCGACGCGGTCCAATCCCGGAATGCGTTTTTGTTCCAATAATGACTTCGGCCGTGGAAGCCTCAATTCTTACAGTGTATTTCTAAATGCACGTTAACGTTCAGGTTTTTTGCGTTACTACAGCGTCAGAAGTGGGATTGACCAGATTAAATAAGCTCGCTTTACACGTGATCCGCCATATTGATAATGGATACCTCCACCATTCACGCAGATGAAAACTAGTACGTTTCACTGTAGGAGCTGATTAAACCAACTATCCGTGCCGTCCAACGGACATCTGTACAGAGTAGTCAGAGTAACATTGGCCAAGGTATGATACAGCGGGAAACTCCAACAAAATTAAAAAATTCCGAAATTAGTGCGTTGATACCTGCCTTTGGGGGAATTGAAAGGGAAGAAATTAAACTTTGGTTTGATTCGAATTGTTCAAAATACTACTCGGTACCCGATGAAATCTTAATTGTGGCTGTCAAATTAACTGGTGTCGTATTCAAGTGGTGCCATTCAAAGGCATCCCTATCTTTCACTGAATTGAATGAAGAACTGAAGAGCATGTTCAAAATTAGGGAGGACAAAATTACCTTAAGGCAGAAATTCGAATCTCGACGTTGGCGGAAAACCTAAAAATTTTCTGTATAAGAAAATATTGTTGGGCAAATTGAACCTTAACGAAGAAGATATGATCAACTACATAAGCGATGCGATGGACAATTCTATGTTGCAAACGCTAGCAAGGATGCAAGACTTTCAGTCACTAGCACATCTTGCGGAATTTATGAATGGAGTGACATCGTCAAACAGAGAAGGAACTGGTGTGGACAAAACATATACTCCCCAGACTCAGTTAGTGGAAACCAATTTCGTAAGAGCAGGACCAAGTTGATCACCAAATGGAGCATCTAGAGATGGTAGTAGAACTTCGAGTGAAATTGTTAGACAACGTATCCGATGCTGCAATTGCAGCAAGTATGGACATTTATTAATTACGTGTTCCAAGCCAAGACGACAAAAAGGTAATTGCTTCGTATATGATGAAGCGGGCCACAGAATTAAGGATTGCAGAAAGAAGGTGATAGGAGGCAGCGCAAGGGAGATCTACCGGATAGCACAACAATGGTAGTGGTGACACCATCAATTTGTCCAGTTGTTGCCCCGACGTACATCCTCCCGATTGGATTTGAAGTCAATAATGAATGTGAAGGAATTGTAAGTAATTATAAGCCCCATAAGCTTGGTAAAATCTAAGTTTGGACAAGGAGCCCAGTTAGTTCAGAAGCTAGATGCTTTACCGGAATAAATAAATCAAAGCTCAGGGTGTTAGGTAAGTTTTTAACTGAGAATAATATTCGTGATTTAATTGTTGTTGTAAAATTGTATGTAGTTCCAGACGATACGATGAGTTTTAGTTACGTATTAGGAAGAGATGTTATATGTAACTCTAATTTAGAATTTAGTTTTGACCCTAAGGTTACGATTAGAAATGTAGTATAGAATCAAATCATTGATGACGAGCCTTCCGATTTTAAAATTGTAACACCGATGAGCTTATTGTTGGTGAGGAAATTGATTGTAAATCGCGTAGTAAATTGATAGAAACGTTTAATTCTTTTTATCGTAATCTAATAAAACCAGTATTATCTACCTTCTGTAAAATATGAGATGCAAATAACACTCAAACGGGAGTAACCATTCTATTTTATTCCTCGTCAATTATCTTACTCCATTGTTCTAGTTAAAAAGAAAAATGTGGAAACGCGGATGGGCATTGACTATCCGAATTAAATAACTTAAATTGTTAAAGACAGATTCCCTTTCCCACTAATCGAAAATCAGTTAGATGGTTTCTGATGGAATTGCTTAAAATGGTAAGCGACACACGGGTGGGTCGCCGTAACAATTCATTAACAGACGGAGCGACCCACCCGTGTCTCGCTCTTTACCGCAATGTAAATGACGATTACGAATAAAACGCCCTATACATATGAAGATATAACGCTTATCCGTCTTATGGGAATGTAAATGTAACCTGGTCAAAGGTGGGATCAAATTCCCATTTATTTCGAGTGTCGAAAAATGATATTATGTAGATGGTAGTGTTATCTTCTTCACTTATGTAACCAAATGTAAACTAAGTTGTAATTTTTAGTTATATCATTTCATTTATTAGAAAGATTCGTAAAAATATTACACTAAAATATAAATTTTTATTTTGAATGAGTAGCATTAAAACATTCTAAACAAAGAGGAGGCTGGTTTTCACAATTTTCGCAGTAAGTCATTACTTTTTTTGCCTTTCGGTCTGCTTCTTTTTTCCATCCTTTTCTGATATCTTCCTGTAACACTCTCTGCATCTCTTTCTATTATCTCTTGCTGAACCTTCGACTTTTCGCAGACTGTGCACTCGCGAGGACAATTTGCGGACGCGTGAAGATGCTTCTGATGCTTTTAACAGTTCGTAAATAATATTTTCCCTAAATTGTAGAATACTTATTTTATCTTTTGCAAATTTATTGTGTAGTACCCAAGCGTTTACGAGCATGGTTCCGAACAGTACTTCCATAACCGCTTTTTGTACCTTTTATGGTTTTCCGTAAGGATGAGTAGTAAGAAGCCATCTGATCGGAAAGATCAACTCCTTTTTTAGCTTGGTTGTAGCTGATTACAACGTCAGGTTTTTTTATAAGTTCTCCTTTTCTATTTCTTTTAGTTGTTTCTATGATGCTGCAGGTGTGTTTTGCGCATGTTGTTAGCATCAAAACCTCTCTTTTATCCACCCACTTCAAGATCTTGATACCTTCTTGAATTTCCATAGAAATGGAGTCTCCCCGCTTCCCCTTCCACTTCGAGATATTCTTAGGAATTCCTTTTCGATTGCTTCGTACAGTTCCACACAAAAATGTCTTATTTTTTAGCAATTCGTTCGCTAATGGTATACTCGTATAAAATTATCCGTGTAAAGGATACGCCCAGAATTGAGCAATTTTTGTATGAGCCTCATAGTAACTGCATGTGCATGACCTTTACCAGCAACGGCGTCACCTTGTTAATAAAAAAATGTTTTACTATTTCATGTACCTAAGTAGATTCCATTTGTTGACTTACCTTTTCCTGTATATATTGAAAGACTGTACGTATATCCTCTGGCAAACACAGCTTGTAGAATTTAATCCCATACTTATGGGCCTTGTTCGGAATATATTGTCTGAATAGTAATCGTCCTCTCCAAGGAACTAGACTTTCATCAATTACGATTTCTTTTCCGGCATAACCACAGATTGAAAGGTTTCATTAGCTTTGTCAAATAAAGTCGAATTTGTAAAGTCTGTCTGTTGTGTCCGCAGTTTCGTTGTTGGCAAAATGCCAGTACTTCAATAAATCTAGAAATCGGTCCCTAGGCATTGTTTTTTTAACAAGAGCATTAGAATATAAATCTTTGTTTGACCAGTGAAATCGTATGTCTGGCACATGAACAATTCCCATTATCAAAAGAATTCCCAGGAATGACTTCATTTCAGACTCATCTGTCGGTTTCCAATCAGTCTTTTTACGTTTTGAGGTAGTAATATTCAAACATTGTTCGGCGAATCTATTGGTTTCCTCTACCATGAGCTCAATTATGTCGTCTGTGAGAAATAGTTTGTACAACTCATAAGGCTTCTCCGTGTTCACATTTGCAAGTAACTCAGTATCTTTATTGTATTCAGGAAAGGATATTTGTAATTGCCCTACTTGCCCCCAAATGGAATCCGTTATTTCATTTTCGTCATGGGTATCTTCAATCTCCCTTTCTGAACTATTTTCTTCATCTTGTGTGCTCACATTATCGTCATCATCACCATTGGATGCATCGATTGCCTCTTCGTCGCTATAATTTGGATCCAAATCGGAATCGTCCACAACTTCCTCGTCATCACTATCGTCGTTATAACAGTATACCTGTTTGTTTCCTTTCCTCAAATTATTCAGACTTGATATACCCGGCCTGCTTTCTACATTATCAATATTTTTTTCACTTCCTTTTGCTCTCTGCTTTCCGTAAAATAAGGTAGAATTTACAGCATCCATATTGAAATAGTTCTTTGACAATCACACAGTACACAGTAAAACTAAACTAAACACAGGCCTAATGAAACACCGCCAAGTGAAAATCTTGAGGTTATAATTTCAGTTGGTAATGAACATGCGCTGTGCGACCCACCGGTGTATCGCTCAGCCTAAATGACATACTCGATTATCATTGGACGACGCGACCCACATGTGGGTCGCTTTAAAATTTGGCTAATTTACAAAAAATAATACAAGAACGTAATAAAAAATTTGCCAAATACATATCTCTCTATTCAAAAAAGTAAATTAGTACTAGTACAAAAAAATGAAAATTTTGTCCAAAGTCTTTCGTCTAAACCTTTGTATGGAAACAGACGTTGCCGGCGTGAACGTGTTAAGAAAAAGGTATTTTCGAGTTCCACTTGCTGCAGACAATATCTATTACACTTCATTTGTTACGCCACTAGGGCAATACGAATATTTAAAAATACCATTTGGAATTTGTACAGCACCCCAAAACTTTACCAGATGTATTAATCTAATTTTTAGTGATTTCGTACGTGAAAATTGGATATTGATATATTTCGACGATTTGTTGGTGGGTACGGAAAACGTTGAACAACACTTGGAGACTTGAAGAAGATTGTGTTTGAGCGAATTGCAGAAAATTTGTTAGATCTAAGGCTAGATAAATGTAGTTTTATGAAACCCCGTATTGTTTATTTGGGCTTTACGCCTAGCCCAAACAATGTTTCGGCAATTGTAGAGTACACGATACCTAGGAACATTCATGAAGTGCATCGCTTTATAGGGGTTGACTTCATATTTTAGAAAGTTTATGGGGGATTTTGCAACCACGGCCAAACTTTAGAAAAGATGTAGAATTTAGTTGGGGAAATGGAGAATTGAAATCATTTGAATTGCTGAAAAACGAGCTAGCTGACTTTCCTTTGCTGAGCATATATTCACCATTATTGGAAACGAAACTGTACTGCGACGCGAGTTCCGTTGGGTTAGGTTCAGTTCTGGTTCAAAGACGAAGTTGCGATGGCAAGTTCCATCCAATAGTTTATTACAGCAAGCGTAGAAGAGATACCGAACCTCGTTATCATAGTTATGAGCTGGAGGCTCTTGCTATAAGATATTCGCTTGAACGGTTTAGGATTTATTTGTTAGGGATTAAGTGTAAGGTTGTTACAGATTGTAACTCGGTTAGATGGATACTCCAAAAAAAAATGAAATAATTACATTTCCAAAATGTTGATTATGTGTTAGAGCATCAGAGTGGAACAAATATGCAACATGTAGATGCACTAAGTCGCGCTCAAAACATACTCGTCATATCCGAGAATTCCTTCAAGAACACCCTAATTGTTAAACAAACTTGTGATCCAGATATATTTAGAATTAGAGAACGGTTAGAAAGACAGGAAGATTCGTTTTTCAAATTGCGAGATGGTATCGTTTATAGGAAAGCAAAGGGTATACTTTTTATTTGTGTGCCAAAAGATACGCAAGACAATGTAATTAGAACTTGCCATGACAATGTAGGGCATATAGAAATAGATAAAACTGTAGATTTAGACATATTGTTTTAAAAATTTGGGCGAAATTGTGAAAAACCATATATCCAATTGGTTAAAGTGTGTTATGTTATGGAAAACAAGCAGGTTTGTTTACTCTACAATACTAAACCGTTTGATACCCTTCATATCGATCACTTCAGGCCAGTCGAAGTAACACGCAAAAGAAATAGGCACGTCTTGGTTGTCATTGATGCATTTAGTAAACATGTAAGTTTATTTCCGTGTCTGTCGACTCGTACTAAATCAGTCGTTGCGAATTTCACTAATTATTTTAATACGTATAGTAAAGCCGACAGGAGTAGTTGTTTCAGATCTGTACTTTTGATGGGAAAGCATTGACTTAGTTTTAATAGCAACCGCGTCTCCTAGTCGCTTGAAATGGACAGATTATGACGCAATTGTGCTGGTCATCTAAAACAAAATATCACAAGCTATGAGATTTTGTGGAATGGTATGTATGGGCCTCCTATTTTTCGCGCCACAATCGGTCTCTCTAGAATCAAGAAATTACTTCGTTTTATACGATTTGACGACAAGGAAGATATAATAGAAAGAAGGAAAATAGAGAAATTTGCTGCATTTCGTGACATATAGAACAAAATCAATCATAATCTTGGAAAGCATTATATCCCCGGAGAGAACCAGACTGTCGTCGTACAACTAATACCGTTTAGGCGCCATTGTCCATTTGTGCAGTATATGCCTTCAAAACCCGATAAATACGGCATGCAAATATGGTGGATTTGTGATTCGGCTACAGCATCTAACAGATGGCCATTTTCATTTTTTACGAGTATGTTGGATTGTGGTCTTGCCGCCTACGTCATATGGACGATTTTATTTCCAAATAAAAAAATAAACATCAAACGAAGGCTTTTTTTGACCAGTGTTGCCGAGTTATTAGTAGCACCGCAAATTGAAAAAAGAAAGTCACTTGTGGGTCTTCATAAAAGAACACTAAAAGTTGTAAATGTGTTTCAGAAATGACGCAATTTCAAGAGGAAGAAGGTGGTCCCTCCCATGAGGAATACACTCCTCCCGCCAAAAAACGCTGTTGTCATGTGTGCCCTTCAAAAAAGTCCCGAAATCAAAAGCAAACATGTTTTGTATGCGCCAAAAATGTGTGCAATGATCATTCCAATTTTCAAAATAAATAAAATATACCTAACTTACTATATTTCTTTATTACCTACTAATCATTCTTTTATTTTTATTGTAAAATCTGTTTATAAAAATTTTTAATAAATATTGCATGTTATTTTTAAAGAAAATAAATGCTATTTTAAGTAGTTAATGTTTCATTGTTAATAAACAATCGAAATACATTCAAGTGTCCAACGGACACACCTTAGCCGACCACGTCACAAAAAGACCTTACAACCGCATAAGGGTTAATAGAGCAAGTCCATCGACGCTACTTTTGGTAAAAATGAAAAGGGAAAGATACATGACCGTGTCAAACTTTTTCTCTTGATGAGAATGAATATTTGTCAAACAATTGTGTAGACTTAAATGAGGTTAGGGATAGAGTTCAAGTTCTAAATAGAAAATTACATGATTATAATAAGTTGTCGTATGACAGGCATCATAAAAGTGCCAAAACATACGAAATAGGCTATTATGTAGTTATAAGGAATGTCGATACGGCTTCAGGCGTTAACAAAAATTATTGCCCAAGTTTAAGGGGGCGTATGCCATTAAGAAAGTGTTAGGAAACACGATAGGTACATTCTGTCAGACATCGAAGGGTTCCAAGTTAGTCAGATCCCTTTTGAAGGAGTCTTCTTTGACTCCAGTAAGATTAAGCTGTGGAGTAAATGTAATGATGTCGATGATTCTGACGTTGTCGAGGAGGGCAGTAGATTTGTAGTTTAAATTTGGCGCCTTAAAATGTTCTTACTAGTTATAAGTTGGTAGCACGAATAATTGATTTCGGAAGTAACGTTAGTATTGTTATTGTCAGTGACTATATATCCTAGACTTTCAACCGCCTTAATTGGAGACCAATACCGATAGATGTCGTGTGAATGTTTACGGAATCTTTGTTATATATTTGAATAATTGAACACACCGATAAACGAATTAAAATGATTTTTTTAAATAAATTTCGATGTTTATTAAATGCTTTATGGTTACGTCACTGTAAGTGGCGATGCGACTCCTATTGTCTCACGACATCTATCGGTATTGGTCTCCAATTAAAGCGGTTAAAAGTCTAGGATATACAGTGTGTCCCACCGGGAACGCCATCGATAAATTACATAGGAAAACTGTCAAATGGGAAAATTTGAAAATTTGGTAGTAACTAACATTGACGAACGAGTTCCGAGGGGCCGAAGTTATATGAAGTAGGTGTCAACTTGCTTATTTTAAATGGAACATCCTATATATTATTGTATTTTTGGATTTTGCACAAAATTCTAGACACATTTTGTGTATAATGTCCTATACCTAAGTCTAACTGTTTTGAACTTATTTTTAAAATTTATGTCAAAATGACGTTTTCAGGCCTAAACAAATTATAAAAATTTTCTATACTAATGCCTTTATTAAAAATAAATTAAAATATGTCTAGAATGTTGTGAAAATCCAAAAATGGAATAATATATAGAGTGTTCCATTTAAAATAAGATGTTGGACAACCTACTTCCGATATAACAGGAAGTGCCACCATTTTGAAAATATTTTAGCGGAACTGCCCTCGTCGATGTTAGTTTACTACCAAGTTTTCAAATTTTTCCCATGTACAGTTTTCCTATAATCTATCGATGGCGTTCCTGGTGGGACACCCTGTATAGTCACTGTTATTGTTAAGGATTGTAACCATTGTGTAAGGATATTTTAAACCGGCAATAAATAGAACGGATAGTGTATTCCTAAATCGACGGTAACTTTCAGATTGTTGAGCGTTACTACAACAATTTTAATTTTATGGGAATAATAAAGTAACAGTATCCAACATTGAGTTAATAAAATAACTTTTAGGTTTTAGTTTAGCACTTATTTCATATTGTTGCTTTGTCAATGATTGTACTTTTCTTCAAAAAAGATTTTTCCTCATTTTTAGGTTGTAAACTTTTTTCTTGAATTACGGTTTAAAAACTATAAAGAAAAATTATGTACTTTTTAATAAATAACAAATTCAATATGGCGGCCATTAGAAAAATCAAAGTTGATTATGTTTCTAGAAAGCCGAAACGCCAGAGTGCAAATCTGTGAATTTAGCGTGAAAAAGTGCTTTACAGATTTCAAAAAATTTTAAAAATAAGAAAGTTCAAAAAATACAAAATATTACTTTTTTCGACATATTTGGCAACACTGTACTTTGGCAACGGATTTTTAAACGTCCTTCTCTAGCTTTAATATTATAAGCGAGATCCCAATGCTGTCGTGACCAATTTCGGACACACTGTATATGAATTTGTGATAATTATTAAATATATTTGCTAATAATGTCAAGTGATGTACGTGGTAATTAAATATGTAGTTTTCTTACCTGTTTCGTTAAGGTTTTCGGATGAAACACGACTATTCAAAATATCTAAAACTAATCTAGCTCCATCTAACGATGCTCACCTTAAACTAGGCTAATACAGAACCCTGTTACTTTTCTTTTAGTCTTTCTGGGAACTTTATAGTGAAATTATTCAAATAGAAGTGGCCGTAAATGGTTCAGTGGCAATAACTGGTGCCTCTAACATCGTCAAAATTTTATCATCTATATAATAATAAGTACACAGTAGTTATAACCATGTTTCTAATGAAATGAAATGAATGAAATTTAATAACCATATTTTCACGGTAGAAATTCCTTTTCCACAAAAATATAATATCAGCTTAATTATCGGTTCGCTTTTATTCGTAGCGATAACATTTTTAGGTTTTCACAGTGGAAAACTTTGAATACGCAACCTTTAACGTTTTATTAGTTCCTCATTTTGATATAAGAAACAAAAGAGTCGTGGTTTACATTGAACAACATAATTGACCTTTTCATAATGTTCTGTGCACAATAAGTTGTTATTCGAATAACATTGGGAATAAAACCAAACCTACCTAAAAGTAGAACCGTATAAATGCTTAAAACAATGGCAAGTAAATAACGTTAAATAAATTCATATCCTTCTTCTAAATTAGGAATATGTTTCCCACAAGACTATGTAGGTATAAAATCTTTTGCTTGCGTGTATCTGAAAGTCTAGCTAATTTAATGCATTCTAAAAACATAATGATTCTAAAAAACAAATTTTGAATTGTTTGTAAATTTGTTGTTAAGGAAAATCGTAGCGTAATGATAACTGTTCACAACAAAATAATGGTTTTATAATTTTATCTACATTAGGTATGTGCGAGCTTGTAAAGCTTTTAATATAATTAAGGCCATCCCCACCCATATTGTCTATGATAGCTTCTTGGCTTCCTTCAAATATGAATGTAGGTATAAAAATATTCTATAATTAACATTTTGATTACAATCCCCTATTTTTAACCAGTTTAAGTACTACGAACTTTTGCATGACCTGTCCTTAGCAGAGATTTACGGGCGTTTGGTCAATTTATAATACAGGATAGCATGCAGGATTCACATTTTAACGGCCACCCCTAAAACCGTAATGCTGAGCGTGCGCAAGTGGGGCGCAAACTGCAGCTAGAAAAGCGAGGACCAGTCCGGGGCGAATCCGGGAACTATACGGAAAATTGTAAAGAGATTACATATCGTAACCTTCTAATTCGATGTAACCTTTGCTTTAATAAATTAAAACATTTCTGTCCTTATAACACCAAACGATTTTAATTATTTAAAAGTGTAAAAATAATATTAATTTCATACAGAAAATTAACAAATTCTTTTCTAAAATGTAGTGCAGAATATATTTCTCTCGCATGCGGCATTTTCTAGTTTTATAATGAGACGTTATAAATAGACAAGATGTACTTTAAAAGATCTTTCACTGCAGTTGATAAAGAACAGTCTGTGTTTTCGTAACGTTAGAATGCAAACATGCGCTTGAAAATAAATAAAAAACATAAATTATGACAACTCCATCGGAAGAAAGTCCGTAGAAGAGGTAGTGTACGAACTAGAACCGTCCAGAGTACCAAAACCAATACCCGTTGCTCTCGAAGATCTTTGCAAACAAACTAAATTCAGTAGGCAGGAAATTCGAATTATGTACAGAGGATTTAAAACGGTTAGTAATTTTATATACTTAATTATTATTTTAAATTATATAAGTAAACGCTAACTACATTTCACATTATCGATAAGCTATGTAGGTAGTGTTAAATGAATAAATAAACTGAAAATATCAATTCTAATAATTAGTCACATCTACTTAGTAATTTTTTGACTTTTTTTTTAAATTTAAAGTATTTTAATTTACCTTAATTTAAAAATAAATGCACGACCAGTTTTCCTTGCTTTACAATTTTTGTTAATTTATAACTAAAAGAAAATTACGCTAGAAGTTAATTTAATATGTAATATTAATAATAATCAAAAAATATCGTTTGGCAGTAAATCCACTGAATTACGCTTTGATTTTCCATAAATTACTTCATTTGTCACCTAATGGTAATCATAATAAAAAGTAATAAAAAAACTAATTTTTACAGCGTTCGCTGTTATTTCTATGAAATTTTTGATAATAACTTTATTTTTTCTAATTAATCCAGAATAAAAAATACTAAAAGTTATGTTTTTTCGATTTACCCATGTCGATTTTACTATACTCTTTTACAACAACATTTAAAAATTGTGTTGGTTTAAAAAAAATTTGTGCAAGTACAGAGCAGAAGTTATCAAAAAAACTTAATTGTTTGATCAGAAACAGGCAAGAGTCTAAAGAAATGACATGCATATTATCCTACTCTTGTGTTAAAAGATCATTACTTTAACTTATACAGTTTTAAACTTGATCGCAAACTTAATTTAACTTTAGAATATCATGTAGAAGTTACAACTCAATTTGAGCATATGTAAGTAATGCAGAAAAAAGCGAATGTTGTTTACTATTTGGGATTTAAATATATTGTTCGGTAAACGTTTATTGATACCTTTGCCATTTCGAAATTGTGTTGATAAACGAAACGTGACTTGTAGAGCTTCTACAGTATCGCGAAATTTTATTTTTCAAAATTTTTAGTTAATGGTGGAAGTTGTTTATCTGAAATGCACACAATTATGTACCCCAAACACAGTTTCCACCTTATTAGGGCACTACGGCACTATTCTATCATTTTATAAACTTTCTAAGACAGTATACAGAGTGTAACACGAAGAGCTTTGGTTACAAGCAAATGCAAATTTATTACACAACTAAAATTACACCAGGACTCATATTCTTGAATTATGGGGTATTATTTTCATGAGAAAGACAAAAATTTTCTTGAAAAAAGTTTCCAACTCTCATTCCTTCAAAGTCGCGAGAAATTATTTTCTGAGATTTGTATATAAAAGAATGTAGCTCTTGTTTACCAATTTGTGACGTTTCTGTTTTAATCCATTTTTTAGCGTCATAAAAATTGACTTCCGGTAGAACATTTGCCTGTAGTTTAGGCAACTGAGGTTGCCTCCTTGCACTTCAAGTACGAACGTTTATAGGGAGTTTGTAACTCTACTAGTTTCCGAGTCTGAAAAATTGCTACCGTCTCCTGACAAGTTTTAAAAGCACGTCCTTCTTTTTGTTCTGAACGTTGACGTGAGAAGGTGTCATATTTTCCAAAAAGTTAAGACTTGGGGAATCCGGATTTAGTAATTAAATATTATTCAATATAAAACCCAAGGATAAGATTTCCACCAAGCTGAGGGATAAGCGCGCCACATTTTTCCACATCACTTTCTTTCAACACGTTCCAGACCACCTACCCGGATATGGATAATGGCAATACAAAATTTTCTTAAAAATGAGGCCGTAGATGAGAGTTCACTATAGAATTGGTTCCTATCCACCCTGCGGTCGAGAATTCCGTCAAAGATAACCGGTGACCTCCAGTTTATCTTTTGGGGTTGTTTTAGCCATCCATATTTATACATCTAGTTCCTGTTACTCTACTTATTTCTCTATAATACCGCCTTTCGTCTGACCTGGGATATTTCAGCTGCCGAAAATCCTACATCTGATCCCAATCTACAAACAATAGAGCTGAAGTCTGTATACTATTGGCGCGGAGTAATAAATCATAATTGCTTGAAATAATGTTTTATTTTCTTGTGAAAGCGGTACTTCTACGGTTAAGTAAAACCAATAAATTCTAACCAAAATACGATCACTGTGCCGCTCTTGCAGCATATCGACCCATCTAGGGTCTGAGAACAATAGATTAATCTGTGTAAACACGTTGCCATCAGCCCAGGTACTGACGAAACGAGAATCATAGCCGTAGATGTGGGTATTATACCAAGATACAAAAATAATGGTATATAATACGTAAGAAGTAAAATTTGTAGATTCCACATAGTAAGAATTGAAACAATAAAAGAAACCACATAATAATTCATATCAAGGTAGATTTTACTATTATAATATATTTACCTACTAAAAATATGATTTTCCAAACGTATCAGGTACCTACGCCACTGCAATACGGGAGATCTGATAATTCTGACAGGTTTATTACTCCGCGCCAATAGTATACTGAGTATAAGTTGAAACATTGGATGTTCTTTATTAAATTTATATTTGACGCGTATTCGTATCTGTGTTCCGACGTATATTTAACAACCTAACTTTGTGCGCATTGTCAATTGATTAATGTGATTTGAAAAATCTTTCGAAAACTCGCTTAATGTTGATTGCGCTTTCGTACTACTTTAGATTTGCTGTCGAGTACCAGTACCCTACGAAATTTTATTTCTTCACTTTGACATCATTAATTACCACACGGATTGTGTTTTATATTTATAAAAATTGTCAGGTGAAAGTGGATTCTCTGAAGTAACACAAGAAACGACTTATACCACACCACCAGAAAATGTAATTGACTTAAAACATCTTCCCAACTTATATTAGTCCAGGGAAGACGTTATTTGACTGAGAAGTAATTGCGCAAACGAAAAAAACCACATAAGTTTGTAGAGGGGTCTTTCGAGTCCTTTTTTGGGAACCCGACATTTTTGGTCTTCATCACCAACCACGAAAATCGATACTTTTCGAGATATCAAATAAACTTTGCTTCGAGTTTTAAACAATGTATTTAAACTTTCACTTGCAACGTGCTGCTGAAATGTTCTGAGTTCGAAGAAGACAAGTTGAATTTGGATGCGCGTCCTAGCTGATCACAGATTGAAGTGGAAGACAAAGGTTTGGAAATCACCTCTCCCGATCCTGATGTTATGGACGAGGAAATCATTCAAAGAGAAGTTGGAGAACTTTGACCAAGAAAAATGCATAGGAAAGGGTGAAGTAAACAGCGAAAGAGGATACTAGGAATGTGTGCCAGTTTGTGCCTAAAGCTTTGGACTGTACGTTTGGTGGTGTAGAAAAAAGTTTACTTACATGAGTTTTTATTTTTCAGCAGCACTTTGCACGTAAAAATACATTATTTAAATCTCAGAGCACTTTGTCTCAAATATCACGAAAAAATTTTCGAAGTCGGGGATTATGACCATAGGCGAAAAAGATTCAAAATAGTGGCAGTGTGAACATCTAAGAACTTTTAATCGCAAAAAAAGTAGTTTTTGGTCCATATCTCAAAAGTTCTCGAACTCTTGAGAAGACCAAAATTGTTGCCAACAAAAAACCAATTAGAGTGCGCTAACGTTGAATTCCGTCGTTTTGTCAGACGGAATGGGCCGAGAGAAAAAAGTCCATCTAATTAATTCCTATGATCAAAAATGTCAGATGTCAAAAACTAAATAAAATGGGTATTTTTCAAAGACTCTTGGACTAGCGAATTTCAGCCAGTCCAAGCGAATTTATTTGTTTCTGAAAACCCCACTCTTAAGTTTATATCTCGAAAAATATAAATTTTTCCAGTTTGGTCGAGAGGTCTAAAATTATAACGCGCAACCCCTCGAAAATTTTCTTATAGGACTATCAAAATTTTGACATTTCTTTAAAGGGCCACTTGATCTTTTATTTTCAGTGAAAAAACTAGGGTTACCTTTAAACAAAAATGGTGACGTCATTGCTGGAAAACAAAAACATCAAAACAAAATTTCAACAAAAGGTGTCTTTTTGAAAAATAAAATCGACGTGTCCGAGGATTTTGCTGAAAAATCCTCCGTTTTTTTTAACAAATTTACTTAAGACTTTTGACTCGCACTGTATGTATTAAAATTATGAATTTTACGTTTATATCGGAAGTGAATTCTATCTTGCTTATTTTAAGTAGAATTTATGTACTATATCTTATACCTAAAATCAAGCCATTATTACCCAAAACTGTAGATCTTAAGAATTTATAATATTCATATTACATATTAATAAAGTTACTGAGTTGAAACGGTAACCCGATAACAACCAGGCCTTGCAAAGTAATCTTTGACGTTAATTTAATCGATAACTCCTACAGGGTGTTCTAAACTCAGAAACCAGTATTCCTAATTAAAGTAATAATTCATAAATTGCTTATTTTAAATAGATTTTTATTTATGCAAATTTGTTTGGTATTTACATTCCTTGTATCTAAATATAACCGTTTTAGAATTATTTAGTATTGTTTTAAGGCCGTTTGTTGTCATGGCTGTCGTGGCCTGTCATACCAGTTGGTTGTTTACCATATTAGGTTTTGAGTTTAGAACACCCTGTAGAGGATCTTCGGTTAAGTTAATGTCATGGATTAATTTGCAAGACCTACTTGCTTACTGATTACAGTTTCAACTCAGTAACTTTATTAATAATTCAAATATCCTTATTTCTTGAGAAATCGGTATTTAGCTAAAAATTAAAAAACAATGGTTAATTTTAGGTTAGCATATGGTACTCGAATTTTGTATAACATTTACAGTAGAATTCTAAAATGAAATTAATAATAGTGGTTTCCATTTAAAATGAGCAAGATGGACTTCACTTTCAATACAACCGGAAGTGTCAAATTTATGATCATATTATATTTGAACTTAACGTTCTCAGAGACCACTACTGGTGTAATTTCAAAAGTCTAATAAAATATTCTGGAGGTGGGACCTTTCAGTGCCACCGGTTCATCGTCGCCAGTTCATTACCGCCGTTTCCTCGCTGCCATTTCGTCGCCGGGAGGTTTCATCGTCGCCATTTCATTGCCGTACGTTTTACCACCTTTTAATCATATCACATTTCTTTACGTGATAAAAAATTAAAAAACGCCTGTATTTGAATTTATTTTTATTTGTAAATTATAATTGAATGTATTCATACAACCATTGCGGGATTTTAATATTTCCCTTGTATACGAAATCAAGAATCCAGGTTGTTAAGTTTTTCCGTGTCTTTTGCGGATCAATTTTACAATACAAAAGACAAGTGGTGTATATAAAATAATAATAATAAAAAAAATAGCATTCAAATACGTCGAAATATTTTGAGATGTCAATAATAAGATTTTCTTCAATGTTGATGCAACCATATAAAACTGAAAGTTACTTTCACTACTAGAGATGAAAATGAAGCTTTCGTATTATACGACTACAAAAGTAGAAAATACAATTATAAACAAATATGAAATAGAAATTTTGAATTGAAAATAGCACAACCAATATACAAGTTATTGAAAATATGGTGTCCGTCATCATAGCGACAGTCGGTGTTGAACAGGCGGCGATGAAACAGTGGCGATGAACAAGCGGTGATGAACCGTGGTTATCTATAACTACTACACATAGTCTTTTAGTGTTTTTTCTTACTGTCACATTTACTTCTGCTAAATAAAGTACTACTTTTGACTTTGAATGGTTACATTTTTAACATACAATAAGGGTACCTTTTATACAGTATGTATGCGCAATTCGATCACAGATATAGTTTAAACAGGATACTAACAAAACCTGTTGTGACACCATCAAAAGTCAAACTAATTGGAGATGATTTTGATTAGCTGTTACGATTGAAATGCATGGGTCACATGAAGCACCGATGGTTGCAAAAACTTCTAGTGTCTTTTAAATCCACATCTTATAAAATAAGATGGAAAGTTATGCTACGGTTTTCATACTAAAAACTTTAACAGATATTTCTTTACTTTTCAACGAATTAACCTGTTTATATTTTTCTAAAAATATTCATTTTACACATTTTTTCTTGAAATAAAAATTGTTGGTAATTTAATTATACACAAGTTTTGTTTAAACCATTTGTTACTGATCCGCTCAGTAATTATTGAGATATGACAATCCCGACTGACTAATTGTTTTAACAATATCTCCAAGAACATTAATTATACAAAAAAGTTATGTAAATTACATTATGACAACATTTATTTGAATTATTTTTTTTTGAGACGCACTTTCTATACGATCACATACATGTATTAGTGTCAGGGGGTTGTGAAGTTCTGCGTGAAATGCTTGTTCCTGTTTATTATAAGTATGTTTAAAGTTGTTTTTTTGTGATAAAATCATCTAGGAAACATTAATTCAAGACTGTTATACGTCTTTAGAATTTATCGAGTACTTTTATCATTTGGAAAGGTAATGTATAACAGATATGCACAAAACAAAATTAATGTGTTGATGTATGTTAAGACAGGTAAAATGTAGTGTGATGTTTCCATATAGTAAAAAAATCGGTTTCAAAAACCTCACATAACCATCTTATTTATAAAACGTGGGGTAAAAATTTATACATGTTTCTTTATCTCTTAAAGTGAATTATGACTTACCTTTATTTACATAATTTATGTTGACGTATCATCATGATACAGTTTCGAATTTAGTATTACTACATGCAATCGCAATTTTTTAACCTTAACTTTAAATTTTATCGCAATGAAAATTATTTTAGCATAATAGTATATTATTATCATTAATACCGTGAACATTTTATTGGTTGAAACAAATTGAATGGGTTGGCAACACTGATTTTTTGGATTAATGTTTGATTTAGTTTGATGGTAATGCTAATGACTAATGGTTATCATAAAATTATTATTTTGACACTTGGTGGCATTATTGAATCACAATCGTTACAAGTTCCCTGATAGATTTGCATTTGTCGTTAATTTCAGAACTTTTCAAGTTGCAATTGTTTAGCTATGAACTTGTGTCCTTTCAGTGCCTTTCTGAAATAAACGATTCATTTGTAGTTTTTTTATTCATTCATTAATTTTGTCATAACGGACCAATCACGACTGAATTGCCACTATTTAATCAACTCATTAACATTGTTAACGTTACAGTTAACTGCAATTATTGTAAAAAGTACAATTATTATAATCACTGAACTGGACGACACAGTTTTTCGTTTCTCTGAAGAACCGATTCAGAAGTTGTCCCTTCGCCGTTCGTTCTGAAACATTGTATTAATTTTGAATGGTACTCCTGGTCTATCTGTAAGTAAGGTATTTAATTAATGCTTCTGAGCTATGTCCCGTTATTTTAATGAGATTTAGATAGTTACCGCAGTTGAGCGTGCTGATTGGTTGGTGATATTCAACCTGCCAGCAACTAGACTTGCTTTCTGAGCAATACATTTCAACCATTTTCCCAACTCGTTCACACCTACTGGTGAATTCTTGAACCATGCTGCGTTATTGTTAGAAGTCCATGCATGACTTGCGACAAGAAACATTCGATCTGTTGATATCCGCTCCTTTCTCTTCGATAAAAGTTTTATTAAAGAATCTGTTTATTTTCCATGCTACTTTCGGAAACCACGTGGAATCGATTTAACAGCACCTACGAACCTAAAGTAATTATCAGAAACCGGTGGTATCCATCTAAGAATAAAATCAAGAGATGTTCTATAGTGTATCCAATTAGCTTTTTGAAAATTCCGTCTTAGTTTTCCTAAAGATTCTACAAACGGAATTTGAAGTCCAATTTGTATTAGCGAAGGTCTATGTTGACTTCTTGGAAAATCGTTTAATACCATACGTGTTGATTGTAATGGAACCATGTCACGATCTATTGATACTAAACACAGGTTCGTGCTGTAAAAAACCCAATCCACTATTGCACACGTTTTCGTCACCACACTATACAAATGTTTATACTGAGCTTCTGGGGCACCATACATAACACTTACATCACAATACAATATTTAAAGTAAGTGAAATATGTGTCTAACAATATCTCGTGTAATAAGGGACACGTATAAATAGTATAAACTAAGCAATGCCAACAGATAAATGTAACGACAATTGAATGTTTTAAATGCAAATCGTTATCTAAGCGATAATTAGAATGCAATAAACACTCAAGTCGATAAAGTCAAGTACCATACGAATAAATAAATAAATTTCAACTTTGGTTTTACCCAGTATTACCTTATTGCACAAAATTCAGGAAATTCCGTATTTGAGACCAACCATTGACTATCACTCAAGGAGTGATTACCTTCATGTTGAGTTTTGGAAAAAATGGGATTGTACTCGTCCCGCCCAGGCAGTTCTCCAGAGTTGTTTTTTCTTCACGGAAGAAAATCACTCCTTCATTTCCTCTTCAGGCTAACTCTCGTGCAACAATTAAGAAAAATTTATGTTGCAAACCATGAGGCGTTTCTTTGTCCCAGAGCTTCATTATTACTTTGCAGGATTTTTTTTGGCGTCTCTTGCACTAAGCGGTTCTCTAAACGCAGGATCTTTAATTTTAAACTTGTTTACTTAAAACTGTGCTTAACTCAATTTCCGTTTCACAATTAATTCTTTAAAAAACCATAAATTTATTTTCATAAGCAATAAACCGAATAAGAAAATCGAGTTCATACAAATCAAAAACCGTTGCACGTCGTTCTTGAGCAAAACATATTGCCAAACTTAAAAACTTTTCTGTTTTTGTAGTTGGCATCAGCGATTTACAATGTTGTCGTATCATTTGTGTCGAAATTTCTAACCTAAAAACGAGAAAAGTGACACAACCTTGACAGAACTTAAAAATGTCATTCACTGAATAACACAACTGTGATTCCGAATATGATTTATAAAATGTAGGAAAATCGCATGTTGTGTAGATAACCTAAATGGAAAGAATACATGCGTGTTAACAAGCATAGGTATATCAATTTGTACATTAAATGAGACATATTTCAGAATGTAACAGTCAGTCGATCATGGCAGGATAACGATCTGCGTTTTGTTAAAAGTATTAATGTAGATGGAAGAAGGTGTGCGGTATTAACCTGCCATAGGTAATAAGTAAACTTGTACTTCTTTTTGATCGAAAATTAGCAACCAAAAATTACTTTTTGTTGAATAAAAATAACAATAGACTTAAAGTTTCGACTTTTTAAATAGGAAAAGTCATCTTCGGACTCAATAACTATAGAGGTAAACATATAATTACAGGTTGAACAATAATAAATTTAAAAATACTTACAATAAAAAAGGTTGAAGTTGAACTAATTAAAGAAGTACATCTTTGAATAATACTAACAGTTTTTACGGTTATCTGTGATTTAAAAAAATTTATCGAAAAAATGTTTTTTTAAATAACGATTAGTGATTCGAAGTGGCATAAACACCACAAAGTTAATTTCTGAGAGCGCTGGGCTCTTAAATTTATTATTTATTTTTTTATTATTATTTACGTTACGAAAATTCTTCTCCAATTATTTTCCAAACCGCTTTTTTTTTTTTCAGGATACAGCCTACGACTTCTTACATTCAATATATTTCTTTTATCTTCTACTAGTGTAACTAATGATTGGTCTTTTTCGACACAAAAATTGGAAACGCGGTTATTTTCAGATTCGTTTATTCTACACACACACACAACAACACTTTTTGTCGCACAAAGACAAAAAGTAGTTGTGACACGTGTTTTTCATACTATTTTTTCTATTTCGCAAAAATTACTTCAAGAAATAAATGTTAATATTTGATCTAGTATTTTTTTTGGTTTAAAGCTATGTTGGTAGAGTAGTTGATATCCTAATAAAGTTAGCAACAAATGCTGTTGAAAGTTTGCTATCTTCAAAATAATGTGTTGAGATTTTTAATCGCCGTTTAATTCACGAGTTAGTTACAAAACTTTTCCGTCGACCGTACTTTGTAATTTTAATAAAATTATATACTCTAATAATTCTAGAGAAGAAATGCTATTGTGAACGCACCACAACCACAAAATTTATAACCTAACTTCATCGTTTCTACTTTTTTGTGAGAGCTTCGTCTTTTATTGCCAACAGTATTTTAATATGAGCTCACCAAGTTGATGGAGAATTAAATTAAATAAAATAGTTTTCATCACAGTAAAACAAGAAGACTAAATTTTTTTGTGGTAACGGATTGGTGCTTAATCAATATAATGGTCCACCTACAAAGACAACACCAAAAGCGTTTGACAATGTTTGATATGTCATGGATGTAACTTAGCACATCTCGAACAAGTTGAACTTTACATAATGACTTGTCGCATCATACCGAAGAAAGATATTTATATATCCTTACTGTGTGCAAGCAGTTTACCAACTTATTGAGACAATTATCCTGCACATATTCAATACTGTCAATGGCTTTGCAGCACTTTTATCAGAGACATATTTGCTTAAGACTCCTTATCGATGAAGTTTGGTTTTACATTTACCGTTCTATAATTTCACAAACACGTGCATGTAGAGTTTACAAATTACATTTTGTTAAAGTGGTTCTGCTTCACCTCCAAAAGATCTTTTCAGAAGTCGGAATGTTTACTTTTTATAGTTTTGATTTTTTCTTACAGCCTTACTTAAAGAATCTAACTTTTGAACAATGAGTAAATAATATTGAAAAACTACGCGAGAGAATAGTTTGTAAAATTTATTACAATTGTAGATTAATGTCGATTTGTTACTATTAAAATTTGCTTTGCTACAAATTACGACAGATTTTTATTTATACTATCATGTTGTAATTGATTGAAGATAAAACGGCAATATGTATGTATAGTTGCCTATACTAAAATCAATTTTGTTTACATTAATGTAAGTCATAAATGCGCGGTGGATGGAAGAATATTGTTTGTTAAGTTTTGTTTCATAAATTAACATTAAATTTTCGTTGAATATTAAAATCTACTTAATAAGAACTAACCAAACAAAACCTCACTTAATTTCCTTACGTCAAAATTAAACTGTTAATTATTTGGTTATACACTAAAATTTATAAAATCCCTAAAACAGTACGGAAAGAGCTTCTAGTAATACATCTGTTGCAAAAGTTTAGACGTCGTATTCCATAATACTTTAATTACTGTCTCTTTGTAATCAGGTCGACTCTTTTTCTTCATGTTAAAGCCGTAGTCCTTTAGAATGTTATTAAATTCTTCAATCAGAAATATGTTAACGAGCGAATGGCGCTCCGAACAAAATTTTTCAAACTACGGCCAGCATCAGCCATGTGTTTTCCCCGTGTCGACGGGAATTAAGTTACCAATAGCCTTGTCTACTTCTTCGGTCTATCCGTTTCCAAATCATATTATTTATGAAAATTTTTGATGTAAGTATTATCCTTGCACATTACGCTTTGTAATTTTTAATTTGTCCATTTGAATTATAGTTAGGATTACGCTCATTTCTATCTAAACGTAAACAGAAAATATATAGGTGGTCTCAGGGCTTCTAATTTTCTAACTACACCAAAATTAAAAAAATATCAAGACGGCTTTTTTTAATAGTCAATTGTTTTCTGTATAATGTAAAAATATTTTTATTGTTATGCCGAAGGTTTTATACACAGAGGTGAATAAAAAGTCCCCTTTTTACTAAACTAATATCAATTTTAATAGCTTAATCATTAATAGATTAAGAGTAATGAGCAACTTTAGGGAAAAATAAGTAGAACTAATTTGTTAAGGTTTCACTAATTTGATACAATCTAGAGGTGTTAATAAACCAAAAAGTGAAATGACTTTTTTTGTCAAATGGAACACTCTGTATGTTGCTATAAATATATACTTTAATAGTATGCCCCAACAAATATATTTAATTTTAAGTATTATAAATTGTTTATTGCTCTTCTTTTTGAAAACTTACTATAGTAATTTTAATTAGCATACCTACTTTTAAATTTATATAGCAAGCTTTAATCAAAATGAGTCTTATTTATATTATTTTCTATTTAAACTTTGTATTTGATAACAAGACAATGAGCCTACTTAATAATAAACCTAGTATTTTGTTACAATTGTTATGAAATAAATTTTGTGTTTATTTCTTTTTGGCATAATAATAATATAGCACGTCATTATTACGCCATATACGAATATAGTCTTAATTATCGGCGTTTCTTTTTTATTTAAACTAGCGGAATACGGAATCTGAACTTTTAGTACTTTGTACTTATAACAAAACTTTTTTTTCTCTATTTTTCCACTTTTCTATACTATTTTTAATTCATGTTGTTCTGTTCTCATATAAATGCACGTTCTCTTCTTACAGATTTTATTACATTTAAGAATCATGTTTTAACATATGAATATGATGTTGTGGGGGTTTAGGAATCTTGGCTTCATAACGACGTTGACAATACAGTTATTGAAATTGAAAACTATCGTATTATAAGACAGAATAGAGCTTCACGAGCAGGCGGCGTTGCCGTTTATATAAAAAACAACACAGAATTTAGTATTATTCTTAAAGAGTCACGGGATTTCATCGAACACATCTGGATAAAAATTAAACTTTTAGACAATGTACTAATGTTAGGGAATATCTATAGACCCCCAAACACAAATTCAGAATCTTTCTTTGTATACTACTGGCAATAACATTCTACTCATGGGTGATTTAAATATCAACATTTATAATATAAGTAACAAGCTAACCAAGACCCTTATAGGTATTACTGAAACTTTCAATATGGAACAGTTGGTGACTGGGCCAACGCGAGTTACAACAATTGCAAGTACTTTAATAGATTTAATCTTTTATAATGGAAATAATGTTGTTGAAACGGGTACCAGAGATATCAATATATCAGATCACTTTGTAATATATAGTAACCTTCAGTTTTTAAAACCAAGTAATAGAGAGACTTACAGTTTTAGTTATCGACCATTGGATAAAATAGATATGCGTCTCTTTCAATTCGATCTCGAAAATATTCCGTGGAACATTATGTATGGTATGGAGGGTGTGAATAAAAAGCACTGTTTCTAACATCTAATATACTATAACTTTTCAACATGCATGATCCTCTTAGAAAAGTTTCTTGTAAAAAAAACTTATACGTCTTGGATTACCGAAAATATTAGGTACATGATAAAAATACGCAACCGTGCATTGAATAGGTACCGTGAAACAAAAAACAACCATCACTGGGATTATTATAAACAATTGCGTAACTACACTACTACAGCCATTCGCGCAGAAAAAGGGCATACTTCAATTACAAATTTTAAAATTGTACTCAAAAACAAAATGGAAAGAACTAAACAATTTTGACATTGTAGATAACAAAAGTAAATTCAAAAAATTACCTGACCATTTAAATAATGTCAATAATACCAATAAATACTTTGTGGATATTGGTAAATTAAATCTTCCTACATATCAAGAAACACTTAATTTTTACCTAAATAATAAATTAACTTTAAGTAAATTTCCAATTTTCATTGGTATCCCAATCTCAAATTGTGTGTATTGTGCAGAATATAAAAAGTAATGCTACTGGTTTTGATAGTTTAAATATATTTTTGATTTTAATGTGCTGTCCCTATATTATAAGTCCCATCACTCATCTAATTAATGATTGTATTTTGTATTATCCATTGTTGTTTTCCCGATTCATGGAAAATTGCCAAGGTCATACCTTTACCAAAAGTAAGTTCACCGATAGACTACAGCCAGTTAAAGTGCTTATCAACACTTTTCAAAATTTTAGCAAGTTCCATAACACTTCAGATTCAAATCTTTTTAGAGTCTAATCAGATCCTTCCAAACAAGCAGTCTGGATTTAGAAATGGGGCTGTTCAACATCTTTGACAAAAGTAACAGATGATATATTTCATGCATTGGACAAGAATTAAGCCGCTATCCTTGTTATGCTCGATTACTCCAAAGCTTTTGATATGATAAATCACACTATTCTTCTTGCCATTTTAAATTACATCGGATATGATAATTCAGCAATAAACTTCATAAAGTCTTTCTTAACAAACAGAGTTCAAAGAGTTGTTCTTCAAAATCATGTCTCCGAAGCTGAAAATGTTACTGTGGGAGTTCCACAAGGTAGCATACTGGGTCCCATATTGTATTCAATAACACACTGGTAATTGGATACATTCCTTTGGAGATCTGATAGAACAAGAGGTAAGGAGTAAATTTAACCCTAATATGTATTACACAAAACTCAATGGATTTTGAGATATTTCGATTTTCAATTTTTCTTAAAAGTTGATGTTAAAATGTAATTTTCAAAAAATTTACGCCAACTTTTTGGAACTTTTTTGATGGAATACTTGCCCAACACTATGGTCTTTCGTATGGAATAAAAATATCCCTTAGTATTTCCATCATGTGATAATTGTAAAGAAAAACTTGTACAAAATAATTTTTCAAAATCAGATTTAATAATTCTTCGAGGTTTTTTCAAATAATTCTCAACGCTTCTTGCGTACAAATTGTGTTAAAACTTCCTTGTTGCAATAGCTATCGAACAAGCTGCGAATCTTACAACAAACCCTTAACAGTTCCAAAAAATAGTAAAAGTGAAGCAGTCGACGGAATTTATTTAACTGCTGTCCACCATTAGACCTTATTCGTTTTCCATGTGAAGTGGGCGGATAAACAACTGAAGGTAGAATATGACGTTTCACTCGTATAATTTTTTGACAGTCTTAAGTTCATATTTGAAGATTCTTTGTTATAACTAGTTGTATTAAGTTCTTTAAGTTCGGTTTTGCAGATTTTCGTTGTTATTGTTGTTTAACTGAAATGGCTGCTTATAGCAATGCAGAATACGCCGGCCCTAATCTCCTAAATAGAATCTAATTTTTTTTCTAAAATTAAAAAATGTCTAAAGACGGTTTTACCGATTTTGAAAATTTGTATCAATAAGAGTCTTAGGTATTCAAAATGTTCGAAAACCCAAAATTTTTTTTTGTCCCAAACTCCAAAACGGTTAGACGTATCAAATTTTTCTTTTAGATCTGAGTTTATGGCTATGTTTACACCGATAGTTTAGTACTCTGACTTTATTTGAACTAATCGTTTTGTATTTTCGGTGTAAACACACAAGGACTAAATTAGTTCGGTACGTTTTGATCCAAATTGGTTCCAACCTTCGAATCAAAGTATACGGCGTAAACACGTAGGAAGGAATTAAATGTTGGAGGGAATGAAAAGTAAGGTTAAATTTCTTTTGTTGATCGTATATGTGGCGTTGTGGAAGTCCGAGATTAAGTTTACTTAATGTAGTAAGGTAATGAAATGCGTGTCGTTACAGTTTTCTTTTGGCATTACTTAGTTTACTAAAATGAAAAATTAAAAAAATTAAAAATTAAGAGTGAGGTTATATACAAACAGAATCAAGTTGAGATGGTGTAAACAGGATCGAACTAATAAGAGAACTAACCCCACTCCTTTAGTTCGGTACTCCGAACTAATAAATATAGGGTGTAAAAAAAACCTATATCTAAAAAAGATCCCTAGACATCAACATCAGATTTTTTCTAGCTTGTATAATAAGGGTTCTTTCCATTTAAAACCATCGAAAAAACTCACCCTCTACAATAAATCTGTCACTTCAAAGGATTTTATTTTGTTTTGCCTGCAGTTCAGCTTGCCTTGTTTCTGTAACTCAAAGGTAAGTTTTACTTGCAGTTGTAGCCGTTCCAGTGTTCAGTAGTTCAACCAAAGCATGCACGGTAGTAATGAAGATATTTTCACATGGTTTTTAATACGTTATTGTAAATAATCAACATCTGGATGGCATTTCTTATAAACTTTTATTTTTGAGGTACATCTACCAGAAGATATCTGCCGATTTTGTCTAATAACTTGTTCCAACGTAGGTCCTACCTTAGTGACTAAAAGATATAGTAACTGCTCTTTTAAATTTAATTTTTTATCAATTGTAAGTCGGTCGATATTATTATTGAAAATCTCATTTTTTGGGGATAGTGAATTCTGGTTAATATTAGGGTTTCGTAAGCCCAATATCGGGTTTTTTGAACATTCGGTTTGTTATTTAAGCTAAAAGTACGAACTTCAACATAAAATTGGCTCAAATTATATGTTCGGTTTGCATTATCATGGCCAAAACATAATCTTGTGTGTGGTCTACAATTTTCCGATTTCATGTGACATACTTTGCTGTTATTTTAGAACATTAATAAAATGAACGGTTCCACCATAAAATGTTTTCACTATAAAAAGCCTTTTTTTGTTGTAATTATTTAGAATTGTTTTATTTAAGTCCCACCGAGAAAAATGTTACTAGTACTAATTTATGAATAAAAATTTTATCATACCTGTTTGGAATCTAGCTAAACTGAAGATGTTTTTGAAATAAAGTTTCACTGATTACATACATTTTTTACACCGACATCAGTCAAATCCCACACTGCAAATTTTGAAATTTAAAATTGGCATCAGTTTCATATTTTGATTATTAGGTAGCCGATAACTACGAAATAATAAAATTTAAATTAAGAAAACTATATTCCTTTAATAAAAAAAAAGAATAAAATTTAATATTAACGACAAATAAATGTTTCGATGTCTAGTGTCTCCTCGTGCTATCGTAACACGTCGGCGAAAATTGATTTACATTAAAGCAAAAATGAGAATTTCAAAACAACGGTTAAAAACATTATTATGATAAAAACTTTAGACATAAGGCAACTAAATTTCCCTTCTATCACTATCATTGAGCACTTCTCACGCGACACCCCTATAATAAAATCTTAATTAATAGGCGAAGTAAATTTTAACTTACCTACAACACAAACATTCAACAAAATCTGACATTTAACATTTCTGTAACAGAAAGTAACTTTTATACTAAGCGCTTTTTTATCATTTGATTCGTTTCTAATTTTTATTGATGTAAGTTGAATTAAGTAATTAGATTAATTTCATATTTAAAATATGTAAAAGAATAAAAAAAATCAGTAGTTTCTGTACATTTGTAACTGAAATAGAACAACAAATAATAAATTAACAATAAAAATCAAACACACAAAATTGTGATAAATGTGTTGGAGAGTGGCCATACTTAATTTTTAATGAAGACATGACCGTGGTTTCCTGTAAATATTTAACGCAGCCAGACAAATATGAAAATAATGCGTAAACCTTCCAATTTGTTTTGAGCGATATTTTCATTCTCTTACGAATACGTTTTATTTTAATCGTAGACGTTATTTTAAATTTAGATTGCAAATTTACCTTCGTTTTAATCACACCGTTCTGTTAATTGGTCGGTTTCTACGTTGAAATGCAAGAATATTTTCTTTTGAATTCCGCTTTCTTAAGTTTCAGTTCCGTCCTATTTTTGAAATTTTAATTAAAATTTTCTATTATTTAGCACTTAGACAAGTTTCAATAACACCCAAAGATTGGGTAAGGTTTTGGTTTCTTAAAATAGACCTATTTAGTTATACACACATTTAATTTCGTTATTTTCTAATATTATTTATGAGATATATTTGCCAAAGGGTTTACAGAAAAATTTACAAACTAAAATTGATTTATTACTGCACGACTATTTGATTGGTAAATTATATTTCTAATTGGTATTTAGTTAAAACAAACGCAAACTAAGACAAGTTTTAATCCTTCAAAATAATGTACAGATAAATCGATAGTTGAAATGCAGATCAAGTGTAATTAAATAACGTGTATGTAAGTTATAAAGGAATTCAATTATGAACTAAAAAACCTGTAATTATACAACTGAAATAAACGAGTTAATTATATAATCACTGACTAAGTCAGTAATAAATGAATTTTTATAGATAATTATCTCAATCGTGGGTAAAATAATTTTTCTACGTATATACTTTATAGAAAATCAATTTTTTCCACGACATACTTAGAAAACAGACGTTTCTTCTCTACAAATAGTGAGGAAATTCGTTTTTCCTCACTAGCGAGGAAAATAATGGCGTGTTACAAAAATGCATCTTTAAAAAAATGTAAGAATGTGTGATTAGGACTATATGCGCCTAGTACTTAGTTAAACAATTTAATTTAGTATTCAATCAGTTTTGTTTAATTTAATATCTTATATTTCGACTCTTAAAAATTGCTACCCTACATTTCTTGGTTAGAATTACACGGCTGCGTTATGACAGATTGAGACCACACCGATACCACAGAATACTGTAGCGAGACTATTGGGAGCCACCTATTATCAACTTTTGCTTTTACGTACGAAAATGTAACGAAATTCTGTAACAATAAGTTACGTTTACAATAAATAGTGCTTCTCTCATTAGGTTGTTTTTTGGGGAATGTCGTGGAAAAAATGTTGTGTCTAACACATGAGGAAAGCCTTTTTCCACTCTCACTCTAATGCCTCACTCGAGCTCGAGTGGGAAAAAGAATCGCTTTCCTCACTTGTGGGACAAATAACTATTTTCCACAATCGTCAGCAAAATTGATTAAAATTCAACTCAAAACAGTAAGCAAAGTGGCCCTTTTAATCACAAGTGAGCAAAGTAAATTGATTTCTTCACAAGTGAGCAAAATTCAAAAGCGTATAATTGCTTGCATACTCCGAGTACAATACTTCCAACAATTATTTTGTTACAATGAGATTATAATTAATTCAAATTATATAGTAAGTAAAACCGTATATCTATTAATTTAGTTTAAATATATGAAATTTGTCAAGAATATAGTTTTGGCGAACGTCTATTTTCGGCCACCTCTTCAAAGCGACCACCCCTAAAACCGGCCAAGTTTTCGAAGTCAAAAACCAATTATTCGGAAATATCCATATTAATGACCCTCCTAATAGCAACCACCTCTCGATAACTGCCACGGCCACTTATTTGTAAACTTTCTTGGAAAAATACATGTAATTCTATCTCCCATTTCCGGGCATTCTGAAGTAAGGTCATTAGTAGACAACAGCTTAGCGTTCAAGTTGGGCATAATATATAATTGTATCATTTTGTGAGGCTTAAGTAATTACCGGTATTTAAGAACAGATTTAAAGAATTTGTTCGATTTACAATAGACAGTCATTACAGAGAAAGTGCAATTAAAAGACCCGTTAAGCTAACCCCAAAAATGTTTTTTGCGTACATAGTTTGAGTTAGTGTGTTCAACAGTGCTGTTACATATAGACGCACAGAAAAATTACATTGTCGCTAAAAAGAAAACGTTTGTGTCTTAAAGAGAAAATTGATATAATTGTGGAAAGTGAAAAGTTCAATACCAGTGATAGAAAGTTGGCTGAAAAATTTAGTGTTGGAAGAACACAAGTTAACGATATTTAAAAAAAACAAATGTGATTTAAAAAAGCTATTTTAAGAAGGTTCCAATACAGAGCAGAAGAGAAAATTTCCTGGAACTGAAGATTTAGAAATTGACCGAGTAGTTTACAATTGGTTTTGTAAAGCTAGGAATAAAAATATCCCTATATCTGGACCTTTAATAAAAGAAAAAGCATTGGAAGGAAAAGGTTTTTTGTGATATATCTCATCTTCTCTTGATTAAACATTGTCTGGTTTATTTACCAGATACCTTTTACGTAGATACACTTCAAAAACCTCTTTATGTAAACTAACACTCCTGCTAAGCATATTTCAAATTTAGTACTTGTATAGTTAAGCTGGCATCATAAGGGACACTTTTTTATTATTAATTTTCCGAAAGGAAGTTATTCTTTATAAAAAGTTCTGCATGTTCTAAATCTAAATTACAATAATCAGATATTAAATGTTTACAGTCGTATACGCTATTTGTCAAAAAATATGAAATTTAAGAGTAATAATATCAAAATTTGTTATTGAAAAAAGTTGATCCAAACAAAAACTACGATTAAATATGAATTGCGCCCAATTAAATAAAAAAATATTTTTTTGGCTAAAATAAGAATGCAAATGTAACTGCACATGTAGAATCATTTCATTGACGTATCTTTACTTTCTAAGGCTTATTTTATTCACTGCGGCAGGTCGCAGCGGTCCATCGCTGCACAGATCGCTGTCCCAAATTTGCACGCGGCAAGTCGCTGCGATCGATCGGTGTTGCGTGGAGGGGGTAGAACTGCTGCCAACCATATTCGGCACTCACCCACGAACACTGAATCTCTGATCGTACACAGAATGGATCCGTGTGTTTTGGCGTATGCATATTTAAGGGTACAGTCAAAGAAGCGACGTAAGAGGCGTTGGAAAGTGCATCCCATAAATCAAGCTCGATATGTAGATGGTGCATTTAGAAACCTGTATGGACTGTTGAGAGAAGACAGTGACAAGTTTTATAACTATTTTCGAATGTCGGTGCCATGAACTTGCTTTGAAAGTTAGACAGACCAAGACTACAAGACCTGAAATACTCCAAGAACTTGATTTTTCAATAGAAGATATGCTATCTGTTACACTCAGGTAAAGAAAAAAATAATTTTTACAATTTTTAAAAAGAACAACACAGTATATCTGGGATCTTAAATGAATTAAGTAGTTTTGAAGGTGCAACTAATGATTTTAAATGCAATTGTACTAAAGAATTATTGACTGGATCAAAATAAAGAGAAAATCAAGGCTAAATTTTTTCCAGAAACATTTAGTTTGCCAGATATCTGGCATTTTGTATTTTTTACATAACAAATTGTTATCTCAGAATTTTTTCAACCAATCTTCATGAAACTCGGTATATATGTTAAGCTAGAAAAGACCTATTGTAGAAATAAAATCAAATTGGTCCAATTGTAGTTTTGTTTTATTTCAGTTTAGTTAGTTACGTGCGAACAGTCGACCAACTCAAACACACAGACGAACTTTCATTCATTAAATTTCAAGTAATTAATTGTATTACATGCAGTACTACAATTTATTATTAGTCATATCAATAAACCCAGTTTTCCAGTTTAATTTACATTTCGAAATCACCCTCTGAGTAGTAGTAGTCGTCTGACATGTTGGAAAGGCCTCTGAGGTTGAAAAAATCACTTGACGCGACCTTCTCCTGATGCTGACATGCAGAAAGATTCACCCCAGATGGCGACGGACCCTCCTTGTGTATCTCTAAAGTTTTATCCCGACTCATTGGTTGCAGATCATGGTACTTCTTACCTCCTGTTTCGCCCAATGTATGTGAGGTAACCGTGTGATTTAGCAGTGGTTGTTGATTTAAATGTACTTATGATTGTTTCCTCGCTCGGTACCCGAAGCAATTATTGCCTGATGGTAGTTGTTGTGCGGTTGTTAGTGTTGATGTTGATGGGGAAGCGTCATTTGACCTTCGTGTCGTTATGGAGACTGGTGAAGCAGTTACCTCTGTAGAAGAGTGTTGAGAGTACTCGTAAGCCATTTTCATGAACTCCATTCGTAGTTGTATTTTTTTATCAATTGGAAGTGGCTTCACAAGTGGAAGTAACGACTTGAAAAAATTGAAATCATCACATTCATCTGCGACCGAATTTTCCTTTGCTTTTCAAAAGAATCTAAGTAATTTTCTAACTTGTTTTCTAACCTTTGTTTCCTTCTACGATACGTTGTAGACCTACTTGAAAATGATTGTTCTTCGTCAGAAATTACGGTCCTTTCCACTTCTTCTGCACCGTCGCTGTCATCTTCTGGAGATTGTGTTTGTGAAACAATAGGAGATGCTTCTGTTGGTCCTAATGCTATAGAACTGTCTATAAAAGACATTTGCGCTGCCTACACGTAAGTTTTAATTTTTTTTCTTGCTTGGCCAGATTTTGTTTTTAGTGATTTAAGGTATCTTCTGTAACTGTTCTTTATGTTCTTCCACTTTCCTTGGAGCCCCTGACCTGAAAAAGAAAAGAACTTTATTCAGTTGTTTTGAATTTTTAATTTTAATAGAACACTTTTTTCAGGTATCTGGGCTCAGGATGCTCCTATATGGATTTACATTACATGTACAGAATTGGGACAGCAACAATATCCTTAATTGTGCCAAAAATATGTCATTTGCTGTGGATTTCTCTGAAAGTGAAGTGTTTCCAAAGTTCACTGAGGACTTTTGGCGACAGACGGCGGAAGGCTTTAAACAACGAGCTTATTTCCCCCATTGTATATGTGCTGTAGACTGTAAACATATACGGATCATTAAGCTGGAACATTCTGGTTCAATTTACTTCAACTACAAAAGCTATTTTTCAATAGTTCTGTTGGCCATTGCAGACAGTAATTACAAGTTCATTTACGTCGATATTGGGTCAATGGGTAAAGACGCTGACCCAACAATATTTGACTGCTCGACTTTTGGAAAGGCATTCCGTGATGAAACGCTAAACATTCCAGTTCCTGACACAATATCAACTAGCACCCAACCACTCCCTTACGTACTAGTTGGAGATGAAGCGTTTGGTATTCATGTCAATCTAATGCGTCCTTTCCCAGGACGTAATATGACACGAGAGACAAGGATTTTTAACTACCGGCTCTCATCAGCCCGCAGATTTGTAGAATGCACATTTGGTCTTCTAACAAATAAGTGGAGAATAGTCCACAGACCAATAAATCTTCGATTATGCAATGCCCAGTGTGTTGTAAAAGCCGCTTGTGCTCTGCACAACTACGTGCGTGAAAGGGACGGCTACAGGTTCCAAGATACCCTGGAAGTGACCGGGCTATATGATATCCAGCATGATGAAAGTCAGCGTTTGTCACGTGGCATCAAGACTGCATATGTCTACAGAAATTACTTTGTAATGTACTTCAACAGTACCGAGGGGAGAGTAGCATGGCAAGATGACAAAGTTTAGCTGTTTATGTGTTCGATGTGAAGGGAAGTTTGAATAGTAGATTGGTACTTTTTTAACGGCCACCATATTGTTTGATAAACATGTACTGTCAGTCAAATTATGAATGTTCAACACCATGTATTACCATTAAACACATAAGCGTCTATTTTTTGGCATAATTTCCATATTACAAATATTTCTTCCAAACAAAGTGTAATAATCTGCGTTTGAAAAAAAAAATACATTTGCAACACAGCAAGAGCCGCTAAATCTGAAAAGTGGTTTTGACAAACAAAATTATAACTGTGAAACGTTTGAAAAGATAACTTATCGTAATTAATGAGGTGTATAATAAATTAAATTTAAAAATATCATGCATAATTTACAAGCACATTTTTTATGAGTGGCTTTTTTATCAGTTCACGCTCTCATTTTACTTAATTACGAAAAATATACATAATTTTCTACTTACATAATTCAGCTTTCTCTTTGGCTGTTGAAGTTTCAAACTGGGGGTAAAACAATGTGCACAGTTCGGACCAATGTCGCTTATTCAAGTCTCTGTCCTTGTAGTCATCTGATGCAGTATCCCACAAAGAACGCCTTAACTTAACTTCATCAATAAATCGTTCTATATTAATATCGGTTACCACTAATAACGAAGTCATTTCGTGTTGTACACCACACAAGTTTTATTATCAGCTTCAAACAACAGGACACAGCTGAATAACAAGGCCACGTGACGTGATGTTCAAGGTGACTTGGGTTGGTAAAACTGCGAGAGCGGGAGCGGGCTGTCGCGTGGAATAAATGGGCTTATTCAACTCAATGTATATAGGAACCGCTCGCTGCCAGCGATTTCTAAGTGCAGGCGACTGAATTTACAAAACGTCGCGACACACCGCTGCTTCTGAGACCGCTCCTTTTTGAATAAAAGTACCTATTTTGGGCAATGCACTTACAAAATCGCGGTGACAGTCCGCTGCGACCTGCCGCGGTGAATAAAAGAAGCCTAAACGGAACGAAAAGTTTGTAGTAAATAAAAAAGATAAATGTTTGGTATCGATATTGAATACATTTAAAAAAAAATTACGTAGAAGTAAATCGCATATTAAAACATAGTTTTTTATTCCCAACAACTTTTTCTAATTACAGTTTTCGATATTGTTGCAAATAAAGGTACTTTACTCATGTACCAATATAATTTTTGTCAAACCTCGTATACGATTGAAAAAATTTAATATCTGATGATTGTAGTTTTGATTTTAGAGCATGCAGAAATACTTTCCTGTATACGTCATTAGATAAGTATATTAGGTATGTGTGTTTTCTGACTGATTAAAAATGTCCTACTTTGAGTGTATTGTCACGTATTTACATAAAACGTTTTAAAACCTCTTGGTGGCTGCACGTCATTAAAAAAAGTTATCAAGGGCAGTTGTACAATCTCCGTTTAAGTTAACTACGGTTTAATTTCTAGTCATACAATTGTGACGATATTGGCCTAGGACATTAAAACAAGGCTAAATTTAATGCTCCAGTCCAATTGGGCTTTGAAACTTTTTCCTCGAGAGGCGGTGCTATCGAAATTGGTGAATTTTTAGCGAAGGCGCATACCTAAAACTAACAGCAGGGAAGTGTTCTAATAACGGAATAAAGGTTTGATATCCAGTCGATGCTCCCTTCGTTTGTTCTTCTATGTTCCTTTAGATATAAAATTAAGACCATACACTTGATAAAAAAAATCTCTAAGGGACTAAATCTAAAAGGTACAAATAGGACTTTTGCCTCATTCAGTGGGGTAAAGATCTGCAGAGTAATAAAAAAAAATATTTTAAATAAATAGCAACCAACATCTTATAAAAGTAATAATATATCCCATCAAAACAAGTAGTAATATATTCCATAAAAAAATTATACATTCCATCAAAAAAATTTAAGTATATCTTTGGAAACTCTTTGGAAACTACAAGCCAAATGACTGATACGAGTAAAAAATTAATAAAACTAAACTAATGCAGCGTCAATAAAAGTTTATATCACTGTTGGTATCGTGAAGGGAAATTTCCGACTCTGCCTCAGAGGTTGATTGATTTTGATTTTTCTTGAGGTTGTTTTCTTTATTTTTAAACACATTTCTTACCGTTCTTTTTGTTTTTTTGAATATTTTCCTTCCTTTTTTCTCCGCAGTTTGTTTTCTTTTTTATTGTTCTATCATTTCCAGTTGCTTCTTGTTTGGTGTTGAGCTAAGAAGTTTAGATTTTAAGCCTTTTTTCGTTCGTTTTCTCTTTTTAGTAAGAATGGGTAACGGAATGTTAACAATTAATTTTCCTTCGATTTATGTACAGACGTACAAAGAATTTTCTTTTCAGTTTCCGCTAAAAAGGTGCGGAGTACTGCAACAGCTTTGCAGCTTCTGACAGCTCAATAATTCAAAACGAAAATAACATTTTAATAATTTTCCTAATTCGCGCCACATTAATACGTTAGCAAACGTATTTTTATTATGTGCTTTGATTACCATACATACAAAATAACGTACGTCATACACAAATAGTGTTTAATGAAGAGTTAAATACAGTAACCGTCCAACTTTAAACTCTAGACACCCTGACATGTTGTTCCATTTTTACTTTACTTGAAATAACTGTGTTTCTTATTTATTCATCATAGTAACACATGATGTAGCGAATTAATATTTTGTCAAACAATGTTTTTAGGTTATGAAACCAATTATGATTTTAACCAAGTAACGTATGTCCCGTAACTCCTTGAAGGAGATTGGTATATATGGTTAATATTTTGAAAACTACTCAAATTCAGCTATATTTCTAAATAAACACATAGATATTTTATTTTGAAGGAATGTCTCACTAGGCGCTATATATCCTAAGCAAACATCGTTTTCCTATTATAATTCATAAGAACATTAAAAGATGACCTTTTCAACCTTGGATTTTTAAACGCACAAAAAAATTATGCAAAAATATTGTTTATAGGTGTTAGAAGAACTCCATTACAACATATTCAAATTCAAACTTGAGTTGTAGAAACTAGGAAGTCGTGACAATTGCACCATCCGGTCTCAATAAAACTAATAACATGGACTATGATATTATTTTTTTTAATATGGTACATTGCATTTTTCGCATTGGATTCGAAAACGTCCACCACATGGTTTTAGTTTGCAACCCTGTTCGTGCCTATCTTTGCGTATTGGCCAGTGCCCAATGTTATCATATCTTAGTCGTATATAGTAACTGCGCGGGGCTTTTAATGTTTTGACGGTATGGGAGAATTTTTAGGACTGGGGGGTCTTTGATGCCTCATCTTGATGGCGTGTTAACAGCTAACCCAGAAAAAGCAAAACTTTCTGCAATTGCCATAGTAAATTGTAAAAGATCCATTTGACAGTCGGAACCACAGCACGTCATATTACGCCTACACTCTAACCACGAGTTGCACACGGCAGGATTGAAATAAAGATAATTCGAAAAATGGAATAAAAGTGCGATAGAATTAAATGAGGAAATCACTTGTAGCCACTCCTCAAATGGAAAGATTACACCAACGTACAATCGATGGACGCTTCACTATTCTGTAGTCTTTAAATATGAAACTCCCATATTAAAAATGAAATATAAATTGTAGCGCCATATACGGTTGTGGAGGTAACTACATACCTACATCATTTATAGAATTTGTTCAAATCTATTTCCTAACCAGTACTACAAATTTTAAGAAGAAATTTTATTTTCTTTTACATTTTATAATTGAAAATATACAGGTAATTACACAAATCTTACAGTTATTACTACCTAAATCCTGACAAATTTTTAGAAAATACAAACTTCATATTCGAAATTACACTTATGACGTCTTTTCTTTAACTTCTTACTTGTCTTTTTGATGAAAATTATATGCCATCATTTTCAAATATCAATAATTTCAGTGGTACTATTATTTTGATATTTTCAATTACAAAATAATAAAATAAACTTGGACTGACATCAACGGACATTTACACTGCTAACTAAATGTCAAAATTTAAAAATTACGCGCTTATCGGTAACAGGAAATTCTAAGTATTACTGCAGCATCTCCAACGACTGCGGCGGGGAGGGGATATTTATTATACAAACTGTCCTATAAGACTTAGATATTTTAAATACGTGATTTGAGATGACATGTTTACCACTTTATTGCAGCAGACTGGAACTCAACCTCAGTTGCGGAACAGTATATAGAAGATTCTGTATCAAATAAAATTATCATCATTACACTCTTAATAGATAAATAACTAATGCTCCCCACGGATTTGGTTTTCCTTTCATACATTTTTTGATTATAAATTTTCCGGTGAATAGAATAATTGACTAGTCGATACAAATATTTTCTTCCAGTTCTAGTTCTTAACAGCATTTTTCAAATGAAGTAACTATCGGCCGCAGTTTCCAAACCTTGTCAACTTTGTCGTGACTGGCATTTACGTCAACAATATAAGGATTATTTCTAAGAGACTCAAATCTATTGCGCAAAACTCGGACATCATCAAAAAAATTAATTTTGGTAGCAAGTAATCAATACATTCGCAAGCCTAGGAAACTGAATTACACCCAAACCCACAAGCTTTTGATTTCTTGCTCGTTTGCATTGATGTAAGTTTCTTTTTTGTCTACTGAATACATGCTTGTTTTTTTGCTAATTCTTGAAACACAAGATTTAGAAAATATTTACAAAACTATTTTATTGGTGTTTGGATAATATCAACTTCACGTTTGGGGGTGAAAAGTACTTTTGTGTCCATGATTAGTTTTCATTATTTGCAATTTTTTGTGTATTTGCCAAATTTTCTGCTAAAACTGCCAATGGTAGGTACTTCATTATCGTCGTCGGACTCTTTTACATTCTTATCAAATAAATATTCTCCTCTTTATCGTTTTCACTTCTGCTTTCGCCTTCTATGTAGGAGTAGAAATTTGCGGATATCACTAATTTAGCTACAGCCTTCAAACAGAAAAAAAATTACCACGTTATACGACAGGAACACCTAGTGGTGGCAATTGAGTACGGCAATTTTAACGACCAACCGTACAGATTCCCACCATGTGAAATTCAAACAAATTTCAACTAATGAATACGTGTATCTTACACTTTACATTTCAGTCCCATTAAAGTGAATGTTTTAATTAATATAGTGATTATTAGTACTCCTGAGAGTGTTGCTAAGTTCTCATATTGTAAACGCTCACTAAATGGTTAACGTAAGTGAAACTTGGCTTTATCGGTACGAGTGTGTTATGCATTCGAAGTTATCGCTTAGATAACGATCTCCATTAAAACATTCAATCGCCGTTACAGTTATCTGTTGGCATTACTTAGTTTAAATGGTTAACATTTAACGTTAAAAAGCAAATGACAATAAACTAGTCATGTGTGTTTGATGCTACTTCTAGTGGTAAACACTGAAATAATTTCTACTACCGACAAAATTGGTTGCTTTATATATAAAGTGGCAAATGCCGCCGAAAGGGTTTTTCAACTTTCTTAGTTTTAATTTTTCTCTATACCTAGGTATTCGATTTTCAGGTCAAATACTTTTTTGTCGTAGTTTCCGAAACATGTTTCCGTTTTTCCATTTTATTCACTAACAATAGATTAAGTAAAACGGATACTGAACAAATTTATGAACTTGATACTTTCCAATATCTGCTCTATAAATGTGAACTTCTTTGTGTTATATAGTTTTGTGTATGTAAATGTTATTTTTTATTTTAATAATTTATTACGCAAAATCCAATTTCATGTAAAGTTCTTACTTTATATTCAACGTAAGTTATTTTCTGAACAAGGTTCTAAAGCTACTTATCTTTGAGACTTATCTCGACAGCTGAATTTAACGTTGATATCCTTAAGATAAGAAAAAAATAAAACTAAGAAAAAGTTGAATGTATTGATCGAGTTTAATAGAAAAAAAAACTGTTTAAAAAAGTAGACATTTATGAAGGGCATTCAATTTTGCGTGTTCACAATACCTACACAAAACGTGTAATAAAGAATTTGTATCACATGGTTCAAATCAGTTTAGTAATATGCGTGTTTAATCGTTAACGTCTAAAAATTATATTTTCAAAACTCACTCTACCCCTCAATTTATATTCCGATGGTGTATAAAAATTTGATGACGTGGTTGGTGAGTAATGACAAACGTTAAGCTTTACGTAGTTGGTTTGAAATATTGCTGAAATTGCCAATTCGTGACAACAAATTCTAATAGATTTCTGGCATTACAGTTCATTTAATTAATAAAACCAATGGTAAATGGTTTGAAAACGGGCTACATAGTCGAATAGTCAGCAATGATAATTTACACATTTTCGACTAAATCATCAATCTTTGGAACGTGTACATAATTACTTGTATTCTCTAACTATTGTTGAATGCTTCTCGTGAATTTTTTTGAAACAAATTTAAGTAAAAATGTTTACTGTGTTTTCAATAAAAGACATTAAAATATTTAACTACTTCAAATAATAATAGTTAATGGTAGAAAAAGCAAATGTCATTAAATAGATTTAATTCAACTGATGAATATAAATTCTCGCGACTTTTCACACAATACTGTAAATATCTGACATTCTTTACTATAAATATATATTATATTATATTTAGTTTTGAACTTGTATACAAAAATAATTCATGTTTACGGAAAAAGAATTTGTATATAAATAATGCTCTTCTGTTATTAGCTAATATTTTTACACTAGCTCTACGAACATCGATTAATTGTAGTGGTTTCTGGAACTAATTAATGGACTGTATTTTCGTAATCCTTACGGATTCAACTCAATTAAATTAATTGTAGTAATGTATCTTCAATATAAAAATTGAGTTCAGCAAAAACAAGTTGAATAGAATGCAAATAATTTTAAAATTTGGGGAAAGTAGTGGTACGGTGCCCCAACTAATTTCTCGAATGTACACTTATAACACATTTTAAATTAATGTATTAACATGTACCAATTTTAATTGCACTTAGAAGGAAAAATTACCCTACAGTTATTTTACAAAAAAATTTTTCACGAAGTATGAAGGAAAAACCGATTGCGCCATATTTTTGAAATTCTTCAAGCCGATTTTGAGTAACCCAAATTAGTTTAATAGAAATTAGGAGTTGAAACATAATTTATTGTTCAAAAAACTAATTTTGAGGACATTTGTTCCAGTATTTTTGAACAGAAAATTGTGATTTTTGATAATGTCAAATATACAATGTGAAATGAAGAGGCAATGATAAATAGTTGCCTCACAAATTATCTTAATAACATACAACCAAAACTTCCTTTCTCAAAACTACAAATTACTTATTATGCACAAAATCTAATTAAATCTCCGGTATTACATAAAATAATAAATATCAAATTTCGTTAAAATTGGCTTAACACTCTCTGAAATATCGGACTGACGACTTTTCGCCCTACTAGTCTCATGACAATCAGGAAAATTATTTTGCGTAGAATCTCACTTTAATTTAAAAAAAGTGCATGAAAAATTTCCTATTTTGAAACACATATGGAATAAACACTCTGTACTGTAACTAAAAGAAACAACAAAAACAGTATCTAAGTAATAATAATTTTTGTCTAGGTGTTTTTTAAGTACCTAAACTAAAATGAAGTAATCCTATAATTGACGTAGTTTCCCGAAATAAATTTCCTTCCAGATCCTGTTCTGTTTGCTTTCAGTATAATATTTCCGCAGTAAAATTATTAATGATTTTTGCCGTTAAATATAGGTGTGCAATTTACTATGTTTTTCCACCAACCTATTATTTGAGAAGTTTGTAAGTTAGGCATGCGATCGTATTATACATATTTTTGAAATTTAGATTATAGTTTCCTACTGTTGGTATTAAGCAAAGAGTTTACCAAAATTTTACACTCCGCAAATTTTCTAAAAATTCAACATTAAATTAGAAACAATTTCAATAAGCATTTATTAAAACTTAAGATTGATTTAGTATAGAAAAAGTTTATTTACAAAAATCTTTTGTATAAATTAAAAAGGTGTTGAATGATATTTTACGTATCTTTACAGTTAAAATTATGTTTTCAAAATGTAAATACCTATTTTATTTCGTAACCAATTTTAAACTTAGAAGAACGCTATTGCGGTATTAAGATGGTGGAACTAAAGGATAAAAATCAATATTTTGCTTCGGGGTTATTACATTTATAAAATAAGTATGCCGTAATTGGAAAAATTTCTAATCTTATACATTGTCGTCGTTTTGTATTTTATACAGGGTGGTTCACCGGAAACCGCCGCAATTGTTTATGGAAAAACTGTACGTTGGAAAATTCTGAAAATTTGCGAACATACCAAAGTCAATACAGGCCATTCAATCAAAATATTTTGAAGATGGCAGAACGTCCGGTTTTACCGGAAGTATTATCAACTTGCTTATTTTAAATGGAACACTCGATATATTACTACATTTTTAGATTCTACGTCTAATTCTAGGCATATTTTATGTACAGGGTGAACAAATAAGAATGCAAAGTGTTATATCTCAGGAACTACTCATCGTAGAGACTTGCTGTAAAAAATTTCATAACAAAAGTGGCCATAAGGAAAAGCTGGAAATGATTTTCAAAATATTAAGATGGCCGCTAGGGGGCGTATCCGCTATCTTAAATTTAAAAATTTGGATTTAGTCGGGTTTTCGCTATATTAACACAACAAATAAATAAATGCTTTTTATAGTTGAGGAAAATCTTCATCTTTTTCATTTAATACTTTTTTTCCTATCTCTAAAAATAAAGTGAAGAGGGGTCTTTGAAAATGCTTGTAAACAAATGCCAACAATTTCAAAATGGCTGAACATAATTTAATGAGCTTGGTGTCGTTGAAAAGAGCTTTCCTTAGGTTACAATTCTAACCATATTTATGGTCATCGTAATTTGGCATGTCGCCGCTAGAGGGCATTTTCTGAAATTATCACGGAAATTGCGATTTATCTCGGAAAACTTAAATGGTACGGTATCATTTTCTTATCATCAAAAAAAAAGTAAAATTAAACCCAAATAAGCTGGTGAAAACCGTACCTCGATATCTTATTCCTAACCTAAAATATCTATATTTCGGTCAGATTATCAATGTTTTTCTTAAAAATTTTGGATAAAAATACTATATTCTGAAATTTATTCGAAAAGTGCGATGAATTGCAAGAAGAACAGAATAAATCTCATCTTCTTTACCACGACAAAGTCAAAAATCAGTCGATTTTTGAATAAAATATAACAACGGACAAGGGTTGTTTTTTACGAGTAACTTTATTTTCTCTATCAAACTCAAAATCCGTAAAAAACATAAATAACTTCGATAGTCATCAATTTAGTAATTTTATTGAGTAATTTTCAGTATAATTTAAAGGGCATAATTTATGCTTGGCACATATCAAAATTAAACTAGATAGGTAGGAAAAGGTAAATAATAAGTAGTAGGTCATGAAAAAGAAAAACAAAGTATTTGAAAATAAAATGACAGGACGCAGCGTTCTGACAATCAGTTAAATGTCAATTCATGTCGATCAAATAGAACTAAAGAATGGATTTTTTCTATTTTATTCATAAGACGGTCAATGGAAAATTATTGTAACTAACTCGCATATTAAAATAACATTAATTATCGAGACTTTTAATTGTCGAGATCGCTGTCATTAACATACTTTTCGTAAATAACTATTAATGTGTCCTTAAGTGTTCAAACTGCCGCCCATCATGCTCTATGCACAGTTAAAGCTTTTGCTGTGTGGAAAGGACCGCCGCTTCAATTTCGGTTCTTGGCAGGCTGTTGATTGCATTGTGAATTCTTTCTTGAATATTTTCTCTAGTTGTAGGTTCTGTTTGAAACACAATGTCCTTTAGTCGCCCCCATAGATAAAAATCCAGACAAGTTAAGTCCAGGGACCTGGCAGGCCATGGAAATAGGCTTCCCCTTCCAATCCACCGGTCTGGAAACATCTCATTCAAATATTGTCTTACATTCACGGCAAAATGTGCTGGACAACCATCTAATTGTAGAAACATATTTCGACGTGTTTCTAACGGCACATCTAATAAAATTGGCAAATGGTTCTGTAAAAATCAAGGAAGACATTGCCATTTAGGTGTTGATTAAAGAAAAATGATCTAATAATGCTTCCTCCCTAGATGCTACACCACACATTAACGCTCCATCTTCCTTGATGTTGGACTTCACGAAGCTAATGAGGATTTTGTTCGGACCAGTAGTGCACATTGTGTATGTTGACTTTGCCGTGGCTATTAAATGTGGCTTCGTCAGTCCAAAGAATTTGAGACAAAATTGTCTATTTTCATTAAGCATTCCTAACATCCAGTGGCAATAATTTAATCGATAATCAAAATCTTGTTCACTTAAACTATGGTGTAACACTAAATGATAGGGTCGAAGTCTAAAACAAAAACAGTATATTTCAATATGGTCTAACATAACTAATTTATAGTAGTAGTTAATAATAGGGGTTAGTAGTTGTTGTAGTTAGTTGGTTTATAGTAGTAGTAGTTCGTTAATAGTAGTTAGTAGGTAGTAATGGTAGTTAGATGGTAGCATACTTATTGTTATTTAGTTATTTATTTTATACATTAGAACTTACCTATGATCCTTCAAAATATATTGAACCGTAGACCGAGATATGCCTAAGGCGGTAGATAAAGCTCTCGTACTAGTATGCTGATTAAATTCAATGTAGGCCAAGACGTTTATGACATTTTCCTCAGTTTTTCCATTGCTACGTCTGCGAAATGTGGAACGAAAGCTACCAGTGGTACGCAAACGCTGAATCGCGAAAACGCCGATGTGGATAACGAGCACTATAATTCTTTGAGCTAATGCCTCATTTTGAAAGCATTCAAAATAAACGGCAATCATATCAACGCATTCGTCGTTTGTAAAAGGCATTTTACCTAAAGTTTGTAACGCGGGCAAGTAACACCTTCAAATAAAATTTGACGTTTGTTTGAAATATTGCCATCTTTTGTTTTTCTCTTTTTCATAACCTACTACTTATTATTTACCTTTTCCTACCTATCTAGTTTAATTTTGATATGTGCCAAGCATAAATTATGCCCTTTAAATTATACTGAAAATTACTCAATAAAATTACTAAATTGATGACTATCGAAGTTATTTATGTTTTTTACGGATTTTGAGTTTGATAGAGAAAATAAAGTTACTCGTAAAAACAACCCTTGTCCGTTGTTATTTTTATTCAAAAATCGACTGATTTTTGACTTTGTCGTGGTAAAGAAGATGAGATTTATTCTGTTCTTCTTGCAATTCATCGCACTTTTCGAATAAATTTCAGAATATAGTATTTTTATCAAAAATTTTAAGAAAAAATGGAAAATCTGACCGAAATATAGATATTTTAGGTTAGGAATAAGATATCGAGGTGCGGTTTTCCCAGCTTATTTGGGCTTAATTTTACTATTTTTATGATAAGAAAATGATACCGTTCCATTTAAGTTTTCCGAGAAAAATCGCAATTTCCGTGATAATTTCGGAAAATGCCCTTTAGCGGCGACTTGCCAAATTACGATGACCATAAATACGGTCAGAATTGTAACCTAAGGAAAGCTCTTTTCAACGACACCAAGCTCATTAAATTATGTTCGGCCATTTTGAAATTGTTGGCATTTGTTTACAAGCATTTTCAAAGACCCTCTTCACTTTATTTTTAGAGATAGGAAAAAAGTATTAAATGAAAAAGATGAAGATTTTCCTCAACTATAAAAAGCATTTATTTATTTGTTGTGTTAATATAGCGAAAACCCGACTAAATCCAAATTTTTAAATTCAAGATGGCGGCTACGCCCCTAGCGGCCATCTTAATAATTTGAAAATAATTTCCAGCTTTTTCTTATGGCCACTTTTGTTATGAAATTTTTTACCGCAAGTCTCTACGTTGAGTAGTTCCTGAGATATAACACTTTGCATTCTTATTTGTTCACCCAGTACAATGACACATACCTCATCTCAATCGTTTCTGACTTATTTATTGTTTTATGTAAAAATTGACGTTTGCAGACCAAAAGCTAATTTGAATTATCAACTATTCAAAACATTTTTTACTTAGTTTGTGTATTTTTTTATGTTAAGCTGAGTCCGTTTGAATAGTATTTGTGCAAAATTGTCATAAAAAAGTATAAAGAGTGTTTGAAAATTGGTATCAAAATAGTAGTTTTGAAAACCGTAAAAGTCAATTTTTTCAAATGGAACATACCGATTTTTATATTATCTCATTCGTGGTCCAAAATAAGGGTAAGTTTGTACAACATTAATTATTCGAAAAATCGGTATTTGTTGACATACTGACAAATAAAAAGTTTTCAAACGCAAATACCCATTAGATGCTTTTTTACGTTAATTAATTATTAGTTGGCTGTGCTGGCGATCAAGAAACTATTGTCACTGTCATAACATCAAGTTCGATAAATTCAATTACGCCTGAACGCCTAAACTATACAAACCAAGATTATTTAAATTTGTTTATCTTTTATGGGAAATGCCACAGAGGTTTGTCAATTGTCAAGAACATGTAAAACATTTGCTGTCCGATACCCAGAAAAACGAAAACCATTACGAAAACAAAACTTTGGCTCCGTCAGAGCAAATAGGGAGCGAAATAAACCAGTAGTTAACAATGAAAATATTGAAATTGCAGTCTTGGTATATTTTGCTGCATACCCAACAGCATCAACAAAGCAAGTAGCAATAGAGTCGGAATTGTCTAAGTCGTCTATTTTGAGAATTTTACATAAACACAAGTTTTATCCGTACGCATTCTCTATTGTACAACATTTGAAAGAGACCGATTTTCTAAAAAGAATAAATTTTTGTGAATTCATTTTAGTTCGATCACAAAAAACGAATTGTTTCTAAACAATATTATCTGGACAGACGAAGCGAAATTTACTAAAAATAGAGTTTTTAATAGGCACAATTCTCATTATTGGAACGATTCGAATGTACACCCATTTCGAGAGCAAAATTTGCAGTTTAATGTTTATTGTGCTATAAGAAATGACGGTGTCGTTGCTTTACAATTTTATCAAGATAATTTAAATGGTAAGTTAGGCGCTTTGGAATTATTCTAGATGTTTCAATTTATAGGAGCACGATATCTTGATATTTTACAAAGTTTTGAGACCGAGTACTTGGACAATTTGCCCTTGGCCGACAATAGAAACATATTTTACCAGCATGATGGAGCACCACCGCATAATGGTTATTTGGTCAACAACTTTTTAGAAGAACGTTTCTACGGTCAATGGATTGCAAATAATGGACCAATTCTTTGGCCAGCCCGTTCCCCGACCTCTCAGTACTAGATTTTTTTATTTGGGGTACAATAAAAAATTAAGTTTACAATACTGCACTAACTACAGTTGAAGACTGCATGCGCCGAGTCAGAACAGCATTTGATCAGCTCAATCCCGCTTCGATAAGAAGAGCCAACCATGAACAATTGCTGCTTAGATGTGAAAAATGTTTAGAAGTTCAGGGGTAGCAATTTGAACATTTATTAAAATAATTTGTGTCAAAACTTCTTTATATTCTTTATTAACTGTTGGTATATTTCTCTCCGTATTTGCTTCTGCAGAGCCAAAGTTATGAAAGTTTTCCATATTCCTTCTTACTGCGCTTCGTGGTGGTTTTCGTTTTTCTGGGTATCGGGCAGTAAACGTCTCAGATGTTCTTGACAAAACTTTATTGTGTTCCCCATAAATAATAAAGAAATTCAAATGATTTTGTTTGTATAGTTAGCCAACTAATAATTAATTAACGTAAACGGGTAATTGCGTTTGAAAACTGTTTATTTGCCAGTATGTCAACAAGTACCGATTTTTTTAATAATTAATGTTATACAAACTTACCCTTATTTTGGACCACGAATGAGATAAAAGTATAAAAATCGGTATGTTCCATTTGAAAAAATTGACCTTTGACGATTTTCAAAACTACTATTTTGATACCAATTTTCAAACACTCTTTATAATTTTTTTTGACACATTTGCACAAATATTGTTCAAACGGACCCAGCTTAACATAAAAAAGTACGCAAACCAAATAAAAAATGTTAGATATAGATAGATTATTCAAATTAGTTTTTGGTCTGCAAATGCCAATTTTGACATAAAACATTAAATAAGTCAGAAACGATTGAGGTGAGGTATGTGACATTGTACATAAAATATGCCTAGAATTAGACGTAGAATCTAAAAATGTTTTAATATATAGGATGTTCCAATTAAAATAAGCAAGTTAATACATACTTCCGGTGAAACCGGAAGTTTCACCATCTTCAAAATATTTTGGTTGAGTGGCCCCATCGACTTTGGTATGTTCTCAAATTTTTAGAATTTTCCAACGTACAGTTTTTCCATAAACAATCGCGGCGGTTCCCGGTGAACCACCCGGTATAGATAGAAAAAAACAAGAAAGAAAAGCAACAACCTTTTCTATTTTATATATTTTTTGTTTAAATACACATTTCCTAGCGAAAATACTTCGAATTTCTGCTGTAATTTTCTGTATGAGTTTATAAAATACACTACATTAATGTGTCAGTCGTAAAGCAAAATTAAAATTTCCTTAAGAGCAAGTACCATTATAACACGTAAACATTTTTTTGAAAATGTAATGAGTTTTTGAACAATAATATAATAAATAAATAAGTTGTCCAAATAAAAAACTGGGCTTGGTAGGTTTTGCAATTTTCTTTGGCGTTTGATATTTTTTTAACAAAATAGTCAGCTGACAGTAGTCAATTCAAGGTATCTAAGAAAACATTCATTTCTGTCAATTTTTAAGTTGTATTTATAATATGTTTCTATGCAGAGTTCCATGCCACCACGCGTTCTTTTGCTGTACTTTATGTGTACACTGTAAAAATAATTAAATCAATTCAATTTTACGACCTGACCAGCACAGTGTTTGCATTTTTTATTTGAAACTGTAAACTGAGAACAAACTAACACTATTTTGAAAACACTACTGATTCAAAAACTTGTATTAGATTCATACATATTTCGACAGACATTTATACAGGGTGGGGCACTACCAACGAATTATTCTGTAGCATTTATTTACAGGATAACCCCAATTAAATCGAAATATAAAATTGTAAAAGCTTAAATTAAAATGTATAGATACAATAACAATTTTTACAAAACTAATAGTTATTAATATTAAAAGAAACTAAGTTTAATGAAGAAGATGTTGAAAACGGTAACTTAAGATGTAACAACTATAATTATAAACAAAACAACGCTATCAATAAATACTACAAAGTCATTATACAATAGTATCTAATATTTAATTCATGTAGTAAGCTACATCAATATTTAGTAGTTCCTTTTTAAATTCTATATTATTTTAGATTTGCAATCATAGTAATTTACATTAGAAAACGAATTAGCTGTTCTTATTATTCTTAGCAGAAGAGAATGTTGAAGATAGTTAGTTTTACTAAAATTTAAAAAGAACTGATTTGTATTACGTAAATTTTTGCAAGGAACGTTAAGGTAGTATTCATATTAAAACATGTTAGAATTTGGAGATAATTTGATAATGAAAGTCTAGCTTTATAAGAGAGAAAGCTTAAGAAACGATGTTGATTTTTTTACATTTTACTAATTTGTGTTATCTGATAAGGTGACCATACTTTGCAGGCATATTCCAAGTAAGGGCGAACTAAAGAAGTAAATAACAATTTGACCACAAACGAATTAGTAAAATGTAAGGAACATCCAAGTATAAATCCTAAAGCTCTTATTGCTTTGTTGTTTATAAAATTTATATGAGAATTAAATTTTAGATTTTGTGCAAATATTACTCCTAGATAATTAATATACTTAGTTACTGTTGATTTTGTATGAAAACTTTATAGGGTAATTAATAAGATGGAAAAAAATCATAAAGCACTTATTTAAATTAAGTTCTAACATGTTTTGAATACTCCAATTATTAAAACGATCTAAATCTTACTGAAGCTGATGACAATCACACCTTGAAGAACGCCCGAATGAACAGGAATGGGATGAGGGAAAAAACCATTGCATTGAGTTATTTGGACACGATTCAAAAGATAACTTTTTATCCAAGTAAGTAATGATCCTTGAATTCCAATATTGGCTGACTTAATAATTAAAATGGAATGATTAACTCTATCAAAAGCTTTCTCAAAATCCGTGTTAACAGCGCCCATCTGTGCATTTTGTTCAAAAGCTGAATAAATAGAATGTTGATATAATAAAAGATTTGTTGTAGTTGAACGATTTGGAAAGAAACCATGTTGTTCATTAATGACCAAACATTATGGACAGAGTTTGGGAATTTCAGAATTTTTTGTTATAGGTCTGTAAAGTCTTAACGTCGGATTTACTTTTGTTTTTGTGAATGGAAATTACGATACTAGTTTTTCAAAGATCTGGATAAATCCCTGTTTGTTGTTCACTGCAATTAGTACTCCTCCACCTCTTTTAGTCGTTTCTAAAGACCTATCTTTTCTATATAAGTTCATGTTTAGAAATCCTAATTCGGACTGATAAATGTCATGTATAAACCATGTTTCCGATAAAATAATTATATCAATTTTATTTAAAAAACATGCGGTTTTCAAAACATGTAATTTAGTGCGTAGTCCTCTAAGTAAGAAATTATTTGAGACCACATTTTAAAAATATTTTGGATTGTACAGGGTGCTCGAGAAACACGTACCATATCAAAGTTAGGTTATTTAAATTAGAGTACCCTGTATTTTTTTCTATTTTAGAGATAAATCGATTTTACTTGATTTGCAGACCCTTCAAAAAAATACAATAACATCAAAATAAATAAGAACAAGCAACTTAGTCGTACACCACCTTACTAAGAGCTTTCAGTATCTTTTCTGCAATATTTACTTGTACCGTAAAATAGAGTGTAGTTGACCGCGGGGGTGAAGATGACCAAAAACCTAAAAAGTTATGTAATGTTGCCCCACCACCATATTAATTATTCTATTACATTTATGATTGCACCACAATGTTTTAGTTATTGTGTGTTTCAAGATATTTCTTAAAAAAAATTTTTTTATGACACACTAAATTATTAACGAGGAGGAAAGTCAAGTTTTAACATGCCGAGAGTTTATAAACATAAAGAGGGTACAAAACGCCTTAAAGAGTATAGTGCAGAAACTTTAGAATTGTGTTTGTCCGAAGTTTTAAACGGAAAAATTGTGCGAATAAAGCGTCAAAAAAATATAAAATTCCCAAGGGAACAATAATAAACAAAATTCACGGCCGTTTCATTAAACAACATGGAGGTCAAACAGTTTTTACTAAAAGTGAAGAAAATGATTTTGTGGAAGGATTAATTACTTGTGCTAAATGGGGTTTTCCACTTAATACTTTAGATCTACGTTTAAGTGCGAAAGCTTATCTTGACCGTATTGGCAAAAGTTCTCGTTTTAAAATCAATATTTTCCTGGATACGATTGGGCAAAATCATTTTTGGCACGTCACAATCACGAATCTTTATCCGAACGCCTAAGCAATAACATTAAAAGATCACGAGCGGCAGTAAACGTCGAAATGTTAACCTGTTTTTTCGATGAGTTATTAAAAACTCTTAAATGCAGAAGCCATCTTTAACTACGATGAAAGTCATTTAAGTGATGACCCTGGTAAAAACAAACAAATTTTCCACAGATGTGTAAAATATCCCGACAATGTCATAAATTTTTCGAAGAGTGCTCTAACAATAATGTTATGTGTTTCTGCAATGGGTGACATTTTACTGCCATACGTGGTTTTAAAGCGGCCAATTTATGGGACTCATGGCGTGAAGGTGGTCCGAGGGGCTCCCCTTGCTGTGAAAAAGTGTTGTGCTAAAGGAACACGCTATAATCGCTCCAACCATGGCTGTTTCGATGCAATTTGTTTTACGGATTGGTTCAAAACTTCTTTTTTACCACATGCAAAATTAATAGAGGGTAAAAAGGTCCTAATTGGGGATAATCTGTCCTCTCATTTTACAAAAGAAGTGCTTCACCTCTGCAAGGAAAGTAACATTGATTTTGTCTGTCTTCCGCCAAAAGCTACGCATTTATGTCAACCATTGGACGTTAGTTTTTTCGGTCCGATGAAAAATTATTGGAAGCAATTGTTGCAGGAGTGGAAAAGGTCTAACCCAAATACATCATCTGTAGAGAAGAGCATTTTTCCACTGTTATTAAAAAAACTGTTTGACCGTTTAGCGCCTGTGGCGAAACAGAATGCACAGAAAGGGTTTTATGCTAGTGGAATTTTTCCTTTGTGCAAACAAAAACTTTTGGATAAGATTCCACAAGAACAAGACAGCCGCAAAGAAAGCATAGGGAAAGTGATTGTCGACTATTTAAAAGACTAGAGGAATCTAAAGAAGCGTGACTCTATATTGAAAAGAAAAAAACTTAATGTTGTTCCTGGAAGATCCGTTGCGTATGAAGACTCCCCAATAAAAGACACTGATGACTTTTTACCCTCAACCAGCAAAGTTCAAAGTGTAAAAAGAAAAATTGTAGAAGATAGTGAAGAAAGCGAGTTTGAGATTAGCTCAGAAAGTGAAAAAGAGTCGAGTGTAAAAAATTTAGAGACTGATGAGCCCAAAAAAACTGTTGAAGTCTTAGATGACATAAAAAATGATGATATAGAAGTCACATCGTGGATTGTAGTGGAGTATCAAACAAAAAGGACAATAAAACATTTTATTGGGCAAGTGTTATCAGTTAATAATGATGAAGTAACTGTCAATTATCTAAAACGCTCCAAAGGCGAAATATTTGTCTGGCCAAGCATCGAAGATAAAGATGAAGTTCCAATAAATAATATTAAAAAAAAAACTAGAAGCGCCTAAAATTTTTCGTAGCGGACAACTCTGTTTCGATTTAACTTTGTATAAAGCATTCTTTTGTTTAAGTGAATATTATATTTTGTTGAATAAACGTGTTTGATACTATCAGTTTATGTTTTTTTTTCAAGGTAAAAAAGTTTAACAAATAATTAAATTTTAACTATTTTTAATTACTATCCAGTTAAAGTCACCCCACCATACAGGGTCTGGCACATCGAGCGTGCATTAAAAGACATCACTGAACTCAGACAAAATATTTTCGTTTATACAGCACTTCCGGTTGTGCCGGAAGTAGCTATCAACTTTCTTATTTCAAATGGAACATACTATTTTTTATTTCATTTTTAGATTTTAAGTAAAATTTAAGGTGTAGGTTAATTAATATACCATACGCTAACAAACGATATTTATTCCACCTGTATAAATCATGTCTAAATTTCATTGGGCAATATTACACTAATTACAAATCAATTTTACATAAAACTGTAACATTAGCAAAAAAGTTATTCTACACGAATCGGATAAGTCAGTCAGATAACAGCCAAAAGAGATATGGAACGTTGTCAATGAAATAACGGGTAGGAAGAAATTGAAAAATATTAATTATACAATAAAAATTGACGAACATATTGTGATTGATAATCCTGAAGTTGTTTCTGAGATATTTAACAATTATTTTCTATCCGTAACTGACAATATTATCAAAAGTATTAAACCAAGAATTAAACCGGGGGAATTAATCAAAACGAGTAATAGGGTTTTAGACCAATTAAACGAGTAATAAACAGTATTAAAAATGTACAGACGGCTGGTTATGATGAATTTCATATCAATTTTTTTAAACTGTTAGATAATAACATTCTACACGTACTATGTCAAATAATAAACGACTCGTTTATGGAGGGCATATTTCCAGATACTTTAAAAATATCAAAGGTTATCCCATTATACAAAGGTGGTGATACTCAAGATCCAACGAATTTCAGACCTATTTCTCAGTTAAGTAGTCTTTCTAAAATTTTTGAAACTCTAATAAAGGGACGTATGTTAAAGTTTTTAAACAAGCATCATATATTAGCTGATCAACAATATGGATTTCGCGGTGGACGCAATACGAACAACGCAACATATGACTTTCTTAACTTTGTCTACTTTAATCTAAATGAATATAAATGCTGTGCTACAATCTTCTGTGATCTTGAAAAATCATTTGACTGCGTCAATCATGAAGTACTTCTCGGAAAACTAAATTTGTATGGATTCCGTGGTACAATTAATAACTGGTTACGAACCTACTTAACTCAAAGAGAACAATACTTGTATGTGCCAAACTCTTGTTCTTCAAAAAAGGTTGTGTTACATGGGGTGCCACAGGGCTCTGTTTTCGGTCCTGTTCTTTTTCTTCTCTACATAAACGATATATCTTTCCTGCCGGTTTCTGCTCACTTTAATCTGTTTGCTGATAACACTGCTATTACATGGGTGGCTAATAATGAAGTACAACTAAATAATTTGATTGCTAGTGAATTTAACATAATTTCGGAGTGGTTTAACTCAAATTACTTAAATATTAACATAAAAAAAACCAACTGTATGTTTTACAAAAATCAACATATCTTGAATATCAATGTAAATAACAATAGCATGCCGATGGTTCTTAACCAGAAGTTTCTTGGAATCAGTATTGAATCGAATTTAAATTGGAATAAACACAGAAATATTGTCATCAAAATTAGTATCTGCATGTTTACGCATTAAGAACAGTCAGAAGGGATATTGGTTTATGATGTGCCCTCAATTGTTATCATGCTTTATTTCATTCAGTTATAAAATATGGAATTGCATTCTGGGGTAACTGCAGTAAAACGTCTTTTAGTAGCATATTTAAATGTCAAAAACGAGCCATTAGAATTTTAAATTAGTCCGCACCATGGGAATTGTGCAGAATTTTGTTTATAAAATTTCAAATATTGACATTAAGCTGCATTTACATACTAGAGGTATTAAGCATTATAAAGTTAGCGATAACAACAGATGATGTAAAAGAATCACATTACAACATTAGGAACCCTTCATATATTAAACTTCCCATCCCTCATTCTACACTTATAAAAAATTCTTTTATTTATACAGGAAAAGTGTTATTTAATAAAATTCCTAAATCTATCAGACTCCTAGAATTCAACCGTTTCAGAAAAGTTCTTAAAAAACATTTGCTAGCAAAGGCGTATTATACAGTTGATGAATTTTTAACCGATTCCCCATTATCATTTGATAATTTAATTTAATTTAATCTCTTAAATTTATTTTTATTATGATTATATTATATATGTATGTGTGTACATGTATGTATACAAAGGTGTAAGTCAAAAATTTTGTTTAATTTAGTAATGAATTGTGAAGTACAAATTATTATTATTCTTATTATTCAACTCTGTATTGACAGACACAGAATAAAATTAAAATATAAAATAAAAAATAAAAAAAATATCCAAAAAATGACTGGTTTTTTAGTTATATCGATTTAAAAAAAAAAAAATTAAAATTATGTTGGATTGTTATCCTTTATATCTCAATATGATATCAATATTTTAGTTCCTAATTTGTTCTGACAATTGTCGATATGTTACAGTACCCCATATATGAATGGAAGCTCAAATTGCATGTACAGGGTGATAAAAATTCTCGTGCCAATATGAACAACTTTTGGCTTCAAAAACTTGCTTAATTCAAATGGGACAAAATGTGTTTTTAATCATTAATTTGAGCATAGGACATGTTAGTATGTATCGAAAGAGGACAACAAAAGACATCGATTGATGATTAAAAACACAGGGTGTCTAATTTGAATTAAGCAAGTTCTTGAGGTCGAAAGTTCATATTGGCACGAAAATTTTCATCACCTTGTACATGCAATTTGAGTTTCCATTCATATGTGAGTTACTGTAACATATCGACAAGTGTCACAGCACATTAGGAACTAAAACCAGTCATTTTTTGGATATGGAATATTAATCAAACTACACCTTAAATATTACGTTCTTGAGGTCGAAAGTTCATATTGGCACGAAAATTTTCATCACCTTGTACATGCAATTCGAGTTTCCATTCATATGTGAGTTACTGTAACATATCGACAATTGTCACAACACATTAGGAACTAAAACCAGTCATTTTTTGGATATGGAATATTAATCAAACTACACCTTAAATATTACGTAGAATCTGAAAATGAAATAAAAAATAGTATGTTCCATTTGAAATAAGAAAGTTGATAGCTACTTTCAGTACAACGGAAAGTGCTGTATGAACGAAAATATTTTGTCTGAGTTCAGTGATGTCAAAAACAGGCGCAGCACTATTTTCAGAAATTAAATAGAATTAGTTCTCCATATACTTTTAATGTACGCTCGATGTGCCGGACCCTGTATAGGTACAGCACTTTTATGGGCAATTTATATATGCGGCCAACTTCGCCCCAAACGGGGTGTTTTATTTTTTAGGTCATTAACCCTAAATATTTTGGTTTTTGACTGCTAGAACTAATAAATTAATTAATACACATAACATTTTAAAAACATCCTAATTTTATTCTCAATAGAAGTAGCAGTAATTTCCGGTTGAAATTGAAAAACGATCAACTTCACCCCATTTTACGGTACAGGGTATGTGTACAGGGTGTTTTTAATACTACCGCATAACACTAAACACTTACAACTTAAATAACTTGCTTAACTTAAATGGAACACTCTGTATTTGTGCTGCCTGTTAGAAGCTGGAGGTAATTTTACCTTTCAGTCGTTATTAAGGTTACCAACCGCTAACTCTGATAGTTTACGAGATGTTGTAAAATTTGCTAGTTTAACAATTTGCAATTTACTGGAATCTAAGTTACCTAGTCATAAGCACATTTCTGTTTATTTTTTCTGACAAAAAATAATTTTTTTAACGTAAATATTTAAAACTGAATTGATCTATATATTAAAAATTGTTGCAAGATAATGTTCATTGTAAGGATATACCACAGGTAACTTAGATTCCAGTAAATCGCAAATTTTAAACTAGCAAGTTTTAAATATATCGAAAACTATCAGAGTTAGAGGTTAGTAACTCTAACACCGACTGAAAGGTAATTAGTTCCAACTTCCCACAGACTCCAGAAATGCAGGGTGTTTCATTTAAGTTAAGCAAGTTATTTAAGTTTTAAGTCGTTAGTGTTATGCGGTAGTATTAAAAACACCCTGTACATCATAACATAATAGTAAATATTCCAAAAAAGATGTTGAAAGCTCTTAGTAAAGTGGTGTAAGTGAAAGTTGCTTGCTCTTACTTATCTTGCAGTTAATGTATTTTTTTAGAGGGCCTTCAAATCAAGTAAAATTGATTTATCTCTGAAACGGAAGTAAGTAGTGTAAGATACGTATTTATGTTAAGAGTATTTAAGAGTAATAATACAAATCCGGCAACGTAGTATTAAGTTGAGTAAAGAAAGTTGGCAACGATGTACAGGTCAGCGGAAGTGGCAAGAGCGTTGGTTGTGTGTAGTTGTAGCGTGGCGTCCTTTGTTAGTAGATGTTGTGGTAAAATAAAATCTAGTGCAGAAAATGAGTTTGGAGTTTCATTTAGAATTTATATTTAATCGAGGCCATCTTACAGTAGAGAAATAGAAAGAAATACAGGATGTTTCATTTAAAATAACCTATCTTTGATATGGTACGTGCACCCTGTACAATCCGAAATATTTTTAAAATCTGACCTCAAATAATTTCGATATATGTATGCCTTAAGATTTCTAATATTATTTGTCGTTTTAATGCTACAGAATAATTCGTTGGTAGTATCCCACCCTGTAGAATATTATGATCTATGCTATACACAAGTACCAATTTTCAAGGCGCCCATTTCATATTGCTATGAGTAAAATTGCATTATACAGCTGAAGCCTAAAAATTTGAAATATTTTATAAGAAATTACTTAAATTTAAGAACTTGTAGTTAAGACCCCAGAAATAACCATGTCATTAGCATTAAGGTGAAACGCCTTCAAATACAAGTTCCAATCCCCAAAAACGTTGTATGAATGAATGTGTAGTGTTGTGAACATGGAACATTAACCCGTTGGACGTTATCCATCGATAATTATCTAAAAGAAACCCATCTCGTGAAAATGACCATGTATCTGAAATTTCGAATTTATTTAGAAAAGCAGCCTGTACAAAATATGAAATAAAGGGATTAAATAACTCAATAGATTGATTCCTGAGTTCAGAAGGATCGAAAAATGAAGCTCCGAATCACAATTTAGAAAATTAGGAAATTATAACCTACAAATGGAAATAGCTGAGAAAAATGGAAATAAGTCAGAAATTAGAAAAATGCGGACGTACACGTCATATATCAAAAGAATCAGCGTAATTGTCTGAGTCGTTTAAGGCTAATTACAAGTCATTTGATAATTATTTGCAAAAAGGTAGTTCCAAATTGAAACGCCGAGGGCGACGAAAATTGTCGAGAAATTCAAATTTTAAAAAGTATCAAGGAGTGTTGTGATAAGACATTATAAATACGACCGACGAAAAACTGTTAGAAGAGTCGTATAATTACAACCGTAGAGACTATGTCGCTTTACTCTACAAATTAATAAAATAATTAACCCTCGAAACAAAGATCAGTGGCCATCGACGAATAAATAGTCAGGTTACATAAAAGAAAATGTAAACATCGATTAAAAATTCGAACAATAAAAATAAATTTTAAATAATATAAAATTTACCAAAAGGGAACGTTAGTGCAGTGCAAGTGGTATGCGGTATTCACTCAACAATCTCCACCAGGAAGCGAAGAATCATCCGGGAAACTCTGGAACGTAATTAAAAAATTAAACAAAGGAGACTTACCGCAAACGAATAAGGTTAGAATTTAGAATAATTACAATAACATTTGTAACCGAAATCGAATTAGTAACAAAACATTTCTTATTCACTTCTTTCACAATAAAATTTAAGCGCGAGATAATTTTCCTTCGTTTTAACACTTATCCGGGCAACATAATATCCTGACGTTACCGGGCAGCACGGGCCTGCTAGGCCCGTTCTATTTGTATGTGCTTGGGAGGTGAGGTTTATGTATATATGTATATATAATCAAATGTTTTAAATTATTTAATACAAACAGACATTACAACAATTAAATTAAGAATTATTTACAACAATTATTACACAATAATTTCGAATGTTCGTTACAAATATTTTGTTTACATTCGCTACACGATTGTTTTTGTTTACGATCCCTAACTTTAGGACACAAATAGCATCTTCTTCTAATATTTTCTTTATTTTCTAATTTTAATTTTTTGTAGAAATTGGTTCATCTACAAACTGATTCATTTAGTGCTGGATACTTAGCTGCAACCCTCTAGATTGTCTTCTTCTAATATGAGGAACTACTAAACTCTCAGATAAAGACAACAAAAATAAACGCCTCTTTTCGTGTTTATTTTTGTTCCAATCTGGTTTTAGATTGGTCCAGATAACATAAGCTGCGACACCACTTACGTCTAAAAGATTCATAAAAATGTAAATGGCCAACGATTTGTTTTACGTTTACTCATGTATTTATGAACCATTTGGTCTAATGTATCCACACCACACTTAGTGTGGTTATAATACATTACCATTTCTGGTTTGTTCTTATAGTCGCTATTGTCTCCTTGATTGTGATGCATAGTTGACAAGATTATCACACTTTTGTTCTTTTGGGTACATACGATACCAAAGATGCATGTGATGTGAACCCAAAAATTGAACTTTCTTCATTCCGTTTCTTGCTAGGCAAAAATTCTTGCGGTATAAAGCGTTTGTTTTTTTCACAGTTCCTACGCATGTTAGTCCATTTTTCAATAAGCGTTTTGCTAACATATAATCTGTGAAATAATTGTCAAATGTCACGTTTCTGTTTGAATTATAAAACGGTTCTACTAGTTGTTCAACTACACTACTTGCGAGGCCTTTCGCAACTTGATTGCCTTCTTTTCCGATGTAGGGAATCCCATTTAGAGGATAGTACGTTTGGGAATCGCATGCCCACCAGATCTTCAAACCATATTTATCAGGTTTTGATGGTATATATTGACGGAATGGACATCTTCCTCGAAAAGGTACAAGCTGTTCATCCACTGTTATATTATCTCCTGGTAAGTAATGCTTTTTGAAATTGTTATTGACCATTTCCCAAATTTCCCTTATAGGTGCAAGTTTATCTTTTTTTCTCCGTGGATTACGGGTTTCTTTGTTATCAAAACGTATAAATCGTAATAAATTTTAAATCTTTTCAATCCCATAGTTCCTCGAAAAATTGGTGGCCCGTATAAAGCACTCCACAGCACATCATAGCTGGTTTCATTTGCGCTCAGATGGCCAGCGCTCAGTAACAAACCGAAAAAACGCGAATTTCGATGTTGTCACATGGCTTCCAAATAATATCTTTCAACATCGATTTGGCTTCATTGTTTGTACGTAAAACAATTTCAGAGACTATATCGTCGTCTAAAAATAAACAAAAGCGTCAATTGGTTCGTCAATAATTTTTCCCTGCGGTATTATCGCTTTATGCAACTTTGATTTGATTATGTTACACGAACGAGATCGACCTGTAGGAGCAGGTTGGCTGCTCCATTCTGTGCCATCTTTAGAACTGTATTTCGATGTAGTAACAACATGTAAATTATGCATCTCTTCGCCTTCATCCAGTTCTTGAATGTCTTCAGCTTCACTAGCAGATGAAACATGATCTTCTTCTTCCTCGTCACTTGATGAATCAATTACATATTCTATGTCGTCGTCATCTTCCTTCCATGGATTTTGGGCTATTTTTCCAGTTCTGCGTGAGTTAACTTTCGATTCATTCTTATGCGGCACAATCACATTCACAATTGCATACGAACTAAACTTCAAAGAAGTATTGGCATGAATATTTATACTTGTACTATTATCTTTTCATAAATACAGGGAAAGTTTTCTTTTATTGTAAAAACCAAAATTTTTCACTAATTAGCTATATATAAAGACACTGTAATTATGTAGATGCTCATTAGATAATCCTCAAAAGCAATTATTTTTCGATAAACAATTTAGGGCTTACTAAGCCCGCTTACCCAGTAATGAGTATTTAGAAGGATTTGCCTGATAAGATTAATATACACAAAATATAATCCAAAATTTTTTCATAAGTAAATAGCAAATACTGTTTTGAAAGAATTCTGGAATGCATTAAGTCAAATTATATTTATTAATATAAGTATTGAAGTTTGATTCCGTCGTCGGGCCTACTAGGCCCCCTTCCCCGGATAAGGGTTAAACGGACACGTTTAATTTTGACAATCCGGTGCGCAAACTCAGTGTAAATTAAATGAAGGCCTTCCTTAAAGTCAGTATCACGCGGTGTAAATTTGGTTTGACCTAGATAACAGAGGTCATTAAACGTTTTGTAAAAGGTTGTAAATTACATGATTTTTATTGAAAATAAATTAATAGAGTCTCATGATCAATTTTTATTATTATGAAGAAATCAAAAGGGTAGCTAGCTGGCATAAATTAGATTCATTATAAAAGAAAGGAATAATTAAGGAAAGAACCAATTAAGCATTTATGCAAACGAATCGGGGTGGTTACACAGATACTAAACATAAAATAAACCTCTATTCATTGCAATATATATATTGGGAAACCAATCTTGTTCTGTGAACAATAGAAATTTATGGAGTTCACAATTTTTCACTAGTGGTTGTTTCAATAAATAAACATCATAAAATTAGCGAACTCAAATAATAATAAATAATAAAGCAAAATACAAAATTTCCTATTAATATTATCAACAGAATTCCATCGGACCGGGTTGTAATAAATGTCGAAATAAATCAAGATGTATTAACCCTTAACTGTAATTAATCATATGAGACAGTTTACAACTTCACTTTGTCCGTTTCTCTTACATAGTTACACAAATCACTTACAACTATTATTTTCATGTTCAAGTCTTCCATAAAAATCTAATTTAAAATTCGAATTTTGAAATTCCCTTCTTTACATCAAAATTCGTTAGAAACTATGAAATGTATATTAAAAGGAACAATTGAAATTAAATTACGTACATTACAAAAATTGCAAAAAAATGATAATGTAAAAAATTTTTATAGTTTTTTAAATCTAAAAATTTAATTTCTTCAATTGACATCAAAATTACTGATATTAACCTGCAAATTACGTATACACCCCAAAAATAATTATTTTTAAGATTCCAAAATTTATACATTTTATTAATTTTAGGAAGTACTATAAGTAGCCAAAACTCGAGGTGTCAATAGGGAATCTCATTAACTAACTATAATGAATATGAAAAAAATGGAATACCAATTATTGATGGCTTTTTGACGAACACGTATTAGTCAAATAATCAATTTTAATTTTTTTTTGTTTTAATTATGTCGTATTGGGTCAAATAATTAATTTTTGCTACTTTTTAGCCAAAAGTTATAATTTGGAAGTTTTTATTATCTCATTGCTTTCTAGTATGATTATGCCGTGAAAAAAAAGTTCTAAGATTCTGTTAATAATTTGGAGTTGCAGAAAAGCAAGGCTTACGTCTAATTTGGCAAAGGTGCGATATCATATGGAGTCTTCTGAACTTTCGATGTAGCTGATTACAAATACTTTTCGCCTCCTATTCTTCTTATCTCCATTCCTGAAAGACCTACAACAGATTTCTGGTTTTCATTATATCCTTCTTCTACTTCTCTCGGCTCGGTTGCTTAATTTTCTTACGTTTCTTGAGAAAGATATGTGACATTCACCGTACTTAGTTAGATATTTACGTGTAGCAAATCTCAGTTTAATATCTTTTGTAATTTCGAGGATAAGTATCTCAAAAAAACGCCAAAACAATTATGTTTTAAACACCTTATGTCTCGGTTACGAAGCATTTTTGGAAAAGCAATGATAACAATTTTTGTCTTCTTTTTTATCATAGAATCATCAGTTTTCGTTTGTCGGTGATTTTAAAATACACCCTGTATAAGATGGGTGCTATGGGGAAGGAATGCCATGACTACAATACAACTATCACGTCAGAAGTTTATAGCTGCGTAAGGATTTATACCTTGAATATCCATTCAGCAACAAAAGAACTTTTTTCTGTTTTGTCGATAAAAATGCTTTAGGTATTTCAAAAATAATTTAGAATTTATCCACCTTTTCTTTTGTTCAAGAACAAAAGTCCCAGGGGAAGCACATATCTGACAATTCAGAAGCCATTTCGTTGGAAATACAAGCTGCTGAAGTAACCTCAGGTTTTCGGATTAAGATACTAGGATGCCTGAAATCTCTGATGTCCAGCTCTTTTAAATGGGAAAATTGGGAAGTTCGTAAGACTAAAAAAGCGAACTTACATATCAAGCAGAATATTTTTCAAGTTGATTTTCTAATTTTTCAGGAGTTTGCTTCCTTCCTAAATCTTTTTTATGGTTTTTGATATATTTGTTACCCTCCTTTTTAATGTCATTACAGGCATTAAATTTGTTCTAGCAGCGCTTTATCATATTGCGAATGCTATTGTGTCTTCGCTCCATTGTTGGCAATCAGATTTTCTACAAATGTAAGCCATATAGTAGGTAACTAAGAAGACAATAACCTTTTTTTTTTAATTGTATTTAGTAGCTTTGTAAAAGGTTTAAAAGCAACGCAAAATAATAACAAATACGCTATACGAGGATATATTGAAAAATTCTTAGCCTACTATAGAACCAAACAAAATTTCAATGTCAAAATATTTTATTACTCAACATATTCTCCTCTTAATTGGATACATTTATTACAGCGAACCTGCAACGTCTCTAGACCTTTCAAAAAAAAAGTTTCTTCTTGCTCTGCAAACCAGACCTCCACAGCTTATTGGAAGAAAATTTACGACCTTTTAAACTTTTTTTCAGTTGAGGAAAGAGGTGATAGTCGGATGGAGCCAAATCAGGTGAATAAGGGGGTGTTCTAGTAATTCAAACCCTAAATCACGAATTTTTTGCATGGCAACATGAGATTTGTGTGCAGGGGCGTTGTCCTACAAAAACAAAACACCTTTGGATAGCTTTCCGCATCTTTTCTCTTTAATATTTTTCCGTAGAGTGGTCAGTAATGTCGAATAGAAATCTCCAGTTATTGTTCTACCCTTATCCAAAAAATCAATCATGATTACTCCATGGCAATCCCAAAAAACTGAAGCAAGAACTTTTCCAGCAGATTTTTGAACACGAAACTTCTTAGGTCTTGGAGACCCAGAGTGTCGCCATTCCATCGATTGTTGCTTTGTTTCTGGATCGTACAAATGTACCCAAGTCTCATCCATAGTAACAATTCGGTTTAAGAAGTCTACAACGTTTTCAAATCGAGCACAGATCGAACGCGATGCTTCTACCCTTGCACGCTTTTGGTCAACATTCAAACATTTGGGGATCCATTTTGCAGCAATTTTTCTCATGTCCAAATTGACGTGAACCATATGATGAACGCGTTCGTATGAAATATTCAGTGCTTCAGATATCCGTTTTAGCCCAATTCGACGGTCTGATAAAATCATGTCATGAACTGCATCGATATTTTCGGGGACTGACACAGAAACTGGCCTTCCCGATCGATCATCATCTTCAATGGAAAATTTATCTCTTTTGAAGCTTGCATTCCAATTTTTGACGGTCACGTACGAAGGACATTGATCACCAAGGGTATTAAGCATATCTTCGTAAATCTGCTTACCTCTTAACCCTTTTAAATACAGGTACTTGATGATGGCTCGATACTCCAATTTTTCGATTTTCACAATTTCGGTGGACATCTTTTTTCATTTAATTTATTGCGTGACTCTGGTTTACTTTTTTGACGTCAAACTTTACACTGACACTTCTAATAAGTTATTGTTCGTTGCTATGGTGACGAATTATTTTGTTTATGCAAGGAACTGGTCTAGGCTAACTAGATATCAATACATCCTCGTAAATTGAATTACAAAGCTGTTGAAATTATGTAAACTACTGGCGCAAATTCAAAATCTTAGGAATAATTCCCCAAGAAATCATTTTACCCCCATCTTCGCTAGTAAATTTTTGTGTTGGTTTACCACCCACACTTGTCGTCATACAATGCAAATAAAATAAGTGGTACAGCAAGATTCATCGATCTACAACAACTTAAAATACTTTATACATGGTGTTAATGAATACGTGTTACAGATTTTGAGAACAAATAGAACATGCAAAAATAGGGTGAAAATTCATATAAACATATACTTCTAATATTCCTTCTAATTATAAGAATATTCAGGTTCTTTATATCTTCATAATTATAATAATAATACCACAAACCAAATTTTCAAATTATAATTTATTTTTAATTAATTTGAGGGGCACTAACGACTTTCAGCCCCCGTGTTGGAGTCAAAGAGTTTATACCTAACTCTAATCAGCATATTTTTTAATACCAAGATAATTGAGCCATTAATAGGATATTCGTTGCTCGATTTAGAAAATGAAAAGACGCGAAATTGCTAATATTGTAAATTGTTTTCGGTCAGTTCAATAATCTTGATAAAATTCTACATTAGCTTAAATTTTCTAATTCTTACTTTTTGAGCTTTGGTTTTGCAGCTGGAGCTCTTTGAAGCTGATGTCTTCAACTAAAATAAAAAACAAGCGTTTATCGCAGAACTCCCACATCGCCCTTTTAAGCGAAAATAAAATTGCATTTTAGAAAAAAATGTTTCAAACAAAAACTATAGACAATAGAATTTCCAACAACTTTTCTCCCTTAACTTTTTTCGTAAAATTAAACAAAAAAGTGTATTATTAAATTATAAACAACTTTTATTTGAAACAAAAATATGTTAAAATGAATATTTTTCTAAATATTTCAAAAAAATCTGTGTAGGTTAACGGCCCTTTTGTAAAACTTGTCACGTGATTGTTATATCTCAGTAATTACTTATCGGATCAAAGAATAATTTAAACAAAAGTTGTGTATAATTAAATTATAAACAACTTTTATTTGAAACAAAAATGTGTAAAATGAATATTTTTCTAAATATTTCAAAAATTCTAAAATCTGTGTAGGTTAACGGCATTTTTGGCTACATAGATTATGCCCAAAAACTAATCAGATCTTCGGAATTATAAATAAGGTCCTTGTACAAAGTTTCATAAAAATCGGAAGGGTGGTTTTCTCTATACCTTGTTTACATACGGACGGACAGCCAGCCGGACGGCCGTCGGACATAGATTTTTTTTTGCTTCATTATAACGTACTAACTATCATAATTCGTCAGAAAAAGTGAAAAAAAGGGGTGTTAAAATTTTCCGTTTGGAAACCGTCGCGTCGCATAACTGCCCATCTTATTTCACAAGATGTGGAGTAAAAACCGAAGAATTTAAAATATATTTTTCTCTAAAACGGTGCATCTTGTGCACTCTAAACAAGAGTACATTTTTTTAGTAAAAACTTGAAACTTCTTAATTCATTACTAAAATGTAAACAAGCGTTTACCGCAGAACTCCACATCGCCCGAATAAGCGAAAATGAAATTGCGTTTTAGAAAAAAATGTTTCAAACAAAAGCAATAGACAATAGAATTTACAACAACTTTTCTCCCTCAACTTTTTTGTAAAATTAGACAAAAAATGTGTATAATTAAATTATAAACAACTTTTATTTGAAACAAAAATATGTTAAAATGAGTAAAAAGTTAAAAAAGAGGTGTTAAAATTTTCGGTTTGAAAACCGTCGCATAACTCCCCATCTTATTTCATAAGATGTGGAGTAAAAAGTGACATAAAAACAAGCGTTTACCGCAGAACTCCACATCGCCCTGTTAAGCAAAAATAAAATTGCGTTTTAGAAAAAATGGTACAAAAGCTATAGACAATAGAATTTTCAACAACTTTTCTTCCTCAACTTTTTGTAAATTTGATATTGGTGTAGATATTGTTACAATAATTAGTCTCACGTGATTGTATATTTCAGTGATTACTTATCGGATCAAAGAATAATTTAAACAAAAGTTGTGTATAATTAAATTATAAACAACTTTTGTTTGAAACAAAAATGTGTAAAAAGAATATTTTTCTAAATATTTCAAAAATTCGAAAATCTGTGTAGGTTAACGGTACTTTTGGCTACATAAAATATATCCAAAATCTAATCCGATTTGCAGAATTATAAATAAGGTCCTTGTACAAAGTTTCATAAAAATCGGACAAGTGGTTTTCTCTATACCTTGTTTACAAACGGACGACCGGCCGGCCGTTGGACATAAACTTTTTTTTGCTTCATTATAACGTACTAACTCTAATTTGTCGGAAAAAGTGAAACAAAAGAGGTGTTAAAATTTTCTGTTAGGAAACCGTCGCATAACTCCCCATCTTATTTCATAAGATGTGAAGTAAAACATGACTAAAAATATGCTTTGGCACCCTCAAATGAGACTGTTATGATTGTGTTAGAAAAATCTAACCTGCATCAGGAAAATTGGCTTGTAAAGTTAACTAATTCTACCAAGTTTCATATTACTACACATATTATTAAGTAAGATGAGGAGTTGTGCGACGGTTTCCAAACCAAAAATTTTAAGATCCCTTTTTGGAGTTCTGCGGTAAACGCTTGCTTTTTTAAAGCGGAGTTCCCGTTCTGAAGATATGCTTAAAAAATCACTTGAAGATATCATTTTCAAAGCGTTCCTCCAGCTTTTGATTATTTGAAATGTTAATTGGTTGCAACGTATTTAAGGCGCTGGTAGAGTTAGAAACAGTACAGTTTTCATTATCTAGAAACCCAACTATTGATTTTGAACTGCCACATACAGGGGCTTGCAGAATTCTTCGTGTAATGTCTTCCTTTTGGTGAGCAGATTGCTCAATATATCCTTCAGCAACAGTTGAGCTTTTCCAGTCCCCATGCTGTTTTAAGGTTAAAATATCAACGCCACTGTCGGCTAAAAGTGAGGCTTGTGTGAACTCCTACTGATTGTGTGGAACATCGCCCTAACCGATAAAATACAAAAAGTGATCTATCTGGAGTATGACCTGGTCTTAAAGAGAGATATTGCTTATACAAATCAATGGCATTTATATTTTCGTTCATTTCATTGGTGATTGTAAAAGTCCTTCTTTTATTAGTTTTGGAATTGGGGATTATGGTGACCAGTACATTATCCTTATCTTGCACATGATCAATAGTTTTAGTTCATCGATACGGCAAGCGCCTGCCACACCAATAATCAAACAAACCAACAAAAAAAAAGTTTTAGTTTTTTTCTGAAAAATATGCTACAAAAACGTTCTTCGTATATTTGACTACTTTGTTGGTGTTTGCCCATTGCATAAACTTTTCATACTGTTTTTCATACAGTTTATATATGGAAATCATGGCCTACCCTTTACTAATGTTGAAATAATCAAGTGTTGTTATGTTTTAACAAAGATAATGAAATATTTCAAAACTGGTTGGATTTAGGTATAGGGAATACTAATACCAAACGAATTGGCTTAAAAAAATACAGCGAAAAATGTAATAAAATACAGGGTGTTCTATTTAAAGTAAGCAGCTTATAAATGATTTAAATTGGCCACGGTGGCAGCTAAGTTTTAAACACTCTGTATGAAATATCAATGAGTTGGACACATGGAGTTAACGGGCAAGCGCTTGTTGTTTATTAGTTACAATTTCACGTCACTAGCTTCGTAATTAATGGAGATATCGGTATTCAATGTAGACTAGGATTTTTTCAAAATTTTAAAAAAAATCGAAATATCTCGAAAATACTTAATTTTTGGTATAGGACATTGTTCACAAATTTAATCTAAAATTTCATGTAGAATCCGAAAATAAAATAAAAAATACTAGGTTCCATTTAAAATAACAAAGTTGACGTCTACTTCCGGTATAACCGGAAGTGCCACATTAAGGACAATATTATATTTGAACTCGGCGTCATCGAAAACCTATAGCTTCGTAATTTCAGATTTTTAACATAACTCTATCCGCCATTACTTTTAATCAAAACTCTTCGCGCCACACCCTGTATTGAAGTATTTACTGATCGCAGGTAGAACATTTACGTTTCTAAAACGTTCCAAGTGCGTTTTTACATTTCTCCCAGAGTGATTGGGTGGTAAAATTAACAATTAACCCTCCTTTTTTTTGCATCGTTTAGAAACTTTTTTTTTGTATTTACCTACATAATTATTAATCTAAGTGAATAGTTCATAATAATAATAATAATAGACATTTGTTTCAAACGGGTTGTACCCAAACTAGAAAATTAAGCACAATAATATACACAAATTAAAAGAGAACATATAAGAAAAAGTTGTAATAGAATTATGAATTCCCACAATAGTTATTTACAGTATCTAAAATGAATGGTAAATTATCTGTCGTAATGTCACAATTGGCACATATATCTAAACCCATAAACAAAATGATAAATTTAAACAATTATTAAACAATGTCAAACCCACTGATAAAAACATTAATATTTAATAATAAAAACCTGACAATTGTTTCGGCCTAATAAACTTCGGCCATCATCAAGGCAATCGCTACAATTAATTATACTCAGTATACTATTGGCGCGGAGTAATAAACCTGTCAGAATTATCGAATCTCCCGTATTGCAGTGGCGTAGGTACCTGATACGTTTGGAAAATCATATTTTTAGTAGGTAAATATATTATAATAGTAAAATCTACCTTTATATGTTATTTATTTTATTTGTATAGTAGAGCACATTACAAATTTTACTTCTTACGTATTATATACCAATATTTTTGTATCTTGGTATAATACCCACATCTACGGCTATGATTCTCGTTTCGTCAGTACCTGGGCTGATGGCAACGTGTTTACACAGATTAAACTATTGTTCTCAGACCTTAGATGGGTCGATATGCTGCAAGAGCGGCACAATGATCGTATTTTGGTTAGAATTTATTGGTTTTTACTTAACCGTAGAAGTACCGCTTTCACAAGAAAATAAAGAATTATTTCAAGCAATTATGATTTATTACTCCGCGCCAATAGTATACAGACTATAACATATTACAATAATTGTACTTAAGTCAATTACAATCTTACCTAATTTATACAAACTAACGATATGTGTTTTATAAGTAACGTTAAGTTAACAACTAGTGTAACAGTAAATACTCGCCCTCGAAAAGTAAAAACGCAACGACAAATATATCTATAAACTTGTATTTTTACATATAGTAGGTTCCGATGGAATTATTTCATTTAGTAAATTAATATTTCTATGTTTTTTAACCTTGTTAATGTACTATTGTTCGTTAATATTTATCAGACTAAAATTATCGGCATTCATTAGAACTTTTCATTGATTTTAGTAGAAACATTACGAGTCGTCATATCTACGTAAGCGGAATTGCAATTGTCATTACCACAATTAATTAGATAAACACCTGGTTTATCAGTTTTTGAAATTGAATCCTTACTTTTTGTAAATAATGATTTTAAATTAAGAGTATTTTTAAAAGCAATTTTATAGTTAGTTGTTGTGAACACTTTCTTTATTTCCTCACTTAGTTTGGGGATGTAGGGTATTGTAATGAAGTTATCTCTGCTGTCCTTTATTGGAATTAACCGTGAGTATAATTTTTTGGTTTTTGAATTAATTTCTTTTTTAAAATTTTGCCCACTGTTTCCATCGGGAAATAATAATTTGACTTTGCAATTTGTTTAATAATTCCTAATTCTTTCTTAAAATTGTGTTCAGATAAACGTATTTTAATTAGCCTATTAACAAGTGCATTGATGGAAGATAATTTATGTTCATCAGGGTTATTACTAAAAATTACTATTAAGTATATTATCAGTGTGTGTTGTTTTTCTAAATATGTCAAATTCAAAAATATTATTTTAATAGTCAGTGTTAAGTCCAAAAGTTTAAGCTGTTATTTGTGGCTAATTCTTTTGTGAAAATAATGCCACGTATTAATGTAATTAAAAAATCATTCTAGGTCTTTCTCATCCCCATTGTAAAGGCAAATCACATCATCTACATATCTAAACCACAAGATAATTTTATCTTTATATGTGTTTATCTATTTCTAAAAATTTGTTTTCTAACTCGACATGAAAATTTCACTTATTAGGGGAGAGAGGCAATTACCCATTGCTAGACCTGTATGTTGTTTATAAAATTTACCATCAAATTGAAAACAATTTTGTTGTAAGCAAATCTCAAAAAGTTTGTGTAAATGAAATTGAACAGTTTTTTTTAAATTATTCTTTAATTCTAAACACTCGTCGGTTGGTATACTGGGAAATAAATTCACAACATCAAATCTAATCAATTGAGAATTATTCGGGACGTTCATATTTCTGATTTTAGTTATTAATTAATAAGTGTTTTTAATTGAATATGTTGGCTTAAAATCTGTAATTTCATAAAACAATTTATTTAGAGTTTTTGATAATTTTGCCGTTGGTGAATTGATTTGGCTGATGACAGGCCTCATAGGTATTTGTTTTAAATTTCTACTTTCTGTTTTGTGAATTTTAGCTAGACAATACATTAATAGACATTAAAAGTTTTACTAATCAAACAATTAACATTAACTATTTGTTTTAAAAGTTGGTTCACAAAATGTTATGGCTTCTTTTAATTTAGTTTGAAAATTACTTCTAGGATTTTTAGTTATAATTCCATATGATTGGGATGAAGCTATTAACTTTTTTAATGTAGTCGTCTTTATTTATAATGATGTTACTGTTGCTTTTATCCGCCTTAATAAGAATTAAATTATTAGTTTTGAAAATGTTTATTATATTTCTTAATTCATTATTCAACCTGTGTTGCCAATTACTGGGTATAGTTTTAACAAAATTTTTGATCTTTCTTGATATTGTCTGTATAAAATCTGTTTTTAATAATTCTGAAATTTTCATATAATTAATGATAGATTCAATTTCTAAACTGAAATCTCTTTGTAACATTATAATTTAGATTGATTTTTAAATTGTTACATGCTTAGTTTTTAAATTGATGTTAGATACATATAGTTTATTTGCTGAAAAATGTAACATAAGAGATTAAGTCGTAAAATAAAATCCACTTAGAAGGCGACCGATAGTTGTATTCAATATGCACCTGAAATGCAAAGTAAAAACCAGTTCTATACGGGCAAAAGTTGGTTAAAACAAACCTTATGGAAATTTGATAACAACAGAACAATAAGTTTCAACTACCTAAGGGTCAGCGGTTCTCAATATTTTTAGTATTTTATTTGTTACAAACAAAATTTGATTTATTAAAAGTCATAATGCATGCATCAATAAATAGATAAATTTTACCGTAAGTAAAGGATAATACAAAAAATACACAATAAGATTTCAAAGCATACTTTTAATATGTAATTAGGAACAAATATAATTAATTATTGCTACACTTGGATACTATTTAGAGATCGTTGTCACTATCACTAAAAGTAAAGTGATCGTCTTCTAAGTCACTATCCGTATTTACAGTAAAAATCAAAGGTCGCACATCGTCTATAATTTGTTCACGCTTGTAGGTGTCTTTGATTATTTCTTCTGTGTGAGTTACACAGCGATTCCACACGCCTGGAGTTATTTTAGTTAATGCGTCGTTCCAAGTTTTAAGCACGTCTTCTTCTTTTCCTGAAGTAGCGCCTATATGGTCGTCGTAAAACTTCTTCGCAATTCCCACACCAATTCAATGGGATTGAAATGGCAATGATATGGCGGCAGACGCAGAACTTCGTGGCCGTACTTTAATGCCATTTCATCGACAACATATTTATTTACGGAACCTCGATGGTTTTCGTGCACTAATTGTAACAACTCAGCCTTGAACATCATAGTATCAAATTGTATGTTTTACTTTTTAACCACGCTCTAATATCGTCTTTGGTTGAAGAAGCTGTCGGACGCTTTTCACTTTTGCGTGTGTGGTAGGATGCGTTATCAAGAACAATGATTGACGGCTGTTTAAGATTTTGTAGGATGCATTCCTCAAACCACTTCTCAAACAATACCGAATTCATATTATCGTGGTAATCTGCGGATTTCTTGGTACTAGAAAATATTAAACTGCCCCCTTCTATAAAACCATTTCGGCCACCAGCATGGACAATAATATAACGTTTACCATCGGAAGCTTTAGTAGGTTGCTTTAAACTTTTAACACTGTCATCTTGCCAACTACGTTTACTTGCACCTCTACTAAAAATCCATGTTTCGTCTAAAAAGACGAACTCGTGTGGAATTTTGGACTGTAGATTTTTAAGTACTTCCTCAAAAATACATTACGCATGGAAACCACATGGGATTGCTCGCATAAACCTCGTCTGTTATCGGTCTGCTTAAATTTAAAACCCATTTCCTTCAGTACAAGGTATAAGCTTGATCTGCCAATATCGCAAACATATTTCAATTTTAATACGGCTAACAATGTGTCCAGAGTTATATGCTCTTTCTTTGCATACATATCATAAATCAAGTCTCGGATGGTTTTCTTTGTGGTCTCTGGTAGGTTCGTCGTACATTTTTTAGGCCGGCGATATGTAATTCTCTTTAAATCACTTGCACTTTCTCGCATAGAACATGTCCTCGCCACTGTTTGTCTGCTTACTTGTACCGCATCCGCCGTTCTTTGCTGAACAGCCATTACTGAAGTAAGTGGCGCACCATGATTCTTCTCCTTTTCAAAATAATCGTACACATTCAACAAAATTTTACGTTTAGCTTCAGTAGCATCCATTGCGCACGGGTTCCATACGAAAATAAGCTGGCGCAGTGATTATATTGCAATATATATTTGGAAAAACTTTCCTTTCATTATTCCACTAATTGGATATTAATAGATTTCCTAAATTCTTCCTAGCCTATTAATATCATTTACAGAATTCCTTCATTATTTGTGAGCAATAATTAATTATATTTGTTCCTAATTACATATTAAAAGTATGCTTTGAAATCTTATTGTGTATTTTTGTATTATCCTTTACTTACGGTAAAATTTATCTATTTATTGATGCATGCATTATGACTTTTAATAAATCAAATTTTGTTTGTAACAAATAAAATACTAAAAATATTGAGAACCGCTGACCCTTAGGTAGTTGAAACTTATTGTTCTATTATTGTCAAATTTCCATAAGGTTTGTTTTAACCAACTTTCGCCCGTATAGAACTGGTTTTTATTTTGCATTTCAGGTGCACATTGAATACAACTATTGGTCGCCTTCTAAGTGGATTTTATTTTACGACTTAATCTCTTATGTTACATTTTTCAGCTTATATCAATCTTTCTTCAAATTTGTGTAAAATAAGTAATTTGGTTTGTAATTGATTTTGGTTTATTAAATATTAACTTATCTAACTTTTTACATAATCTGGATCTTATATCTTTACCTATTAATTCTACTTGATCCCTCATTTTTGCATCCATAACTTTAAAGATTACTGGGTGGATTATATACGTTAATTCCAAGTGGATGTAGTACATATTTCTTGTTATTCCATCCCTTATTCTGAATTTTTCCTTAATTTCGTTTTGTAACCATTTTCTTTGACCTTGTTGGATCGCTTCTCTAGCTGGTCTACTTGGGTTTCTTGTTTTTAGTTGGATAAAATTGGGTATGACTTGTAATTTAAGACATGTAGTTAAAAACCATATGACTAAATTTGTTTTCTTCCATTGTATATGCAGTTTCTTATATTCTATTTAAACTTTAGGAGCAATTGTTACTGAAAAATTATGAACTCAAATAAAAAAATACTTTATGGGCGTAAATATTCAAAAGTACTTGATGTAACCATCAGATTTTAAATTGAATGATGCCATTTTGTAGTAGAGAAAATTGACAATGATGAAGAAATTTTTTTTATAGCTTTTGAAATAAGACCAGAATTTTTTCAATTTTCAAACATCACCAAATTGCACAATCTAACCGTCCCTCCATTTCATGGTTTCCGCGATCGCCTTGCTCCATTCGAGTTTGAGAGGCCCTGTAGTGTGTTCATTCTGTAATTATTAGACGTAAATGAAACAATTTGCATTGTATGTATTGTGCTGCATTGAGGAAGAATTATACGAAGCACACGTTTCTAAAGTAAAAATGTACTTTAAGCTTTTTCGACTTGACTAAAACTACAACTCTAAATGCTAGGTTATGCAGACAAACATTTTCTTAATAAATATGGTCTATAGTAATTGCGTTATGATTAAACTTTTGCACATAAACCGTCAATAAGATCGTATATCGTAGTGAAATACTTTCCTAACTATTTTGCGGACAATACTTTCACAGATATTTTCAACACTGACAATTTTCCCAAGGATCGATATCTTTGTTCCTGAAATTGAGACAAAATAATCCCTAGAAACAATTAATGGAAATGTTAATTGCGTGGGTTAAAATTTGTATACAAACCTGTCTGTACTTTATATGAAATTCGTGAGTTATCAACCAACTTTAATGTTACCGCTTCTAAATGTTCTTCGTCATCTTAGTTAAATAATCAATTTTAATCCCAATTTTACTAGGCATCGTTATTTCTTGTCAAACTAAAATTAAACATAACATAATACTGATACATTATAAAGCACGGCCGATTTTTAAAAATTTTAATTATTCAATTTAATATCCTGCACTGTAGACCATGTCATAAATGTATTGCTTTAATTTAATAAATTATTACCTAAATCGCGAAAATACACATTCTCGTTTGCATAAATCGTAATTAACCGTTAACAATTTGTTAGGCAACCAGTGGGCTGATTTAAATTTTAAGTAATCAAAATATTTTTTAATTTAAATTAAATTTGCACTGAATTATTTGAGTTCACATATTACGATTAACGTCTTTATACGTAGTAATTACACATTAGGAATTAACTTTAGCCACTTATGATAAAATCGTCTCATAAAACCAGGAACTCAATTCTTGGTAATGTTTAGTCGCTATATAAAAGTGAAGATTTCCAAAGAATATAATTTTTAGAAAAATATAAATTTGAAGTTTGATTTTGGTTGTAAGTAATCGCGTTCAGAGTGTGGCTAATAACAACCAAAACACAATTTTAATTCACAAAGTATTTAATTTATCAAAATGAACAAAATAATGAACAACATAAAAAGTTAAAATTTTAGAAGTGGAATCGATGAACAAAAACCACAAAAGTAGTTTGTAACGGTGTACAAAAACAGATATCTATAGTTAAATATATATCTCTATAAATGAGGGGTAAATCGTAGAAGATCGAAAGAATTAAGGTGAACTAGGGGAAGTGCGCACTACTTTTTTTAAAGTTTGACTTTGCAGTTGATATTATTCTAGAAATTCTTAAATAAACAATCGCGCCTTTTATATATTAATTGTATGACATTTCCGGTTATAGCATACCATTTAATGTCTTGTTAGAACTGATCATATTTTTTTTATGTACATATTTTTTAAATTAGGTCACAGCTACGCACTTTCCCTTCAATGGAGGGTAAGTGCGTAACCATTCTGTAATTTCATACAGAAACGTAAGGTAAGTGCGTAAAACTCATATATACTGCTGATTAAATGGAGTTTGTAGAAAATAAAAATTTTTATTCTATAAAAAGTTACATGGTAAACAAAATTTCATTCTTAAAAAAACTAAAGACATTACAAAATTAAAGCAAAATCACTACTGTATGTTATTCATTAAATGACAGAAGATTTCCAACAAAATATTTGATGGTTTTTTTTGTGGCGAATTTAACTATTGCCCAGTATCCTACTTGCCTTTCAGCCACAGGTCTAAATTCTTGTTCTATTTCTTGCTGTTCCTTTATCTCTTCTCTTAAAAGTGCAGATAATGAACCTTCGTCCGAAGACAAGTGTAGACTGAAGTTTTCGGCATTTTCTTCATCCTCCGAACTGTCTATTTTAAAGAATAATTTTGATTTTGTTCTTTTCCTTGTCTGTACGTGGTTTGACTTTCTTCATTTCATTGACCTTCAGCCTATGTAAGGCATCGTCTGTAGTGTTCTCATGAGAATTGTGAGTTTTCATAGTAGCAAGAAGTAAATTTTCAAAGCTAATATCTGCAGTGCTTGAGTCTGCATCTAATTGAGTAGCAGATGAGATGCTCTCAGTGCCAGTGTGTTGTAGATGATTTGAATCGGTGGCATGATCATCAGTTATTCTATTAGGGGTAGAGGAGCACCCTGTTCTACTTTCATCATTGCTGTGAACAGAATTGTGGTGTTTCCATCGCTGCAGGACAGCGGGTTCATATCTTTCTTCAGGAATTATTATGTGATTAAACGGAACTATTCCACCTTTTTTTTATCAATTTTTTATAAAATCTTCATTTGTTTTAGCCCATATTTCTCCAACCATTTTTGAAAATTCTTTCTTTGGCAGTTTGACGCCTATGTGATGTCTTTGCCATGTCGTTAGCTTAGCATCCCAACGAACCTTTAAAGACTTCATAACGGACAAATCGAGTGGTTGTAGTAGGTGACTGGAGTGTGGAGGAAGTTTCAAAATTACGATGTTTTCACTCCTCGCCATTTCTATCAATGTAAGCCCGATATGTGTTGCATGATCATCATATATGAGCAGCACCGGCTTTTCTAGTCCAACTGTTTGTAGAAAGCTGTTCTTAAAATAATTTTCAAACACAGAAGTCTCCATCCATCCATTACTTGTTGCAGCGTATGTTGTTCCAGGGAACCCTGTGTTTTCTGGAGCCATCAACTGGTCCCATATATTTTCCCCCTTAAATAAATCAATGGTGGAGCTTTACGTCCCGCAGTATTACGTGCTAGGAGCACAGTTATATTCTCTTTTCCAGATGAACTTGTTGTACGCGTTGCAGTAGTCCCTTTTAGACCTAAGACCTTCGTTTTGGAGGGATCTCTGCAGAAACTTGTCTCATCTAAATTCTAAATAAGATGTGGCTTATTTGTCAAATTTAACTCATCAATTGTAGTTTTTAGGATATTAAAATAACTTGCAATAGTGAAGGGGTCGCAAGCTTTTTTACGTGCATATTCAACACTTGTGCTTTTTTAAAGATAGATTATGTCTTTTTTTAAACGAAATAAACCAATCTTTGGAAGGGACACCATCTTTAAAAGGCGTTTTTAGTCCTTTGGCTTTTACGTATGTTCCTACTAACTCTATCACCTCTTTTCTTGATAAACCGTACCTGTACTTTTCCATATAAGAGAGTCCACTCACAAGTTTTTGTTCATCTTTTAACTGCAGAGCTGTTGATCTACTAAAAGAAGAAGATTTTCTTCCCCAACGTCCTTTGACGTGACCAATTATGGTAGTCAAAGGAATATTATACACTCGACTAGCTTTATATGGATTATAAACTCCGGACATCACTTCTTCTACGGCTGTTTGTAACGTTTCCTTAGTGTAGTTTTCACCTTTACTAGTTTTTCGTACATACTTTGAAGGCGTTGTGCTCTGTAATGAAATAAATTAATAAATTTTTATATACTAGATCAAATGAAGACTCACGCACTTTCCCGCCCTTGCATTTTTGTAGGTTAAGTGCGTAAGGCTTTATTTTTTCTAAATGTAAAGTGGAATCAGAAAAATATATAGGTAGTTAACTACTTTAATTAAAGCTATACAAGAGCTTATATTCAAACTTACCTTAACCCATAGACAACTGCAGATGATCATAAATAGAACACAACACTACAAACTTGCATCATCTATTTATTTTACAAGTAGATGAAAAGTAGTACCCTGTTCAATTTATATCCTGCTTATCAGTGCCATCTCTTGAGGAGAAGGCAAACATGGTTAGTTAAGGTTTCTACCAGTTTCATAGGTTGATACATATAGAAATAAAAAAACTATAGCCCACATACGCAGTTACCCTACTAACACACTTAGCCGACCTTACTTTAGATAGAGCAGTGGGTCCCGGCTTCGCAGAGTAGACAGAAGAAAGTAGACCGCTGTTCTATCAAGGCGCCACCTGTTAAGCGAGAAATAAATAAAACCGACAAACACGATATTTATGGTTTTAATTTTCAGCAGACGAACTTCTACATCTATATCAGGTTTCTGTTTTTCATCATAATCTGAAGAGTCAGATGAATCTGTTGAATCATTTTTTCTTGTTTTTTCTTTTTATGCATTTGTTCTTCTTAATTTCTTTTGAAGTCTTTTTGGATCTATTTTTTGATGTTTTTTGATTTTTTTATGTTTTTTGATTTTTTGAGTAATAGTTTTTTCATTGGTAAGGGTGTTAAAATTTCAGAATCTTGTTTCTTTGTAGACACTTTTGAGCTTCGTTTAGATCTTGGAACTGGAGTAATATTCATGTAATTGTTTTTTACTGAAGCGCACCATTTGATAAAGTTGTGTGCACTGCTGTTCTACATCTGCTGGTTCTGGCAATGGTGGTGCCAGTACATTCAAACTAATGATATTACTATCCTCAAATGGATCTTCCACAGATGTTTCTTGATTCTACAAACCAACAGCTGCAAGAAAGGCTTGTTCAACGAAAATACCAAGTTGTAGTAGAAAGATCTGAGTGGCCACAAAATCCGAAACTGCTTTTTCAATTATTGCCACACTTGAATAGACCTTGTTAAACAGTTAAACCAAGTCATAATGGGTAATTTTTTTTAAACTTGTTAGTCTTAAGAAATAGGTCGTATTCTTTCTTATATGCTCGTTTAAGAGGTTCATAAAATGTTACGTCCAATGGTTGGGATCTGTGAGAGGTATGCGGGGGAATGGAGATCATTATGACGCCGTTATCTTTACAATAGTCAAATACAGCAATTGAGATGTGGCTACATTGGTTGTCAAGAATCAATAAAAGTGGTTCTTGACCTACTTCATCTTTGTTAAAAGCTGCCGCTCTGTTCAGACTAGTGCTCTCTGGTTTACGTCGACTAACAGTAGGGCTTCTTTACCAACACTTCGATGGATCCTATTAAAGTTGTGCCTGATATTATTTTTTTCAACATATTAAAATGCTGCTCGACATCACTCTTTTGGGGTTAATCCATAAAACAGTTTCGCTAATTTTTTCAAGTGAGCACCAATTCCATGCTTCTGTTCTGATGGAAAGACTGCTCTCCTCCCCATTCTTGGTGCAGATTTTTAACTCTTTGACATATTATCTTTTAATCATAGCAGCACTCATTAGTCATTTTAATTTCTTCTTTTAACGTTTATTTTTTCCTTAAATTTTGTAGCTTTACTTCTTCTCTATTGAAATTATTTCCCTGACTATTAACTCTTTCCTCTACAATTCCAGGCACTATCTCAATTGTGTCATAATGATGTTTAATTTTTTCGTCACGCTATGTCATCTAAAAAACCTATGTTGTAGTTCATTTTTTTAAAATTATTTCGATTTCCGGTTTCCATTATTGTAAATTTATTATTCATCGTTTTGAATTAGATTCCATATTGTCCTCTAGAACTTTAAATTGTATTCCGTCAATCCTTCCTTAAATTCTTCATTCATGTTTCTGCTCATGTTTTCTAACATCTATTTTCTTCTTTCTTCTTATCCTTTCCCTTTCGTCTTTAATCTAGCTCTTATTAAGTCTTTTTGTGTTCTAAAAATTACTTCTACAAGCTTCCTTTATTTGATAAATTAACTTTATTCCAAATACCTTGTAATAAAATTCATTAACTAGTAATATTTTTATTTAATCAATCATCTGACATCCATCCTTACTCCATAGTTAACATTCACTAAGTCACTCATTCAAAATTAATTTAATTTACAGATCTAAAACTAATCTAATTTTGATTATCGCAAATTAAGTACTTCAAACATTTTATTTTATTCTTACACATTTTGATAAGACTTTTGTTTGCGTTTCAGACAAAATCTATAACTTAGCCAAAACTAAAATAAAGGTCATATAAGTTCAATCCTGTTTGATTTATGATTTAATCTGCTAAAATATATTGGAAATTTTTCGACCGATGCGAATTTCTCTGTATATTCTAATTTTAGAAAACAATTCAACCATGAAAATTTAAATTGTTTTTGTACGATACTATTTGGTTATATTGATCGATTACTTGCGAAAGGGTTTCAATTGTCAAAATAAGCAATACTGTAATATGATATTACACCATTATTGTGTAATCACGGAATCAAATAGATGTATTATCATTTGTTGACATAATCGACTAATTCACCTGCAATACCTTTGGTAGTGGGTGGTAATTATTACCAAAAAAAAGGTTTGATTGAAAAATAATTTTTATAAACAAGTATTTAATTGAAATGCATTTAAACAGAACGTTGATAAATGCACATTTAATACGTTTCAGGAAACTTTACATTTACTTTTACCAATGGAAACTCGAGACATTCATGATCAACAATTCAAAAAGTACCATAAGAGTTGTATTGCAAACTAAAATTGTCATCCATTAATCTTTGTAATAGTGCGTCAATAAACCAATTAACATTTCTAAACAACCAATTTCATTTTTATTCGTCCTCTGAGAACAGTTATAATAAATTGTTTTATTTTCTGAACTAATATAGAAAGAATTTCCAAGTACACTTTTTGGCTCCGTGACGTCGTTTCCTTGAAACAACAAAAAAGTTGAAGTTTTAATTATAAATAATTAAATAAACTGAGATGCTGCAAATACAAGTCGACGTTTATTTAGGAGCGGCCATAAAAATGTTTCGGTTAATTAAAAACGCATTGCGTGTTAACTTGGGGTTGTTTGTTAAATGGCATAAAGCAAGCTATATATTAATTGCTGTTTTATAATAGTCAACATTTTTCTTACAATTTAAAACAATTTCACATTTTAGAAAGAAATTAGCATACTCAATGACTTGGTAAAACAGTAGTTATTGGAAGAGAATTGATTTTTACGCTTTTACGCCTTAAACACTATATCGATAACTTTAAAGAGATATCACTGTGCAACAAGGATCTTGTTTATGTTAATTTCGTACATTGCCCAGAAACAAGTGAAACACCAAATTGTTCCTGAAACCAAATTTACATCTGCTTATTAAGCATATTTTGGTATCCCAGTTGCAAATGAAAATGTTTTTGTGGTAGCTGCCTTTCAAATGTGGAGGCATAGTATAGTAGATCGAACGAAAAAATACCGTTTAGAGTTCCGAGAATATGGAGGAAGCCCGCTAATCATATAACTGCCTCAACTTTCTTGCAATACTGAATCAGAAAATACCGACGAACCGTTCAAGTCTGACGATTAACCCTATTTTCTAAATCAAACCGATTTCAACGATCTTGTGAGAGATCTAGGTTTATCAAAAGAAAAGGACGAATTGTTGGGCTCACGACTAAAACAATGGGATTTATTAGATAGAGAATACAAAACTTCTGTTTACAAATAACCACACTTTTCCAAATTTTTTTGCGGTGGACGATGTTCTGTACACTAGCCTTTTTGAGGAATTAGGCCTTACTCAGTCGGACGGTTTCCGGATATTTGTTGACAACTCTTCCAAAAATTCGAAAGCAGTTTTTCTCCACAACGGAAACAAATTACCTTCTATTCCAGTTACTCATTAAGTTCACTTGGAAGAAGAATATAAGATCAGAAAAATTTTGTTTGAAAGGATTTATACAGTGTTCATAAATGGGATGTATGTTCTATCTTGGGCTGTAGGGAAGTTACACGAAATATTCCTATTTTTTATGCCTGTGAAATAATCCTGCAGATAAAGGGCACTACGTAATTGACCACTGAGAAGTGGTTTCTATAGAAAACATTTTGTTGCCGTTTTTATAAGGGTGTCCCGCGACATGGCTGCCACAGCTTGAGAGTGTGTTACTGGAGCGATTTCAATTCATACACCCAAAACGCTATGGTAGCTAGCTACAAGCATTTGAAATTTTAAATAAGTAGTAGTAGGATTTCCTTACTAATGTAAATACAATTTAAAAGAACCCGTTTTATTGAATTAATTGTTCAAACTGTCCACCTTGCTGTGTATATAGTTTAGCTCTTCTTAGAATTAAAGTGGTAGTTCTGCTAACAGTCTCAGGATCAGCACAAATAGTTTCTGCGGTATCCATAATTCTAGATACTAGTTGTTCTTTGTTTTCAATATTTTTGGCATAAACTAAATTTTTCAGTCTTTCCCATAAAAAGTAATCTAAGGTCAGGTGATCTTAATGGCCAAAGAACTGCTGAACGTCTTCCATTCCACCGGTTTGTATAATTTTGATTAAGAAATTCTGTTACTTGTTGACCAAAGTGTGGAGGTGCGGTGTCGTGCTGAATCCACATTCGTTGTCTTAGATTAAGAGGAACATCATCCAGTAATATTGGAAGATAATTTTCAATGAAACGTAAACAAGGAATGACCGTGAGACTTTCTTCAATTATAAACCGACTAATGAGGCTTTCATTAATAATACTACACAAAACATTCACCGAAAATCTATCTTGAAAATGGGATTCCCCGGTTTAAATGCCCAACAATGTGAATTTCTGGTGTTATTAATGCCATTCGGGTGAATGACGCTACATCACTAAACAATATTATCCGACAAATCCTTTGATTTCTGAGTATCCAGCGACTAAATTCAAGTATTAAATCGTAGTCGGCAGGTTTTAATGTTTGTACAGGTAAGATATGTGTTAGTAGAGGTCATTCGAGTCTTACACACTAGATTATAATGTAGCGTTGTCCTTGTTAACAATATGGTACGCGTACAAACCGAAATTATGTATAGTTCTTCATACTCTCATCCGGCCTACGTTAATTGTGTGGGCTATTCTTCGGACACAACTAGAAGATTGAGCATCAATCGTATTAAGTATTGCTTCTTCTTGAGCAAGTTTCTGTTGAACAGGACGTTTAGAAATAGCTGTAGGAAACTTGCCTGTTTCTCTTAATCATCGATGGACATTACTAAAAACAGTTCTACAAGGCCCTCTATGGGTGGGAAATCGTCAATGATATTTATCAACTGCCGCTCGTCCGTTTCCATTACACAATCCATAAACAAAGTGACGTTTACTGTCACAATAAATGTTAACTGTATTTTTTAATAATAACAAAATCAACAGTCGAACCTAATATCTGCATTAGTGGGATTATCTAAAACTTAAAATGCTTGTAGCTCGGTTGCGATAGCGTTTTGGTTGTATGTTCATTACACATTTTTGGTTTGAGATTACGTCAGCAACACATTCCTAAGCTATAGCAGTCATATCATGGGACACTCTGTATATAAAATTGGGACTAGGCAAGTGATTTGTTAAAGCGTTACGGAAGGAGTAACATCCGTAGAATGTTTCCAAAACTTTCAAGACCGAAAGTTGAGGATGGAATATTGAAAGGTTCACAAATCAAGAAAATGCTTACCTCGAAAGAATTGGAGGCAAAAAAAAACCATAGAAAAGTACGCTTGAACAAGTTTCCTAAAGTAATGGAAGTTTTTCTAGGAAAAGTGAGAACTCATAGAAAACTTGATACAACATTTTAAGCTTAGGTTGCAGATTGTTTGAATTTTAATTAGAAAATGTGGGTGCTGTAAGTGAGGAACCCGGAAAGAGATTCTATCAAAAACATCCAAATAATGGAAAAACGATACGAGGAAAATGGAATGCGGCAATGATGGGAGATTACGTGTGAAACTTGTTGCGTGAAAGTAAGACAAGACTTCTGTTTACTGTCTTTTTTTTGTTGATTCTAAACTATTTCGTTTGTTGATATTTGTTGTAATTTATGGAGTCATTTTTATGATGTTAAAACCTGATTCAAGAAAATAAAATATTATATCATAAGTTCTACAAATGAAAAACTAGCAGTCTAAAACTTATTTATCAAACAGACCGATAGTTTTAAATAAAAAAATGTTAATAAATCCAGTAAACAAAAAAGTTTAAATTTGTTGTACAATGTAATTTATGGAATATCACCTTAAAAATTATAGGTTCAATACTCATAGTTTAAAAATAATATGCTCTGAAATAAGGTGGTACTCATTGCATGAAGAATGATCAAAATCAAAAGCTTTAAAAAAATATAGCATGTCAAGGTATTGTACAGGGTATTTTAGAAAATATAGCAGTAAAAATGACTCGCTCTGTATACAGCATGTCAATGTATTGTACAGGGTATTTTAGAAGATATAGCTTATTAGTAAAAATGACATCTACTTTAAGGCTTTTTTAGTAGCTGGATATAATTGAGTAATTAACATTAAATACATCTAATGTTCAATTATTTCAAGTTACTTTGTAGCTATATTTTTTTATCTTGATGAGATCTTTTCGAACCTTAAGGAAAGTACGGTTAGTTCCATTTAAAAAAAAGTAAGTTTATGCTGCCACCACTGTTTAAAACACCATGTATAATCAAACATATTTTTAAAATATCAGATATCAGAAGTTTGCGCCACCCTGTATAAGTTTATACATATAAATTTGTTGTATATAGACTTTTACTCAACGTTAGGCCTTCAATCAACGGTTAGGGTAAAACTAGTTGATTCGACTATTGTCATTAAGAAAAAATGAGAAAAATGTCGCCTAAGTTAGTTAGTGTACCTGCGTGGCCCTTATGCCATTGATGGAAAGTCGTTTACGTCATATACACCGAACTGTTCCCATGTTGATGGCGATTACCTTCGTATCTTGTAGAATATGGAAAAAAAATTATTAGAAACTAACTAATCACAAATGATAACTCTGTACATATATCAGGTTTCCAGTTCTTTTATGATAAAAAATTAAACAGGTTTTTGTCCCCCCTGAATATTTTTAGTTGTCGCACTTAGGAGGCATTGATAGTAATCAGTCGAAATTTCAATTAAATTTTCTGGAGTTTTGTGTCTTATATTTATGCAAAAAAAATCCGTTATGAGGTGATCTACATTGCAAATCTACAACTCAAATAGTGCAGTCATAGGATTTTGATAAAATTTAGTATTATCTTCCACAGAACTAATTTTTGCAAATAGAAACAGATACTGCAACAGAGGAACGCATGCGGTTAATAATGAAAGTTCCATTTAAATTACATTGTATTTTTACACATAATTCTATTAATTTCCATACACAATTATTTAGTACTTAGTGTACTGATAATAAGTTAGACGTAGCAAAATGCAAGTGTAATTTTTGGAACAATATTATTAAATTGTTGAACATTTGGGTGGGTGCCATGTTAATATTAAGACAATTGCAACAAATGCTTTGTGGTTGAAATAAAAACTTTGAGAGCTAATCGTAAAATCTTTAAAGTAAATATTTTTATATTGCAATCATTTTCATTAAAATTATGTTTACATTATTTTATATTAGCGTGTGAATAACGATCCAAGAACTTTAAATATCCTTGCCAAGTTGTTTTAAACGACTTATTTCGTTTTAAACAAACAAATACACACACGTGAGAATAAAGAATTTCAATAAAATTAATTTTCAGCTTTAGAATTTATTTTCGAACAAATTATTAGAAAACACTTAAATGTTTATGTGTTTATGCCAAAAGTCGTATAGGAAATTACTCAATAGCATTAATCCTAGTAAAAACATTTTTATGTTTCTTGTAGAATTAAAAAAAAAAACGAAATTAAAAGAAGTTTTATTTAGTGCAAGTTTATAATCTTGTATGCCGCGGTATTGATTTTTTATTCTGTCGTAGACATTTTGACTACTTCGTCTCGAAAAAGTTATATAAGTGTCACTAACCTAACGTTATGAGGTATAAATTTGTAATCTTTTTTATGTTCGAATTTTTCTTGCATTAGACTAAAGGAATCCTAATAACGAATCTTAAAGAAAGATTTATTGATGTACTTTCACTTAATATACGCGTTGATTACCAACAGATTAAAATTAAAATTATTGGTTTTCAAATAAACACTTATAACTGTTTTACTGGTGTAAAAGTAAAATGCAAAGAATTTTCATCAGTTACGCGCAAGTTTAAAACTGATTTATTAATGCAACGTAATACATCAGTAATAGTTATTTACGTTATAAGTCCGGTACGCGTATTGGTATTATTTACAACCGATTGCTGAATCGTAGTAAAATGTGGAAATAAATATTACATCATGTTATCATGCATTTATTGCTATAACACAGCGTATGGTCTAGGATATTAGGGCGCCGACGATAAAGCGTAAGGACATTAGGACGCGGAACAAATGGGCGCGGAACAAAGTATACAACACATACATGACTTGAAATTTTCTTGTGATTCAGGCGCACACTGTAATGCTGTAGTGTATAAATCAACAAAGTAGACACCTAATTAATAAAACCATAAGCGTTAAACAGAATCGCCCGGGGCAAATATTTCTAACAATATCTTAAGGGTTTTTTCGATAATAAGCAATCTATTAGGAAATATTTAAAGTTGTTTTCCTAGGATTAGGATTATTGTTGATAGCAATACACACAAAAGATCCATTGAGTACGTAAGCTTTTTATGTTAAATTTCTATTCTTCAGATATAGTAACTTGATAGGCTTTCTATTATATTATCGTGTTATTTTCCAGATTAATTTTTTGTTTTGCACTAATATTTAATACATACGGAGTGAATATATATATAACAATGGGTTTTTTTTAAAATGTGTTAGAAGCGAGAGCATGTGTCTAATTGTTATTGTCATTGTGAAAAATGGAAGTGTTTTATCAAAAAGAAGTTTTATAGTGACGGGTAGTAGATACTGTTACGTGTATGATAAACTTAATGTCTGCGAAACAAAAATGTTTTGGCGATGTGAGCTTAAGAACAATGGGTGTAAAAGTCGTATTCGTACATCATTAAAAAATTGATTCGCAGGAAGAGAAACAAGTGAATGCTGGGTAGAAGATTTCACGATTCCCGAAGAATTTAAAACGGTTGTTGTAAACGGTATGAGAGAAAACTTTGTAATAGCTGATAGCGGCCCACATCCGGATAGTATTTAATTATTTGGTCGGGAAACAAAAGTCCGTGATTTGAGTATAACTCTATCAATCGAGAATGATTTACTTCTTAATACTCGTATATAATAAACCAAATAAACACTTCTCAAACATAACATAGACGCATCTAAGAATATTTGCTGAAACTGCGTTATCAGATTACTGGAATCATAGCATAGGTTCGTTGACGGAACATTTTCTGCAGGACCACCATTATTTTCTCAAATTTATGGCATAATTCGCGAACGGTTTGGCGGAGTTCATCCAGTCGTATATGCTCTGTTTCCAAATAAGTTAGCTGCCACTTACACAAGAATGATTGGCTTACTGAAATACATTGTTCCTGTTCTAAATCCCCTTAAAAACTCCTTCGATTTCAAATTACTCGTATCAACGCACTCCCAAATGGATTCCCAAAAACTGAAACTTACTATCTTTCGGTTTACATAGTAGACTAGTCGAGTTATTTAAATCATACCTTTCAGATAGATCAATTATATTGGGGGCATAAATCTTGTATCTTTAAACCTACTTCCGGTGTGCCACAAGGTTCCAATCTAGGACCTTTATTATTTAATTTATTTATAAATGACATTGTGTCTTTTATTGATGTGGAACACCTTTTATTCGCCGATGATGTGAAGATTTACACTAGAATCTCTTCTGTCGATGACTGTATGAAACTGCAAAATAACTTAAATAATGTTCTAAACTGGTGTAACCAAAATCTACTTCATCTAAATATCAGCAAATGCAAAGTTCTATCTTTCAGCTGCCAGAAAATTTCAACATGCTATGATTATTCCTTAAATTGTGCTGTTCTTCAAAGAGTAATATCTGCGCGGGATCTTGGAGTTGCATTTGATTCCAAGCTTACTTTTAATGACCATATCACCAGCATAGTCTCTTTGTGTCTTAAAACGTTAGGATTCATTATTCGTAATACACGTGAATTTGATAGAAATGATGCATTAATCAGTCTTTATAATTCCCTCGTTAGATCGAAACTAGAGTATGCCGCCATAATTTGGAGACCTCATGGATTTATCATATTCATTTGTTAGAAACTGTTCAACGTAGATTATTGAAAATTTTATGGTTTTGAGTTAATCGTATATATCCTACTAGAGGTTTTCCCCAAGATAATTTACTGAAAGAGTTTCTATTTGAGTCACTAGAGTCTCGACGGTTAATGTTATTAATCACATATTTATTCAAAATAATAATGGTCCTATTGACGATAGTCATACCCTATCGTTACTGCGTTTTAATGTTCCACAGAAGAGTCTGCGAAATCACTCAACTTCTATATTATGAAATATAATTCTGATATCATGCGTCATTCGCCAATGCATGAAATGTGCAGATTATATAACAGCTTACAATCATACGTTGACATCGATATTTTCCATCAATCCCAAGTGGCCTTCATTCATACTGTACGCGTACATTTAACTCCATACTTGATTCATAACTAATTATTGTTTCATTAATTCAATATTCATCATGTATATAATTATTAATTTACTACTATTACTATTATTCATTTTTGGTTATTGCTTTATTGTATTATTATAAATTGCACTCTAAAATTATTTTGCTTGTATATATTTAATTTTATTGATTCTTCTTTTTTTATGTACCTGACCCTCTCGTTAAATGGATTTTCTGTTAGAGCGGGTTAATAAAATAAAATAAAATAAAATATTGTCGCAGTGCACTCATTACCGAATGTGACGTTATTTGTTAGAGCACGGGGTAATGTATGTTGAGATAAAGAATGTATTCCTAACAGATATTGTAGCCTGGGTCAATTCATACTGTGATTGACCGTCTTGAAAGACTGCACCACGGTAAATTTGTATGATGGGGAAATCTGCCGTTTTTTACTACAGATGTTATACTGAACATTCCCTGCCACGTACAGGTTCTACACTACTTGCTGATTCTGGAGCCGATATTTCAGTTCTCAAAATATTTGAAGGATAGAAAAGCAACACCGTCGCTGAAAGATATGTTCAAGATATTTTTGCTGCCAATAAAACAAAATTGCACTCATGATTCAATGTGGCGAAAGTGTTGTGGAAGTAAATGGAAGTACAACACGTCAGTCCTCTTCAAAAACTGTACGATCAGGAGGCAATGTCTGCAACACAAATTGGAATGTCAATAATATTGCCTTAGTCACAACAATACGCCATGAAGAAATTTGTCCACTGCAAGTTAATGGAAATGAAAATTGCACAATCAATATTAATTCCGAAATATTCTTAGTTCTAATTAGGGGTTGTAACATGGTTTATTTTTGATCATTTTAAATTTCATTAACAATTGCAAAATATCGTAACACTTTGCAAGTGTTTGACCGTTATTGAACTTTAGTTGCACGGATAAATGAGCAGGCAAACTCGCTCAGGTAACTTCCGTTGTCCGCATGTAAAGTTCTATATAAAGGTCTTGCAACGTAACTAAATGTAACGTATTGATTTGTAGCTAATGTACATATAATGTATGGTAATTTATTCAAACATAAAAAGCATCACTGGACAGTTTATTAGTTAGTTAAGAATTACAAAAAAAAATCCTTAAAGGACCATATAGATATTTTAAAGCAATCCGTGTTTTCAATTAGTAACTGTACGAAACTGCAGCCAGAGCAATATCCAAAAAAATGATAATTTTTCTAAACTAATCGAAAAAGTTGTAATAAAACTTAATCTTATATAACTTTAGCTAAACTATACAAATCATAACTACGAAACGTATTCATGTCGTTTAGATCTTAAATTCATCTTGTTGAAACGCTAGGAGTGTAGTTGTGGTGGATAAAGCAATCCAAACTAGTAATATAAACTTTGGAAACTGAAATCGGGTTTTGTAAATCGGTTCGGCTCTTTATTATTAGATTATACCGATTTTATGTTACATACATAAAATTTATTACCGTTATTTATTATTACAATGTACTTGATTTCATATTGTTTAATTAATAACTTTGTAAACAACTGCATCTGTTTAAAACTCCAATTTTGTTTTTCTACTTTAATTTTTATTTTATTTTCAGGTATGTATCCACAAAATCGTCAATGTTAAGGAGGGTATGTTATTTATTTATTTATTTTTAATAGGGAACTTTTGGTTCACCTAAAATAGTTTCCGCGGTTAACGTTATTTGTGCGCATGCTCAGTAAGAAACAAATAAAATCAAACAATATAATGATATCGCCAAACTTTATTTGCGGGGAATATACTATGTCCCCGGATGGAGTTGCCAAAAGGAAAAACTTTTTTATTTTTAATTTTTCGAGAAAAATGTATTCTTCATAAAAGTTTTTGCTTGTTTCAAAACCGCGGAACCGGCTCTCTTTGTTATAATAGGTTCATTTATTTGAAAATTTTTCAAAGTCCGAAAAATTAGATCTCGTTTTCATGGCAACCGATAACAAGATTTTTGACTTTTATTTATTAAATGACGATGTTGTCGAAAGAAGAACGAATTTACCTTATTCGGTGTTACGGCATAGGTGATAAAGCAATTCGTCAAGTTGCTCAGGGCTCCTCGGTTGGCATAAAACAGGACCATTTCGACCGATTCCATTTTTATCAAATTCGTGAGTCAGCCATTCTACCAGTATTCGTGCATAATGGGCAGGACAACCATCTAGTTGGAAATAACATCTCGCGCGATAGTTAATTAATACAATATTTCGATAAAAGTATTGATTATTCATTATTGGAATTACTTAAATTCGTTGTTCTTTCGACAACATTGTCATTTAATAAATAAAAGTCAAAAATCTTGTTATCGGTTGCCATGAAAACGAGATCTAATTTTCCGGAATTTGAAAAATTTTCATCTAAATGAACCTATTTTTCCATTTTTCTCTAGAATGGAAAGACAAATTAGAACGAAAAAAGCCGGTTCCGCGGTTTTGAAACAAGCAAAAATTTTTATAAAGAATACATTTTTCTCGAAAAATTAAAAATAAAAAAGTTTTTCCTCTTGGCAACCCCATCCGGGGACATACTGTATATAACGTTTTTCTACTCCCATCTTTAAAAAACAATTTATCGTATATGTTGGCATTGTGCTAAGTAATGTTTTAAATACACGTTGACAAGATGTAGTTACGATACGAACTTTGCAACGGATTTTAGTTACGGGTTGAACTTGGCTTCAAATTAATTATGTCACTTATCAGTTATTTCATGTAATTTTAGATATAAAATCATAAATTGTAAAAACCTTCTACGGTCAGAAGGGCCTTCAATAAGAGTTGCAAAAAAACAAAAAACAATGATCCTTTTTTATGTCAACGTTGCGCCTACTATAGTGTGGGCTTAGAGTGAGAGTGGAAAAAAGCTTTCCTCATGTGTTAGACACAACATTTTTTCCACTACATTCCCCAAAAAAACAACCTAATGAAAGAAGCAATATTGTAAACGTAACTTATTGTGACAGAATTTCTTCACATTTTCGTACGTAAAAGCAAAGTTGGGTCCCAATATTCTCGCTACAGTATTCTGTAGTATCGGTGTGGTCTCAATCTCTCATAGCGCAGCCGCGCAATTCTAACCAACAAACGTAGGGCAACAATTTTTAAGAGTCGAAATATAAGATATTAAATTAAATAAACCTGTTTGAATACTAAATTAAATTGTTTAACTAAGTACTAGGCGCATATAGTTCTATTACCACATTCTTACATTTTTTTAAAGAGGCATTTTTGTAACACGACATTATTTTCCTCGCTAGTGAAAAAAAACAAATTTTCCTCACTATTTGTAGAGAAGAAACGTCCGTTTTCTAAGTATGTCGTGGACAAACGTTTGTTACATTGTATGAATTGCAACCAGTTTGGTACAAGGTGGGCTTAAATTAAATTACATAACACAGTTTGTAAACAGTAACTTTTGTCTTTGTTGGCAATAAAACGTATAATTTTAGAGACATCTAGGGATGCACTTCAGATTAAAAATATGGTGTAAAACTTGTCAAAGTTTCTAGATGCGAAATAGTACAATGTCATTCGAGCGGAAGTAAAGTAACTTTCAAATTTTAGTATTTTTGTGTTGGTCGTAGAAAAACTATAGTAAACAATTCGTTTGTAAATACCTCTAGACACTCGTTTTTTAAAAATGTTGTTTATCAAACATGTTGCATAATATACTATTAGTGTGGTTATAGGGCGACCAATCCGTCACAAAAAATTAAGTTAGGGTTAAAAGTTGTAACGAAAAGTCTATGGAAAAAGTGTAATAACTGACAGTTCTGTTAGATGTAGTCCAAAACCTCTATTGAAATTGCTAGACGTGATCATTATTTATAATTACAGAGTATGTTATTTTTAATAATTTTTTTATTTATCCACGTCTTATTTAGTATCATAGAAACTCGTGTATCTTTTACTCAATTTCCGAAATGTTTCTCTTTATATTTTCACGAAAGAGGCGATATTATTAATCTCAAGAATGAACACAATTTATCTACAGATTTTATTATTTTTAGCCTAGTCGTTAGTCCTTGTTTTCTTCGCTGAATTTAAAATTTTAATCATGAAAAATAACTATTTGTCGTTTATAATGTACAACTTAAATAAATCATCCTTTCTAGTACCACAAAAATTAATTCAACAAAACCATATTAAGCGCATAAAAAATTAAATAAAACGACCTTCCGCCAGCAGGACGTTGCATATAAAATAAAACTGGGTTGGTTTCGTTCCTTTTGGTTCGCTTTGAGGTTCCACATAGTTGATGAAATTGTAATTGTATATTGATATTCTTTTTTGATAATCTGAATAATTTATTTAAAAAATAAAACCTAAAATAAATAAATTTTCAGCAAGCATGATACTAAACATACCCCAGATGGTTTCTTATTTTAAAAGAAAATAGACACATAATGGAAGAACGGCACTGGCAGATCAGAATATCACACACCCACGTAGTGAAATTGGTTTCAAAGAAACGCACACCCAGAAGACTTCCAAACAATTATTTTCTACAGGAAAATGGTCATCTCAAATTGATTCGACAATACGTCGTCAAATTAAAGAGATCACCGCAACCGGTGAATGTTCGGATTTCCGAAAATCCAAATGATGATTTATTGCAACCATAAAGGTATTTCTGGGACCTTGTCAAATCTTATTAGTTTACTTTATTTACCCATGAAGAGTTTAAAAAATCAAAAGTAACTCCCATTTATAAAAACAAAGAGAAGGATAATATTCAAAATTTCAGCCAACACCACTTCCGACAACAATTAGTAATATTATTTAAATCACTATTAAACAAAGTACAGGGTGTAACACGAAGAGTTTTGATTAGAAGTTATGGAAGACAGAATTTTATTAGAGTTTTGAAATTGCACCAGTAGTGGATTTCGGGAAACATTAAGTTCAAATATAATAATACCATGAATGAGGCACTTTCGGTTATACCAGAAGTGGAATCCATCTTGCTTATTTTAAATGAAAACTAGTATTTTTTATTTCATTTTAGAGTTCTGCGGTAAATTTTAGATGGAATTTTTGTACCATAATGCTATAGGTACCTAAAATTAATCATTTTTAAATATTTTTACATTTTCAAAATTTTATCTAAATTCCGAGTTCTCAAGAAATAACGATAGCAATTCTAAATGAAATTTAACGCAGAATTATAAAATAAAATAAAAGATAATAGTTTCCAATTTAATTTCCAATCCACTTTCGGCATAACTAGAGGTGCCTAATTCATGGTAAATGCTGCGCGTGAAAAAGGTGTCATTGCCCGAAATTAAACACAATTATCTTTCGATGTGTAAAAAAGTCATACCTTGCCTTATTCAGAAGTAAACTGTATATGCACTAGTGAGTCAAGTCATAAAAATGATTTAACGATAAACGATTAAACAGAGTCAACTCAACTTATCTCTCTTCGCACAAAAATTAAATTTTTATTTCTTCTGTTAAAAGAAGATAAGATGACTTTACTCATTATGCATAGACATTGTGTTAATGCTACCTGACATAGCTCGTTTCAACGTAAACCTAACCTTAAAATTTTGCTGTCAGTGACAGTTTGATTCGTTAAATTCGTTAAAACAATCATGCAAAATTAATGCGGAGAAAAATTTTACAACGATATTAGAAGAACAATATTAATTTGAAGAACTTTGGTCAATGGTCAATTGTAATAGAAGAATTAGTTTGGAAGATAAAAAAGTTACAACGAACTTGTAAAGACTGTTTCGAAAAACATTTAATGTCAGTAATAAATTTGTTGAAGAAATATTAGAGAAGAAACGTAAAGACAATGTTGCATAAATAATAGACTTAGATGGAGGTGGAACTCACATGAATAGAAAGATTCTAGATAATAACCAAAAACAGCTTGCAATAGTACATATTTTATCAATCCCTACATATGAAAGTCACTATTCGCGAAAACAATCATCGCTGCGATATCTACCACCACACTACACTCTAGCCTCTTTATGTCAAGCTTAAAAAGAAAGACCCAAGCGAACTTTTTAAACTGGATAATTGGACGAACTAAGCTAAAATAGAATGTTCTTGGTTAAGGAAACCTTCAGGTGACGTTAGCAGATGCGTATGTATAAATATGTTCATTGACGAGTAGTGTAGACAGCTTACGGTATGAATGCCCATTCGTAATATACTATTATTCCCCAAAGAAGTCCCTTGTCTTGATTAGACGGTTAAGAGAAAAGAAACTGCGCTGGCTATCCAAGGTTAAATCGTATTATAGGATAAGGACACAACATAAAAACTGTAATTAGAAAAGACACAAATGTATCCAATTCGCTACCACGTGATGATAAAAATAAAAATCCTTACCTGCGTTAACTTTATACTTTATGCAAGTTTACCATCAATCCTCATTCCATCCAAAATTTTATGTATGAATTTTGCATTATGATAATTTAGAATTTATGAGCTACACCAACGCAGTTGTAGCGAAGTACACATATTGACGAAGAGGAAGGAGACACTATTTTAGGAAATTTCCTTAGAATAAAATTTAAGCTTGCATTAGATCTGCATTTATCGTAACACTTCTGATTGGTTGGATGTTGTTTTCTGCTTTTTTTTGACGTTTGAGTGCGTCAAAGTTCTTCTTGTAGCAGTTCCCAGTTGGTATTGTCAAGTTGTCTTCTGGTATCCTGGTTTTTCTTCCCAGAATATTTCGCGCTTTGTGGTTATTCCTAGACAATTTCATCTGTATGCTCCCCGGTACGATTTTTTCATTCTTGGATCGTTTGAGAAACGTCAATGCCCACGCAATTTCTTGCGTTTTTTGTCTGGTATGTAAACTTCCCCGGCCAAGTTGAGTTATTTTCTGCTTGAAGTTATCGCGAGCGTTGTATGTGTAGCTTCTGAGTTTTCGCTTTTCGCTACGCGTTGGCGATGTTACACGGTTTTTATAAGAATCATTTGTTTCTTGACAACGGTTTGCCGCACTTGTCATCCTTGTTTGAGTTGCTTTGTGTGAGACAGGAACTGCTTTCTGCTTTGATCATTGGAGGTTAATATTTATTTCGGCGCGCTTGATTGGTTTCTGCATCTGATCATAGCCTCTTTTAACTTCAAGCCATGAACAACCATGTGACAACATCGCATTAGTTGTCTGCCGTGGTCCGGTAAACTCATATATGTGAATACTTGTATGCGCTTTTAAATTTTATTTTTTTTGGCCTTATTGGGATCGAAGCTCATCTAGCCGAAACTAACTATTATTTGGAATACACAAGGATACACACTTCACGTAGAGAGGCCGATCACTACGACTTTATAGTTACAAACAGTTATGAGACCATCGTATACGGGAGGACTTACAAAGGAACAAAACAAATCAAAAGAATAAAAAAAATACAACAGGGTAATGGTAACCCAGTCTTTTAAGTAAAGAAATTTTGTTCTAATTTCTTTAAAATTTTATACCTGAGTTTCTAATGAATATAATTATTAAATCAAATACCGCTTTTCTATGTCGACAATAAATGTCGGATGCTCGTAGGTAGTGGAAATTTTATTTTTATTAGTCATAGTAACATTTCATCAGTATTTGCCTTATTGTGATAGCATTCAAAAAATATATGGTCTAAGTCTCCTATCTCATGTCCACATCTGCAAGATGGGAAATTATTTATTTTTATTCTATGTAGGTGTACTGGGTAGTTACAGTGCCCAAGTGTTTTAGTCTGGTTATTTGTGAATAAAAAAATCTATTTGCGTTAAAATTTTGGCTCCAGTGCGTTGTTATTAAACATGGATGCTGTTTAGCATATTGGGTGACGTGTTCTTTAAATGAGTCATGCCAGTATTTTTGCCAGTTCACCGTTAGGATTTGTTTTTTTTTCATCATTTGTAGTATTCGATATAGTAAGTTCAAGATGATAGTATGTTCCATTTAATACAGCTATTTTTGCAAGCTTATCGACTTCTTCATTAGCGGTTATTCCCACATGACTTTTTATCCATTGCAATTTAACCAACGTCTTCTCCGAATTAAATGTTCTTAACACTTGAATTATATTGTAGATTATAGGGTTGGTTTTATACATACATAACGTTCAGTTGATCGCAGCTAATACGCTGTAGGAGTCACTGAAGATTGTTATGTTTTTTGAATTTGTCGTTTTTGCGTACTTCAGAGCTTCCAGGATTGCAATGGCTTCTACCGAGAATATTGATGCGCTGGGATTTATCTGAATGTTTTGAATGTCGTGTTAGTAGGGTCTAAAAATGCACAACCTGCCTCACTTGATGTTTTTCAACCATCTGTATAAATCCCCAGATTTTGAAAAACTATGGAATTATGTTATCAGTTATCGAATTGTGGTTGGTCCAGGTACGAAGAAAAAATAATGTTTGGATTAAACAAAAGGTTTTCAAACTGCAGCGAAGAAGCATCTGGCAGGTAAACTCCTCTATTCAGTAGTGTCTTCTAGTGTCTGAATGCCCAAGCTAACGGAGGGGATTTTTTCAGAGCCCAGTAGTTATAAGTTAAATCAAGAAGAGACAAATTCCAAACCTTTTTAATATATCCTGGTTATCTTGTTTTGTCAATTTTAATATGTATATTGTTGTAAGGTATTGCAGAAGAAGTTGGAACGGTGGTTCTTATGACTCAATTTGAAGCTCTTTGATTGGAGTTGACTTCATGGCTCCCACACAGATCCTTAAACCTTTATTAATTAATGTAGTAATTCCATTATGGGCAATAAGAGAGCTCTTTACAATTTCATGGCCGTTGCGTAGTCAGAGCCCCAGTAAATTTTTGTTATAAATCTAAGAAGATTTAGACTTTTTCTCCTTTTTTAATAATACTGTTAATATGAGGAAGCCATCTTAATTTGTTGTCGATTGTCAATCCAAGGTATTTGAATTGGAAAGTTTTTTCCGTTAATATACATACTATAGTGTGTGGGTAAGCTTCTTTTGCGTGCAAAAAACATAATTGCGGATTTTTCAGAGGATATATTGAACACCATTTATGAAAAGCTGTTGCACCTTTATCCATATCATTTGTCAAATTTTTTATATTGTCCTGAGTAAAGTACACACAAATATCATCTGCGTACTGGATTATTTTAAATTTCTTTTTTGATTTGTGGATATCTGTTGTATAAAGGTTAAAGAATGTGGGCGATAGTATTGATCCTTGCATTAAACCTTGATAAACATAACGTGGGCCCATTTGTTCATTAGTTCTTGATTTGACATACTGTCTTTCATCATAAATGTTGATTAGATTTCTAGCAACCTGGTTAGGTATTCCCAATGCTATTAATTTATTTTCAAGAATAATAAAAAAATAAGTCAACATTTCCATAGGCATCGGTTAAATCATAAAAAAAACAACCAGTGCACTTTTTTAATGTCAGTTGTGTTTGGATGTCTGTAACTAAGTGTGACAGGACATCTAAGGTACCTCTGCCCTTCTGGAACCATATTGATTGTTTGATAAAAAAATTCCTGTCTAATCCACCACTCTAGGCGTTTTTTAATCATAGCTTCTAAGGTTTCTGTGATACAAGTGAGTAAAGAAATCGGGCGGTAGGATTTGTTTAAGATTATCTATTTCTTCTCCACTTCTCCAATATCTGTTAAAACCATCCAGCAGGGTAAACTTCATTGACATCGGGAGATTGTACAACATAGAATATGAAATATTGTCTATGCCGGGGGCTGAATTATTGGTATTTCTAAGAACTGCTGATAGTTCCTCTATATTAAATGTTTGTGATAAGAAATGATCATTATTTGATATGGGGCGAATTTTCTCTTGGGACAAACGCCGGTGCTGATTGTTTATAAAATCTGATGTAATTTCGTTATTCATTGTTGTGGAGTTATTTACGTTAAGGTATCTATCAAATCGTTTAATGTTTGTCCATAGTTGTTTTATGTTCATATCATGATTAATGTTACTACAAAAGTTTCTCCAGTTATTCCGTTTTTTATATTTTAAAAATGTCTTGGAATAAGCGAATTTTTTCTGACAGTTATAATAATTACTCATAGTTTGATTTTTCTTAAATTGTTTAAACGCTAACTTTCTTTCGTTGACAACTTTTGAGCATTCAGAGTCCTACCACATTGGAGGTAATTTATATTTTGGAGTAAAAGCTTTTGAAATTTTAAACGTTTTATCCGCTGTTCTTGGATTGTTTTTATACATTCGGAAATACTACGTGGTTTATGGAGATTGTTCTTTTCAGTATTCGTTATCATGTTTTTAAAATTGTTCATAGATTCAGTATTAATATGGTATTTCCTCGCTGGAAAAATAGTTTCGCTACAATGATAATAAGAATTCAGAGTCATAATGATCGGGAAATGATCTGAAGTAAAGGAATCGTTTAATATACTCCAAGATATTTTCGGAGCTAATGTATATGAAACTAAAGACAAATCTACAGCTGATTTATGTTGATTTATCCTAGTTATCCTTGTTGCGGATCCATTATTCATAAATATACAACCAAGACGATATATCAAATCTAAAATAATTGTACCTTCCGTATCGCATTTAAAAGAACCAAATGATGTGTGATGGGAATTCAGATCGGCCGAAAAAATAAATGGTGTTGAGACAAAGGAGAAAATTTTTAAATAATCTTCCACGAATATACGATTTTGTACAGTTCGATACGCGGAAATAAAAGAAATATTTAATTCGGGAATTACAACGCCACACACCATAAACTCAGCATTATTATGATCAAAATGCATAATCCTGTAGTTTAGTTTCCTGTCAACCAATACACTTTTAAATTATTATCTACATTAGAAAGTACAGGGTGAGTAAGTTTAGTGTTCCCTGGGGGGGTTTCGGCCACTTCCCGACATTTTACAAGAAAAGTAACTAAAGGGTGTCGAGCTCGAATTTTGAGAAAATTTGAATGCCGCAAACCGCATCCCGCTATATCTTCAAATAAAAAAGATACAGGGCGTTTTTCACATTTGGTCCAAAACGAAAACTGCTCATAACTTTTTATTTACAAAATTTTGAAATGTGAGTGCGCATTATACAGGCACTTTTTAAATACAAAATCAGTGGTCAAAAATTTTCTTCAAATAAGTTTTATTGCTTATTTATTAAATTTAATTTTTTTTTATATGGGAGCCATATGTAATTTGTTTGTCATTAGATTTCTTATTTTTCGTAGATTAAAAAAATGTAGCAGAATGTCACAGTTTTGTTTTTTATAAAAAGACTAACTACTTTCTCTACTGTGTTAAAAGTGGTTCGGATGCTGTGCGTCTTTAAGGACTTGCTAATCTTTTATGTACAGTAGAAATCCTTTTGCAGCTGGTCCATCTTCTTCTTTTTTGACGTTTTTTTTTACAGTTAGCGGGAATGGGCTTAATTAACTTTTTGGTAAACCGGTAGTTTATAAAAAGGGGATCTTTTTTCTGCTGTTTTAACCACAACTATTTTTAACATCCTTTAAAAGATCGTAAGAAAATTTTTATGTTATTAAAGACCTACTCCAAAAACTGATTTTAAAACTAACTTTTAAGATTTTAAAGTGGGGTGAGTATGGGTCAATGATTTTTAATATAAGAACAAGAACCGTGAACCGTAGGATTTACTTTAATGTGAAGAGTACGAAAATGAAATGCTGTCTTAAAACAAATCAATTTTAACAATGAAATGACTGTCACTGAACACTTAGAACCTTAGGAACGTATTGTTTCACTATTACAATAAAATTTACATTTACAATATTAATATTCAAATGTGCAAATATTAATTTACACCAGTGAACAAATGAAATAGAACGTTAAAAATTACGAGTTATAACTTTAAGCAAGAACTCGATTTAAGTTTTTGTAAAGTAGATATCTAATAGTCGCATTTACAAAGCGTTTTATTGCACGCAAGAATCAGATTAATGAGAAAGCGACATAACGGGTAAACTAATAATATTGTTATTTTACGCCAATCGTGCAACCTATATTACGTCGCCTAATACTCATAAGATTCTATTTCTTACTTTTTCTACCAAATTTGTAAATAAAAATTTTGAAGCACTGCATTTACCCTGTTTATGCTATAGGTAATGAGTTTGTTTTCGATACAGACATCGGCTATATTAAGCATCGTACCTTTTTGCCACTTCCGATAATAGTATCGTCAATCACTTCCATTTTCCACTTAAAACGGCGCGTATCACTTCCGTAAATTAACGCTATAACGCTCACCTTTACACCGTCTCGTGTTACTTTATATAATGAAGTTATCAATGTGGGTTATCTACAGCAAAAATTTAAATAATATAATTTTTGTTTACTTAAAACTGTGCTTAACTTAATTTCCGTTTTACAATTAATTCTTTAAAAAACCATAAATTTATTTTCATAAGCAATAAACCGAATAAGAAAATCAAGTTCATACAAATCAAAAACCGTTGCACGTCGTTCTTGAGCAAAACATATTGCAAAACTTAAAAACTTTTCTGTTTTTGTAGTTGGCATCAGCGATTTACAATGTCGTATCATTTGTGTCGAAATTTATAACCTAAAAACGAGAAAAGTGACACAACCTTGACAGAACTTAAAAATTGTCATTCACTGAATGACACAACTGTGATTCCGAATATGATTTATAAAATGTAGAAAAATCGCATGTTGTAACCTAAATGGAAAGAATACATGCGTGTTAACAAGCATAGGTATATCAATTTGTACATTAAATGAGACATATTTCAGAATCTAACAGTCAGTCGATCATGGCAGGATAATGATCTGGGTTTTATTAAAAGTATTAATGTAGATGGAAGAAGGTGTGTGGTATTAACCTGCCATAGGTAATAAGTAAACTTGTACTTCTTTTTTGATCGAAAATTAGCAACCAAAAAATTACTTTTTTGTTGAATAAAAATAACAATAGACTTAAAGTCCGGATCGATAATAATAATAATATATTAAATTGTGTACCAGTGATTAGTTTCGACTTTTTAAATAGGAAAAGTCATCTTCGGACTCGATAACTATAGAGGTAAACATATAATTACAGGTTGAACAATAATAAATTTAAAAATACTTACAATAAAAAAGGTTGAAGTTGAACTAATTAAAGAAGTACATCTTTGAAAAATACTAACAGTTTTTACGGTTATCTGTGATTTAAAAAAATTTATCGAAAAAATGTTTTTTTTTAAATAACGATTAGTGATTCGAAGTGACATAAACACCACAAAGTTAATTTCTGAGAGCGCTATGTTGGTAGAGTAGTTGATATCCTAATAAAGTTAGCAACAAATGCTGTTGAAAGTTTGCTATCTTCAATAAATGTGTTGAGATTTTTAATCGCCGTTTAATTCACGAGTTAGTTATAAAACTTTTCCGTCGACCGTACTTTGTAATTTTAATAAAATTATATACTCTAATAATTCTAGAGAAGAAATGCTATTGTGAACGCACCACAACCACAAAATTTATAACCTAACTTCATCGTTTCTACTTTTTTGTGAGAGCTTCGTCTTTTATTGCTAACAGTATTTTAATATGAGCTCACCAAGTTGATGTAGAATTAAATTAAATAAAATAGTTTTCATCACAGTCAAACCAGAAGACTAAATTTTGTTGTGGGAACTGATTGGTGCCTAATCAATATAATGGTCCACCTACAAAGACAACACCAAAAGCGTTTGACAATGTTTGATATATCATGGATGTAACTTAGCACATCTCGAACAAGTTGAACTTTATATAATGACTTGTCGCATCATACCGAAGAAAGATATTTATATATCCTTACTGTGTGCAAGCAGTTTACCAACTTATTGAGACAATTATCCTGCACATATTCAATACTGTCAATGGCTTTGCAGCACTTTTATCAGAGACATATTTGCTTAAGACTCCTTATCGATGAAGTTTGGTTTTACATTTACCGTTCTATAATTTCACAAACACGTGCATGTAGAGTTTACAAATTACATTTTGTCAAAGTGGTTCTGATTCACCTCCAAAAGATCTTTTCAGAAGTCGGAATGTTTACTTTTTATAGTTTTGATTTCTTACAGCCTTACTTAAAGAATCTAACTTTTGAACAATGAGTAAATAATATTGAAGAACTACGCGAGAGAATAGTTTGTAAAATAGTTGAGCTGAACACCCTTAACATGTTATTAAACGTTATCATTGGAATGTTGCATACAGTACAAAAATGTCTTAAAAATTACTGAACAAATTCAAGATTTATTACAATTGTAGATTAATGTCGATTTGTTATTATTAAAATTTGTTTTGCTACAAATTACGACAGATTTTTATTTATACTTTCATGTTGTAGTTGATTGAAGATAAAACGGCAATATGTATATATAGTTGCCTATACTAAAATCAATTTTGTTTACATTAATGTAAGTCATAAATGCGCGGTGGATGGAAGAATATTGTTTGTTAAGTTTGGTTTCATAAATTAACATTAAATTTTCTTTGAATATTAAAATCTACTTAATAAGAACTAACCAAACAAAACCTCACTTAATTTTCTTACGTCAAAACTAAAACTGTAAATGATTTGGTTATACACTAAAATTTACAAAATCCCTAAAACAGTACGGAAAGAGCTTCTATTTCCGTATCGTGTACAATACGGAAACAAAGCTATAGAAATTGCGAAATAGAAAAAGAAGATTAGTACATATTTTGTATTACATTAGTCAAAAAATTAACAACAAACAACCTAAATAAGTTTTATTCAGGAAACATTTGACAAATGCAAATTAAACTTCAAACGAAAACTGTACATCACAACTGCTGAAGTATTACTAACATAAAAGTTTTGACGACCACCAGAAATTAGCTAATCAACATTTAAAACCGCTTATAATATTTAATCCAAATTTAATTAACAGTTTCAGATTAACTAATCAAAGTGATTGAAAAACCGGGCCTGTTCGGTGATTTGTATTTCTCTCCCTAAAGTCTGTATACTATTGGCACGGAGTAACAAATCATAATTGCTTGAAATAATTCTTTATTTTCTTGTGAAAGCGGTACTTCTACGGTTAAGTAAAAACCAATAAATTTTAACCAAAATACGATCATTGTGCCGCTATTGCAGCATATCGACCCATCTAGGGTCTGAGAACAATAGTTTAATCTGTGCAAACACGTTGCCATCAGCCCAGGTACTGACGAAACGAGAATCATAGCCGTAGATGTGGGTATTATACCAAGATACAAAAATAATGGTATATAATACGTAAGAAGTAAAATTTGTAATGTGATCTACTAAACAAATAAAATAAATAACATATAACCACATAATAATTCATATCAAGGTAGATTTTACTATTATAATATATTTACCTACTAAAAATATGATTTTCCAAACGTATCAGGTACCTACGCCACTGCAATACGGGAGATTCGATAATTCTGACGGTTTATTACTCCGCGCCAATAGTATACTGAGTATAGATGTATAATATACTATTAGAATATGTACATACAAACTTAACGTCTACTCTTCAAATGCTTCCGGACTTCTTCATTTACCCAAGGCGTACATACCATTTTCAAAATCTTGTTGAGGAGACGGTTGTCGGCTTTTTGATTTGGAATCAGCACCCATTGCTTTTGACTATATAATTTAAAAATCGTGGTTTTCAAATGCCTTATAACTCGTTTAATCCAATCATTGAAGAGCCGCTTGACGTAAATACTTTTTTATTTCTTAAATGCAATTCGCAATAGCTGCAGGCGTGATAAAGATTAAAACATAAAATTCGGGCATATTTTTGAGTATTGTTGGGCACATACTTATTTTCTTTTACAATAGTGTGGAAAATAAACTCGGTATCAGCAATTAATTTGTAATAAAATGTGTCGGTTTTAGGTCAAACTACAGTTGAATTTTACAGTTAAGTAGTTGAAAACCCTTCCTCAAATCCTCTATTGTCTCCCGGAATTCAATGCTGATTCCAAATTTATACTTAGTTTTGGCCTAGGACCTATAGGACCTAACAAACAAACACACAAATTTTGATTTAGGTTAACGGCCCTTTTGGCTGGATAGATTATGCCCAAAATTTAATCAGATCTGGGGAATTATAAATAATGCTTATGTGCAAAGTTTTATAAAAATCGGACTGGTAGTTTTCTTAATATCTTGTTTACATACGGACGGCCGCCGTCGGATAAAAATTTTTACCCCACATCTTATGAAAGAAGATGGGGAGTTCGGTTTTCAAACCGAAAATTTGAACACCACTTTTTCCGACGAATTGGGGTTAGTACGTTATAATGAAGCAAAATTAAGTTTATGTACCACGACCGGCCGGCCTGCCTTCCGTTCGTATGTAAACAAGGTATAGAGAAAACCACCAGACCGATTTTTATGCTTACGAATCATCTAGATTCTAGACTAAAGTCTTTTTGTAAAGGTTCCGGTAAAGAAATGAAATTTACAATTAATTTTAAGAATTCAATGTCTGAAGATGACGGATAACATTATTTCATCGAAACATTTGAGTTTTTATTTTGATATAACTATTTTCGTATTGGCCAATCGACATTACTATTTCATTCCTTTACCGGAAACTTTATAAACTGGACCAATACTACAAGATGGATCCTAACTTCATTTATTTCATGTCTTTTTTGTGTTTGATTTCACTACCTTATGTAATTAATAATGAAATAAAACCTCACCAGTAAATAGAACTAAAGAATTTCGGTTATTACACACTACTGAAAGAATAAATAGCATATTCTTTTGTTGAAATATTTCAACACGAAGTACTGAAACTAATCCGAATAATTGTAATGTTCTCGTTAATTAATGGATGATAAGATAGTATTATCCAGCATGTACATAAACTATGATTTTCCGGCGATTCTAATTTATTTTTCTTCTTCTTTCAGACGTTTCGTTTGCAGCTGAGTCAAACATATTCATCCACTAAAGATGTTTGCCGCAGCAGCAAACGAAACGTCTGGAAACTGAAGTTCCATTGGACCACAGCTCAATAGCTCGTGAAATCATAGTATAAATGAAGGGGTCAGTGCAAAAAGTGACTATGTCACATTTTTGAGTTTCTGAGATATAGCTGAAAGTTTTAAGTTGTTTCCACGTCTACTTCATTTTTAGTGATCGCCATTTATAACTTTTTAATTGAAAACTATATCTTTTATCAATATAACCACATAAAACATATAAACTAAAAATATATTTGATTACGACAAAAAAAAAATATGAAAACCTAGCTCCATTTTGCTATAAAAATTGGGTTCCAAATATGAAAATTAGTAAATTTTTGCTTTATAATAATAATAATAGTTTATTACCCAACAGATACATGATCCAATTATAAGGTAAAATAATAAAATATAATTAATTTAAATAATATAAAAATAGAAAAAATGTTCAAAAAGAAAAATTAGAAAAATTAAGAAGTATCTAATAACAAAATAAAAAATAATGAAAAATTTGTGTAATGTATAAATATAAACAATCACTAAATTAATAACTGTATGACAGTTTTAAGGCGTATTTAAATGCATTAAGTGAATAGGAAAATATGTCTATTTTTTGTTGAATATTGTGATACGCTTTAGACATTTTATTGTTTTTCGCATTGCCGTGATGATTAGTCCTGGGAGTCCGGTAGCTAAAAGTTAAGCATATTCTGGTTCCTTTTGATGGTACATGAAAGTTAATATTACCTAAGGCAACCGAGTCGTTTATCGCACCATGTACTAATTGGTATAAATGTTTAACAAAGATAGTTTTATGCCGGTCAGAAATAGATATAATTGAAATTCAGTAAGAAGTAGGTTATAAGGATATCCACGGTGTGGATAAGCATTATGCTTTAATTTATATAAGTACTTTAAAAATCTTTTTTGTGTAGATTCCAATATTTGCATATTTTTTTGAGTTATAGAAGACCAAACTAAAGCACAATAATCTATTCGACTTAAATCAAATGTATTATAAAGTAGTGTTAATGATTTATAATTTATAAATGATTTTGCATTTCTCAAAATGAAGCCAAAAAGTCTATTACATTTTTTATTAAGCTCTACAATGTGATCTCTGAAATTCAGTGAACTGTCAATTTTTACTCCAAGATCACAGAAATTATTGGTTCTTATTACTAATTGATCGATGATTTTGTAGGGAAAACAAGATGTTATACGCTTTCTCGAATAAGACATTACTCTACATTTACCAGCGTTAATTATCAAAAGATTACTTAGGCACCAATTTTCAAAGTTCACCAGATGTTTCTTTAATATTTCATGATCAGCTTCAGAATTTATCTCTTAAATCGTAAATTTTAGATCGTCTGCATAAAGTAGGCATGAGGATGAAAGTATAGTAGAAAAATCATTTATTAATAACAGAAATAGTAGAGGCCCTAAAGAACCTTGGGGAACGCCTGACGTAGCATAAAACTTGTAGGATTTAAAACCACCACATTCGACTATAAGACTTCTATTACGTAAATACGATGCTACTAAACTAACTAAGCTAGGTGTAATATTATAAGAATTCATTTTATATATTAAAATTCTATGTTGGATAGTGTCAAATGCTTTGAACAGATCTGTATAAATTACATCAATTTGGCATTTCTTATTAAGAGAATCAGAGATCATCTGCGTAATGTGTTGTAAGTTTGTAGCGGTGGACCTTCCTGGAACAAATCCATGTTGAAAGATTGATATATCATGTTGTATGTGAGTATAAATGTGCTCAGATAATATACCTTCAAAAATTTTTGAAAGATTGCTGATGATACATATCGGTCTGTAGTATTCAATAAGTTGCTTATCTCCGCTTTTAAAAACAGGTGTAATTCTAACATCTTTCCAGCAATCTGGAAAGTAACCTTCTTTAAAAATAAGATTGAAGGTATAAGCAAGAGGTTTGCATAACACAGAACTACAATATTTTAAGAGGAAAGAGTCTTTGAGTAATTTCATGTGACGCAAAACCATACTATCGGATACAGTAAAATGACTCATGTAGTTATAATTATCAGTTTGGACATTAGTTTGTGTTAAAGGACTTTTCAATACACTTTGAAAGTGCGAGGCAAAAGTATTAACTATTTCCGCGGGAGAGGAAAGCATTTTATTATCATAAATCATACTATTGGGAAGGTGAGTAGTTCTTTTCAGTGAATTTACAAAACCCCAGAATAAATTTGGATTCAGATTAAGGTTATTTTCACATTTGTTCTTCTAGCAAGAGTTATTTCCTGCTTTATTTGAGGACGGTAGCGCATAAACATAACTTTATCATTGTAATCATGACTATTCAAAAATTTCAATCTTAATTTATGTTTTAATTTAATTTTGGAAATAATAGAATTTGTGAACCATGATGGATACTTCTTACATTTATTTGTAAAACTGTATTTCGGAACATGCTTATTAAGTGCTTCGTAAAGCATTCTATAGAGAAAAGCACAAGCATCATCAGTACTGTTAATTATATATAACTCCGACCAATTAATTGAGCCTATTGCAGCGTAAAGTTCTGTAAGATTAGCACGCCTAAAATTAAATTTGTCTATACTCCTAATTCTAAAATTATTGTTAGTTGAAGCTCTTACCAACACTATATTTACTAGTAGGGCAGGGTAAAACGTATCTTCAATTACCAAGGGGTCAGGATCGTGAGAAACTAAATTGATTATATCACGTGCAGCAATGATCAGGTCTAATATTCTATTCATCGAATTTGAATAAGATTTAATTGTTCCAAATCAAGAAAACGTAAGACACAATTTAATAAGTTATTTATGCCGTTGTTACTGGTATGATCTAAACTTTGAACATAATTAGAATATTGAAGTCACCCACTATAACTACGTTCTTATAATCAAGTAAAGTTTCAGAAAGATATTCAAAGGCCAGAGAATACTCGGCTACTGAAATTTGAGGAGGAATGTACAGACACACTAGTGTAACGAAATGAGTACCAATAATTTCCAAAGCATAATGAGATGATAGATGGAGAGGCTTAACAAAGTACTCATTTTTAACTGCGATTAAAACCCCACCACCTCTTTTGCCACTTCTGTCTGACCTAAAAACTTGATAAAAGGATGGGAATAATTCAGCATCATTAACACTATTATTTAACCAAGTTAAATCATACTTAGAACTAAGCACATTGTTGTATAAATCGACAGACTTACTATTTAGTCCTCTACAATTCTGATAATATAATGTTAGTATATTATTGTTTATAGAAATTATCTGTTGGGGACGAATTAGTTTTTTGTTTGCTTAGTGACAGTGGGACAACCATGGATAAATTTTATGAACAGATTATTTTCACTATTTTCTCTACGGCGCTTAAGTTCATTATAGGCACTTTTCAGTTCAATTCTCTGCATGTCAGTTCTACCTGGTGCAACACTAATGTTTGGAGGTAATTGTTTTTGTTCTTAAGGACTTTGTGAACATCATCCGTAGTGGTTAGAATAACCTTAATTGGACGCGATTTATTAGATTTTCTACCAACTCAATTTTGTTAATTGAAGTAACGCCAATAGGGCGTAAAATGTTATGTATTACCGTAGAATCAAAGTCATTATTTGGAATATCGTTACTAGAGGTTGCTATATCAATATTAAAAATCAAAATATTATTAGCTCTACTTGATCTTTTATGAAATTCTTTCAAAATAATTTTATTATTATCTATACCTTCACTACAAACGTTAGAACAAGTGGAATTATTTGATAGAGACTGAATTTTTGATTCTGCTTCATTAAGACGAGTGCTTATCGAATTAATATCCGACTTTATACTAGTAATACATTGAAGAATTTTGTTTGTATTCATTGTTTCGTTTTGTTGCTTTTTAACAGCTTTTTGAAGTTCTTTTATAGTAAGAACAAGATCACCCAGATTCAGGCAGAGGCGATGCAACATTACTAGATAACGAACAGCAGACAAATTCGTCATCATCTCTAAAATAACCATTCTTAACTCTTGAGGAGCAACTGAGATGAAATGTAATCTTACAATTCACACAAACTACTTTATTATTAACAACAATCTTTTTGCATTTACCACATTTATCGTCACCACCCATGCTTTAGATTAGATAATTGGAATGTTACGGAGAAATATTATATTAACTTAATATGCAAATTATTATATCTTAAATTGCTTATTTCAATTTTTAACGAGGAACACGTTTAGCACTGCCGGACCGTGACTAACGAAACAAACACGAAGGTCGCGGATAAGATGAGGTTTCAACAAAGGTAAAATACAATAGGAATTAGTATTTAAATAATACTTTAAAGATATTAATTTAATATAAAATATAAAGTAATTAGGTGGAAAATATTCTTTAAATTTAAACTTACAAAAATCAATTGAATAAGCGGAGCACTTAGGAAAACACGTCCATATCGTAGCACACAGCCCGAGAGTTTGTAATTTTCTGTACGTCTATATGTAACAGCACTGTTGAACATACTAACTCAAACTATGATCAACTATTATCAAAAAGAATACAATACATTTTACTCATAAATATCAGTATCACTTTCAATATGTTGTTCCTCATTGGCAGTGTCATGGTGATTGGCCATAGTCACATTTTCCACGTTAGTAAGTGTCCTCTTGTAAAATTCAGTGTCGCCCGAGATAACCAGTTCGACAAGTTTCGTGACAGACTCAAAACTTTTGGACCCCTTCAGTGTGGAGGTAGGAAAACAACCAACTCAAAAATATTTTTTTTGGGTTTTATTTTTAAATAACTCGCCGTATCCCAGTTTAAGACTACTTGCAATTTTTTTGTTCAGACTCACTTTATAGAGAACCAAGTCATTGCATAATCCCGTCATAGATTCCCTACTAACTAACTACGAATCTAGTTTTCGATATACCCAGTACCGAAGTCTTAATGTATGGCATAATCCATTATGCATCTTTTATTTTAAGCACTCTATCACCAGGCACAAGCTCTCTGTTTGATGTAAGACTGTGTTGAACGAATACTCTCTATCGACTGGCATCATAGAGTGCCCTGGAATAGGTACTATATATCAATTCCGTTAAAAACGTTATGTTTAGATAACTGGTCTAGTTAATTAAAAGCATTCGATTTTTGTTTTGACTAAATGCCTCGTCACAAAAAATTTTTAACTTTGTCTGTAGTGGATCCTTGTGTTTTTCAATGTAATCAGCCAAACACGTGATAACCTCATTCGGCCCTTTTTCGGCAAAATTCTCTGTGTAAGTATACATTGATGCTTTATGCGTTTTTAAGTTGTGAATGCCAAAAACAATCATCCTGTGCGTTGGTCACTAGCAAAGGTAGATGATTCTATTCAAAATCAAAACATATTATCATTTCAGAAGAATCCACTGATTTTTGAACTTCCATTAGTTCGGTTTTGAACATCTGCTTTTCTTAGATGTATTTCCTTATCTCTTTTGAGGGCTTTTAAAGTTTCCTCATTAGATTCCAGTTAGGCTTGTCGTATATTAATTAGGAATTTTGTGCAAGTGTTGCATATATCCTTTCTTGAATATCCAAGGGAAATATTAAATTCTTCATTAAATATCTTTGGTAAAATCCCGTAAGAGATTTTATTGTCAGAATGTGCGTTAAAATTTTCATGTAGTTTAGTAATGGAGAGATTGGGACCAAGATACTTTCTATTGCGGCTATCAGATCTTGTATAGTGCGATTCTCGAGCCGGTAATTCAGCAATAAATCTTTTTACTTTCTCCAGAAGTTCTGGTGGGGTTCTATTTGGCCTGGTTGCGTGACGGCCTCTATTGTCTGCTGGCTGGGCTGCGGTTCTAACTTTTTTCTCTAATCTTGAAAATCTAGTGGACAGTTAAAAATGCTTTTTGGCACAAAGAAACTTTTTTTTTGGGAATTACTAATTTCATAGGAAAAGACTGTACGACTTCGCGGTCTTACGTGTTACGCAGGCGAGATCGGAATTTTATATTTTCTTTATACAACCTTGTAAATAAATTGTTTGTTCTGCATGGGTAGATAGACTACAGTACTTTTCAAAAATGTTTGTCTGCTCTAAATAACTTAGTTTAGTTGCACACTTACATCTACAGTTGCCAATTTCACGACGTTTATTCTTCTCCTTAAAACGTCTGTCTCGTTTTAAATTTCTCTAAAAATCTAAAATAATTCACAAAATAAAATGTACAACAATCTTCAGTTCTCACAAAATTTGTAGGTCTGTACATGTCAGCAGGAACAAGTGGTCAAGTCCACGGACTATCGTTGCTTAGACAGACAATAATTTATTATGTAACTTTAATTTAACTGGTCCCATTTGTTCCAAATAAATTGTACAAATGAGAAACTGAACATAAATACATCAAATAAATAAAAATTGGTTACATAGATAATTAAAAAACAAAATCGATACGTATATTTAATATAATGGCTTTGCAACAAATTACTTTGTTCGAGCTTGCTGGAATATGCTATTATATGTTTTTGTAATTATTAAATTTTGTAACTCGTTCAGATTAAAGCTTAAATCTGTCATTTACTTGTTAATTGGGTGATTAGTTGAATTTTAAATTTACAGTTTAGAATATCACGTTTGATAAAAATTATAACTGTTGGTTTTGTTTCAAAGG